>OY728578.1:875000-1257500 GCA_963422195.1 Carabus problematicus
TCGGTTTTGGCAACGCAGAACACACATTCGGATGCACTTTTTCAATCACAAACGGCTTGAATTTATACACCTCCAACGGGCCCGTCTCCAGATCGTTACCCATCGCGAAGATACGTTTCAATACCGACAGTATTAAACGCAGAAAACTCTGATTTTTGTTCATAAAGAATCGGTAGCTGTGGACATCAGTGAAATTCGGAAGGTCACTGATGATTTTGAAATATACATTTTAGTATAATTCATTTGATTTCACAATTACCTCGGCAAGGTAACGTACTTGTCAAACACGAATTTTTTTTAGCAGCGATTGGTTATGCATGCTGTTGCGTAATGTTATTGCACGGTGCGGCATCTTTGTTTAACAACATGAAACAGAGAGAGACGAGTTGAAAATTTCGCAGTTGGCAGTAAACCAAAGCGAACGAAAATCACTAGATCCAAAATAAACGTCAGTGGCGTAGCACTAACAAGGAATTTTGACAATTACGTTGTAAAAATTCATAATTTCACTATTTTAAATTGTTTTATCACAGTGTATTATATAAACAATGTTCAAAATCGCAGATTTCTTCGAGAAAATGTTGATTTAGTTCAGATATACCATGAGTTCAAGCCGTACTTCGATTTAATATACGAAGAAAACAGCAAAAACTCATGAAAAATCATAAACTAACAAATAAACCACAGTAAACCTATAAAAAATGATTTATCAGCCTGTTGAAGATGGTTTTAGCTTTAAATTTGTGTGCGACGTTTTCATTTATCTAATTATTCTGCAAAATTAAATGCTTCATTCATTTTCTTCTTGACATGGGTATTTTCTTTGAAGAATAGCAAGTACCTACCCCGTACTACTATCTAAATTCAAAGTAGTGCTAGTAATAATTGCTATACTTCAAAAGAATTGTTGTATTTGGTTATATTTATATGTTGAATGTGAATTTTGCTGATGTGTTCTTTGTCCAACAACAAGTACCTACCCCGTACTACTGTCAAAAGTACTGAGCAGTACCAGGAATACTTGCTATAGTTCAAAGATTCGTATTTTAATAATAGCCTGCTGAAAGAATGCTTTGCTTCACATAGAATTTTATTTCTTCCAATGATAACAAGTACTAACCGTACTACTGTCCAAAATACAGAGCAGTACTTTTAATACTTGCTACCATTAGAAGATACTCAAAAGCCAATAACCACAGAATATTGTTTCATTATTGAAAGTACTAATTGTTGTTCCGGTCTCCAAAGACAACAAGTACTAGCCGTACTATTATCATATTCAAACAGTACTAGCAGTACTCGCTACCTGTAGTAGACAAAGTTAAATAGAATCGAGAACAACGTATTGTAGAAGAAAATATGATATTTTCGTTATTTGCATATACAAATCAGTATTTCAAATGGAGTTACAGCTATACCTGGATAATACCGACTATTTCGGAAAGTCCAGATTATATTCAACTGCATTTCATCTCGGTACGGGGTTTTCTTCGATTTCATGTAGTATTCATCTACCAAGAATAGCATGTACCTACCGTACTACTATCAAAGTACAAGCAGTACTGTTGATACAAGCTATAGTTAGTAGATCTTCCATCGAATTGTTCTATTGTTCTTCATCTATTGATAGATTCTTTTCTCACTGGTGATCTGCTTCCTGACCAATCCGAGTGTACTACCGTACTATAATTTTGTTACTATACAGTACTGAAATAAACCCGGATTCATCAGGAGTCCAAAACGGAATGTCCTGGATTTCTTCAATGAAATCTCGCAACCAAAGCATGCGTTCTCGTCTCAACTATTGTCGATACCAAATTTGGTGAGCATTATTCCGTACTACAACTGTAATTCAACATGAAGTACAGGAAAATACACACCAGATTCAGTACAAGAAGAATGCATACTTTCAGTATGAAGAGTATAGTTGCATACTTTCAAAAACAACAAGTACAAACCGTACTACTCATTGTGAATCAAAGCAGTACCAATTATACTTGCTCTTCTTAAAAGAAAAGCAAACAAAATAATAAAATTCGTTGATGGACTCTTCCAAAAACAACAAGTACCAACCGTACTACTGTAGAATATAGTAAGCAGTACCGGCAGTACTTGCTGTTCTTGAAACAACAAGCAAAAATCTTCACATACAATAACATGAATCGATGATTTAAAAATAACATCTAAATGAAATTGTCGTATTCGATTTCTTCCGAAAATAACAAGTACTAACCGTACTACTCTTTAAAATACCAAGCAGTACTAATTATACTTGCTTTTCTTAAAAGAAAAGTAAAAATAATAAAATTTGACGATAGATTCTTCCAAAATCAACAAGTACGAACCGTACTACTGTTTAAAATACTAAGCAGTACCAGTTGTACCTGCTGTTCTTAAAGGAACTCTTCAACATTTGAGAAGCAATACTGTGGTTTGATGTAATATTCTTTCAAAAACAACAAGTACTAGCCGTACTACTGTCGCGGTACAGCAAGCAGTACCAGCAATACTTGCTATTCTTAAAAGAAATCCTTCCAATTGCGTTATTGAATAAAAAGTACATGTCAGTGGAATCTTACAAATTGATGATGATGGAAACTGTTGATACCTTCCTTCAAAGACAACAAGTACTAGCCGTACTACTTTATATATTGTAAGCAGTACAAGCAATACTTGCTATCATTGAAAGAAATTTTTCTAATTGATTTAATGAAAAGTCCATGAGAACTGTTGCTAGATTCTTCAAAAGTACATACGAATTGATGATACTTTTTTTCAAAGACAACAAGTACTAACCGTACTACTGTTTATATTTAAGCAGTACCGGCAATATTTGCTATTATTGAAAGAAACCTTTCAAATTGTATGATATGATCAAAAGCAGATGATAATTTGTTGATAGTGTCCGTCAATGACAACAAGTACTCGCCGTACTACTGTTTATATTGTAAGCAGTACCAGCAATACTTGCTATCATTAAAAGAATTTTTTCAAATTGCATTATTTGATCAAAAGTACATAAGAATTTACGATACTTCCAAATTGATAATATAATGAGAATTGTTGACACTTTCCTTCAAAGACAACAAGTACTAGCCGTACTACTTTATATATTGTAAGCAGTACCTGCAGTAATTGCTATCATTGAAAGAAACTTTACTAACTACATGATTTGATCAAAAATACTTGAGAACTGTTGACATTTTCTTCCAAAGACAACAAGTACTAGCCGTACTACTATATGCATTGCAAGCAGTACCGACAACACTTGCTATGATTGAAAGAATCCTTAAAATTAAATTATTAAATAAAAGATTAAATACCCGTATTAAATAATATTATTTGATCAAAAGTAGATGAAAACTGTTGATACTTTTCTCCAAAGACAACAAGTACTAACCGTACTACTTTATATATATTGTAAGCAGTACCAGCAATACTTGCTATCATTGAAAGAAATCTTTTAAATTACATCATCATTAGGAATTCAACACGGGATTCCTGGATTTCTGCAATGAAATGATGATCATTGTCGATTATGTGAAACCAAATCTGGTGAGCATTGTTCCGTACTTCAACTGTAATTCAACATGAAGTACAAGAAAATACGCACAAGATGCAGAACAAGCAGAATGCAGTATGAAGAGTATGACTGTATACTTTCAAAGACAACAAGTACTAGCCGTACTACTTTAAATATTGTAAGCAGTACCAGCAATACTTGCTATCATTGGAAGAACTCTTTCAAATTGGATAATTCGATCAAGCACCTAAAAATTGTTGATAGTTTCCTACAAAGACAACAAGTACTAACCGTACTACTTTATATATTGTAAGCAGTACCAGCAATACTTGCTATCATCGAATGAACTTTTGAAATTACATCATTTGAACAAAAATACATGATAATTTGTTCATATGCACGATTTGATGAAATATACAAGAAAACTGTTGATACTATCTTCCGAAGACAACAAGTACTAGCCGTACTACTGTTTACATTGTAAGCAGTACCAGCAATACTTGCTATCATTAAAAGAACAGAATTTGCAGTAGAAATAGAAACACATTGTACACAAGTACAATTGTTGTACATATCTGCCAACAATGGCCAGTACCTACCGTACTACTCTATCAATGCATTAGCAGTACCAGTGGTACAAGCTAGACTTGACAGATATGCTGTACTGATCCGATAAAATTACTGCCAAGGACAGCCGGTACTCACCGTACTACTTTACAATTACAAGAAGTACCGGTGATACAAGCTGTACTTGACAGTACCTCATCGTACTTTGGTTGAACAGTACAACAACTCCCTTTGTCTTTGAACAGAATTGTACATTTGCTTCAAATGCGAACATGATTCTATGTTACAGCAGTATTCATAGATACTGTTTACAAAGTGATGTTATTTTCTTCCAAATAACAACAAGTACAAACCGTACTACTGAACTATGAAGCAGTACTAGTTATACTTGCTGTTCTTCAGAAGAATTCTTCAAGAAAAGTGACATATTCTTGTATTCTTGATTGTGATGCTTCAATCTTCAGAACGTAATAGTACTGCGGTAAATCTTCAGTGAAGAAATCATCTTTCAGGCATAACAAGTACAGACCGTACTACTGTTAAAAGTGTTTAAGCAGTACTGCTCATACTTGCTATGCCTGAAGAATATCTTGGAAAATTATACATTATAAGATTCAAATTGTTGCAAATATTATCAGTTATATAGGGCAGTAACTGTACTATTGTTTAAATAGTAGCAATAGTATCAGATTTACTTCCCGCGATAGCCAATGATATTACTTCATATTGAACTTCATTTTTCGCATAGTTGGTCTTGGATTACTTCAAAAATAGTGAGTATTAGTCCGTACTACACTAGAATATATGTTGTACAAGATAATACGCACTATCTTCAAAAGTACAATCAACAAAATGTACTGCGATATCATCATTTTTAAAGCGCAAAATTTGTATATTGTACTTTGATCAACAAGGAGAATTATCCCGTACTACAAGAAATATATAACTGCAGTCCAAGAAAATTCTTCGAGTCCTCCAAAGTACTTCAATCTCTTCACTTAATGGAAATCATAGTGTCAAATCAAAGTAAAAGTAGGTACTACTCGTACTACAAGATAAATATAATGTAGAACCGGTAAGTACCCACTAGTACTAAGATATTTCAATCCAATTTCAGTCGTTGGTACTTTCAAACATGGCGGAGAATTATCCGTACTACAATCAAATGCACTGTAGTATTGAAAATTCACCACTAAATTCAAAAATATGTATACGGTTGTACAAGAGAATTATTATTTGATGGAATAGATTCTCAAAAATAGGCGAGGATATTCCGTACTACAAATTCAGAATTAATTGCAGTTAGAAATATACCCGCTATTTGCAAAAATCAACACTAGAAATTTGTTTGATTAACTATTGAATAATCAAGAGAATACATTTTGATGAAATTGCTTCAAAATTCTGTGAAAATATTCCGTACTACAACTATATGTCAATGCAGTACGAAAAAATGTTCACAAACTTGAAAAGCAATCAGGAATACGTTGATATTACACTGATTATTGAAAATATTGAGTGTTAAAGTACAATGAATATTGTTACATACCTTTATATATTGGATGATGTCTTCACAATTGATATCACTGAAGTTTGTTATGTCACTAACTGCTTGTCACTGATCTGTATTGTAGATGTACACAAAACAAAAGCTGAACTGTGACTGATGAACTGGGAAGAACCGAAGAGGTTTTATACGAAATGACGTTACCCCCACCACTTTGCGTAGGGGGCCCAGAATTCTAGGGGTTTTCTATGGGATCTCTGCGCTTTGCAGGTAGAATAATGGATTAAATCATGGAATTGAAATATCATATTTGAAAATTGTAACATGTTAGTTGATTAAATTCGTTATTTTGATTATAATATACAGATATACAATGTAATTTCATAGATTTGTACTGGTTTAATTTGCTATTTGCAAATTATTATTCGTAATTGCATTCATCATAACATTTTTCTAAAAATAACAATTAATTTTTTAAAAATAGGATGTACAATGATACATATTTACTAAATTGTGATTTTGAACATATTCTAGTTCAATAATAATACTTATTAATGGTATATTTCCTAATATCAATCATTACATATTGATAGATATGCTTCAAAACCATTTTAATCTATAAAATATGCTTTTCCAGGAAATATGATCTATATTAACCATATTTCTATTGTCAAATATACCTTAAAATATATTTATAAACTTATAAATCACTGTTTTCTTAAAGAAAAATGCATATTTCTTATATTTTCTTGCTCTAACTAATGAAATCAAGTTGATTGACATCATTTTAACTGCGTAATATCTTTCCTATGCTATGTATACTGTATATTAGATAATAAAATACGCTCTCTATTAGTTCTATTAATCAATTGTTAGAAATAAAGTCTTCATAGTGTATAAATAAAGCGAAAATAGGCGAAATTGTAATATTTTTAACTGGTAATGTCATTTTTAACATGCACGCCAATGTTCTATAACCTGCTATTTTATATAGTAAGTTTTTGACAAGCGCTAAATCTTGCTTTCAAAATATTCAAATATTTTAAACAAACTACATCAATGAATTTGTTTTAAATGTAAAATAATTTATAAAATAGTGTCATTTATTCTCCCTTTGAACACAGATTAAGTTATATTATATGTTTGATTGAATTATACAAAACTAAAATGATATGTTGTATGTCAGTCAATGACAGGAGGGAGATTTATACAGAATTGACAGGTTGTATAAAGGATTCTACTATCTAAAATATTAAAAAAAAAAGCTAAAATTACGTAAGTACATATTGTATTTTAGAACAACATAGAATAATAAGAAATAATGTGTATTACTAGAGCTAAAAATTTGATTCTTTCTCGAAAAATTAACTAGACATTTGATTCAGTTTACAGAATATAATTGAAAATATACAGTAATATCTATGTAAATATATTTCAAAGCAGGTATACTTTGCAATAAACAAAGAACAACAATACGGGTAATTATGTTTCTCACGAACAGGATCAATTCTTAGGTAATCCTTTTAGAATTACGATGATATCTTACCTGTGTTCCTTAAAATTGGAGTGTAATCTTATTAACAAGTACCTGGAACAGGATTAAGAGCAATTAGGGACGGACAAGTGATCTTCTGGTACCTTTACAGGTAAATCTCGGATTTCCCCATAACACCTTGCTTATTACAGTATTGTTTCTATTCTTTGTATCATAGTTTGAATGTACAATCTGTTTCAAAACTAAATGTTGCTTCAAATATATTTTAAACGTTGTACATAATTTATTTATACAAAATGTAATTGTTGTTATATGTTTATATCGATCACAAATAAATATTATTAATACATAATATTGTTTTTAATATTTCAAAGATTCCGCAGAACCATTTACGTTTAAAAATCACCTTTAATTTGAATTTAGCCATCAATATTTGATATTAAATTTTAGCTTATTTTTTAAGACTGTATAAATATATTTCATTGAAATGAATGATTTAATTCCACATTAAAAAATCAACTTTAATTGCATTTGTCATCAATATTTGACGTTTAATTTTTACCTAATTATTTTACGGTTACATAAAGTATATTTCGCTGAAATAAATTGAATTTTTGCAGGAAAACAACACAATAAAACACAACTCACAGGTATTCTTAATATATTTATTAAATACATCTTTATAAACAATGAAAAAATGACATGTTTCATATTGGATTGATAATTACAGTGAATCGTAGTCTCGCAATCGAAAATAAACACTATTTGTTTGCGTGATTTAAACCTAAAAATGCACAGATCTGTTAGATAACTCAATAATATTGCAGTGTGAACCGTGGTGAAAACATTTTGTTTGTTACTAGACACGTATACATTGAAAGTTTTGCCTGTTGGCCACAACAAGTGTTTGACATGGAATTTCGAGGTTACAATTTTGACACATGTACAATATATCAGTGCCAACCACAGAATTACAATATAGATTACTGGATTACTTGATCAAGTTATTAGTGTGTCGTCTAGCTCTTCTTCTTTGCATTCGGGCTGTGACATGACTTTTCTCAACACTTTGCTGACGACATCTGACAGACTTTCACGGGCTCCCACATCGAGTAAGTTCAGACATTTCTGTGAAAAAGCGAGGTTAGAAATACAACTTGTGTGACAGATGATTGAAAATATCTACTTGTTGAGTGTCGTCGCCTTCGCGTAATCGCAAAACTGTGATCAGCGCGATTTCAGAGTTCGCTTTCACGTAACTATTCTTCTCCTTTGTGCCGTTCACCAACGTTGGCAGTAACAGTTTCAACAGCTCGGGCGCCATTTTGTTTTGTGGAACGGTTTTAGCAAGATGTGTGCACACACGAGCTAACAGTTGTTTGACTTCGTTACTGCTGTGGTTCATAGTCTGAAAACATAACACAACATTCTCAAATAAAAATATAGACTTTTATTCTCAAAGTTGATAAACATTTCTCGTTTGCAACAGATGTTTTTAACAAACAAATACACGCCATTTTAACTATTTATTAGATGTTATTACAAATCTTTCATGGTTTCCAGGAACCAAGTTTAAGATTATGTAAATTTTAATCATTTTATGGTTTATGCGACCTGGTATATTTCGAGAACACTAATTATACCAGGAAATAAGGTAAGACGATTACTTGTAGAACAATATAATCCGTATAATTTATTTTCGAACAGAATATAGATCTACATAAATTAAAATTGTTACTTTAAATTGCGTTTTGCATCAAAATCAAACTTCAAATTATTTATATTTGACTACGCTGGCCTTGAAAAAACGTACAATGCTACAAAGGCTATATCAATGTTCGTCACCAAAACTATTACTATAACTAATAAATGTTAATAAATATTTCTATTAAATTATTTTTCGTCCACTTTTCATCAAATTATTTTAATTTTGTTTTTTACTTTCTTATCCATAGTATAAGGAAAGTATAGGAATCATGAAAAATTTCGATTGCGAGATTTTGATGGAAATACACGTTTTGAGGTCCCCTGAACACGTTTTGACTATTTTCTCAATGACGTCTGTGTGTAAGTATGTATGTTCATTATCTCAAAAACGAATGAAGCCAGAGTAATGAAACTTCATATTTAACAGTTTTTGAGATTGGCGAAGAGCTGATTAGATTTTGGGTATAATTAGAAAACCAGAAGAGGAAGTTGTCTGAACACAGAAATTGTAAATTTCAAATTATTTGAAAAACAAAAAACGATACGTACAAATTTTTCAAATAAAAGTTGTAGCGAATATTATTATGAAGAAAAAATGTTCTATACATTTTTCGTCTATCTTTATCCAATTGTGAGTAAAATGTATTTATATATTGGCATGTATTTAAAATATCATATATGCTGTGTGAAAACAAAACAAAGACAAAATATTTACAGAAATACGCATTTGAAATGTCAAATATGTGCCAATTTAAATGGTGACCACAGCAGATTTTTTACTAATGGCAGCGCTGAAAACAACTATTACACGTTTATAGTTGACGTTCCGTAGCTCCGTATACTCTGTAAATGTGTTTTCGTGCAGCAGAACATTGTTTTAATCCGTTTTAGAACGCGTGTAAACGTACTGGACCATGACGTCAGAATTTCTAGTGACATTGCATTGATGACGTGAATTGGTTTGTTTGGCTACAGTGTAAACAATTTGATTGCATTTGTTTATAACTTCATATAGCCGTGACGTCATACAAAAAACAAACGATTGTTGACAATACGTTGTGCGTATACCGTGTGTCTCATGGCGATCTACACATAGGAACGTTGCATACGCTTTTGATCGTGAAATATTAATTTGATCGTTTTAGTTTTTTACAATTTAGACAGTATAATTGTTAATTTTATGCTTACTATTTTATTTCCTTTGATATTCTTGTATAATTTTGTAACATATTTGATGTAATAGTACATTTTCAACGAATTTAAACGTCAAATTAACATTTCAATTACAAAAAAAAAGAACAAAAACAACCATATTAATATTTTGATTTGAAAATCAAATGAGCGCGCAACGTTCCTATGTGTAGATCGTCGTGAGACACACGGTAGATTTATACGAGTCGAATGTGTAGGAAAGAGATAGTTTATGTTGGTTAATGTCGGTAAGTAAAATTTCCCCGATATGACGTCACTGCTGTGTGAGTTTGAATGCAGCATACATTACTTACCCTCATGAACGGTACTAGTAATAATTGCGGCACGGGTTCTGCTTGCATCATGACATGCTGGAACAGGTAACCGCATGCGCGAACTGCATTCATCGCTACGGGCACGCGGTCCGCTTGCAGCCACGCCAACAGCGTCTTCGTCACGCGTGTTTGATGTTGTTCCGTCCAGAGAGTTGCGGGCGACTCCTTCAGCGTGACGAACACCGCTGCACTACGTCCATGCCGGACCATCCAATCGCCTTGGGGATCGTCGCCTGCACGAACAAATGTGTGAAGTTTTCCAGGTTAAGTTACAATCTGAAGCTCTATATTAAACTATTTCTTAATATTTCACTGCTAGACCAAAAAAACTCGTATCTTAATAAACTAAAAAAACAGTATCATTCGGATATATTCGTTTCTTTCTTTTACTATTTTCAAATGTCAAGTGTTGATTGAGGTTAAGTGTACACTATTTCATCTGTCAGTGTAAATGGGTTGGTAGTACTGTGTAAACAATATCAGTGTTGCCAAATCTAGTTTAAAATTCAGCCGAATCTAATATTTCACTGCTAGTCCAAAAGAAGTCGTATTTTAATCAACTAAAAAACAGTATCATTCGGATATATTCGTTTCTTTCTTTTACTATTTTCAAATGTCAAGTGTTGATTGAGGTTAAGTGTACACTATTTCATCTGTCAGTGTAAATGGGTTGGTAGTACTGTGAAAACAATATCAGTGTTGCCAAATCTAGTTTAAAATTCAGCCGAATTATACCATTTAAATGATCAGACTTTGTCACTTACACAACATGTATTCCGAAAGCGTTGCATCCAGTTGCTCCGGGTTCAACGATCGTACCAACGCGCCCAGACAGCCGGCAACTGCGCTTCTGGTGACGTCCTCGGGGTGTCCCAGCATGCTGATGAGCGTGGCGTGGATCTGTTTCCGCAACGGCTCCGTCATCTTATCGCCTGCTGGTGTGATGACGCCGCGTAACGCTTGTAACATTGTCTCGCGCACTGCCGAATCGTCCGAGTTGCGTACTCCGTTATGCAGGTCCGTGAACAGCGGGTCAGCACGCACGTGTATCACGATGAGATGACTGAGAGCCGTGGCTGCTTTGATACGAACTTGACGGTTGGAATCGTTGAGCGCTTTGAGGAATGTGGTTTGCAGTTGTGGTAGGAATTGTTTCAACATTACACCAACCTAGACACGATAAACAGAACATGACGTGAACTTTGTGCTGATTAATATTGTGTTATATGACAGTTCGTGATCGCGAATACAACTTTATGTATTAAACGTATTGAACCTTCCAAAAAGCAATAGAAATATATACAGTAAGACCAAGGAAAGTTTCATTCTAGCTGGAATCCACTTTGCAATTATTTATAAACAAGTTTAACATTCGACAAGGTTGTTACTTTCTTATACACAGTATAAGGAAAGTATAGGAATCATGAAAAATTTCGATTGCGAGATTTTGATGGAAATACACGTTTTGAGGTCCCCTGAATACGTTTTGCCTATTTTCTCAATGATGCCTGTGTGTATGGATGTGTGTCCGTATGTTCATTATCTCAAAAACGAATAAAGCCAGAGTAATGAAACTTTATATTTAAAGGTTTTTGGGATTGGCGAAGAGCTGATTAGATTTTGGGTATAATTAGAAAACCGGAAGAGGAAGTTTACTGAACACAGAAATTGTAAATTTCAAATTATTTGAAAAACAAAAAACGATACGTAAAAATGTTTCAAATCAAAGTTGTAGCGAATACTATTATGAAGAAAAAATGCTCTATACATTTTTCGTCTATCTTTATCCAATTTTGAGTAAAATGTATTTATATAGTTGGCATGTATTTAAAATATCATATATGCTATGAAAACAAAACGAAGACAAAATATTTACAGAAATACACATTTGAAATGTCAAATATCTGCCAATTTAAATTGAGTATAAGCAAGTAGTGTGGTGACCACACCAGATTTTTTACCTTTGCTAACAGAATGGCCAACGTCTCTAGCACAGCCGCTTTAACATTTCCGCTGAACCTGTCGCCCAGGATTCGAATGAGCGGGCCCGTGATAGCCACCACACTCGGCTGTAACGCTTGTGCACTTGTCACCTTGATAACTTCGCCTAATCCTTGAGCGGCCGCTTCCTTCTCATCACCGTCGCCGGTCAAGATAGCCTCGCGGAATATTGGCAGAATCGGAGTGATACCTTTGGGCAAGCAGAAGCCCGGCAAGAGTCCGCCGGTGCCACGCATGTCGCTGATAGCGTACCGTACACTCTGTCGCACATCGGACACGTACGAGGCTTGTTGTTTCGGCTCCAGCGTTTTGGTAACGGCGTTCAACGATTCCCATGACATCTGCAGGACATCCTTGTCGCTGTCCGTGCACAGATGGATGAGCCCGCGCAACAGTTGAGGCACGTGCGCTGAATAGTCGGCGCGGGTGGTTGCGCAGAAGGCGCAGAGCAGGGTTGCCGCGGACCGCCGTTGCTCAACACTGTCGGACCGAGTGTACTCGAGCAGCTGGTCCATGATGGTGCGAATACCGACCTCGTCGGTTACGGAGAGGACAACAGCTTGACAGTATTCCAATTGCTATCAACGAAAAACATATTTTAACATGCTATAAGGCAGGCTCTCACTTCCAATATAAACGAACTAAATGAGCTGAAATATGGTTAAGAAACATTTTACCATGCTGTAAGACAGTCTCACTTCAATGTAAGCAAACTAAATCATCTAAAATATGTTTAAGAAACATTTTAACATGCTATAAGGCCATCTCACTTCAAAATAAGCAAATTAAATAAGGTAAAATATGTTTAAGAAACATTTTAACATGCTATAAGGCAGTTATCTTCAATATATACAAACTAAATGGGCTGAAATATGTTTAAGAAACATTTTAACATGCTGTAAGGCAGTCTCTCTTCAATGTAAGCAAACTAAATGATCTAAAATATGTTTAAGAAACATTTTAACATGCTATAAGGCAGTCTCTCTTCAATATAAAGAAACTAAATGAGCTGAAATATGTTTAAGAAACATTTTAACAAGCTGTAAGGCAGTCCCTCTTCAATATATACAAACTAAATGATCTAAAATATGTTTAACATGCTGTAAGACAGTCTCACTTCAATATATACAATCTAAATTATCTGAAATATGTTTAAGAAACATTTTAACATACTATTATACTGTCTCACTTCAATGTAAACAATCTCAATGATCTAAAATATATTTAAGCATCAATTTAACTAAGTCTCTTACTTGATTTTCATTCGGTGCACCCTGAGCAGTTGACAGAGCTTGAAGCAAGGCTGGCAGGATCTTATGCAAGTACTTGTTCAACGCTTCACCAGCTACAGAGGCTAGGATCGACAGCGCCTTGGTGTTGACAGGCGGTGCGGTCAACTGTGGAACTAAGTACGGCAGTACAACACGTGATTTGATAGCCATCACTTGGCGCAACCCATCCAGAGTACACTCAGCGACATCAGCGTCTGCGTCATTCTGAACATTTGCAGACAAACAACATGAATATTTTCATTTAGCTGTCAAATTTATCAATATTGTATAAGAAAGCATAGTTACGGCACAAAAATACAGTGTTGCCGATGTGACAAATTCGACATGTTAACGGTTGCCGTTTCGTAACGATTGCCTAAACAGGAGCTGTTACAGAATGCCTAGGTTACAATTCTACCGTTTATTTACTACCGGTATCTAACGTTCCTGCTTGGAAACGGTTGAGTTAGAGAATCCCAGCCATTAACCACTAGACAATAACACGAGCGGGGAACACTTATAGTTCTGTTGTTTCATCGTAATTTGCATCGACAGGACGATTTTACGTACCAACTGATTCAACATGGCCGGCAAGATATCATCCAGAGCTCGTACTCCCACAGTAGAGTGCAAACTATCAAATGTTTTAGCAGCAGCTTGGCGAACTTCAGGCAACGGATCACACAGCGCTTTACGCACAGTCGGTACCAAACTGTTGACAAATGTCAGCACCATATCTTTCGACGTGGACGCCATGATCTCGGACAAGCCAATGCATACGCCTTGTCGCTGGTCGGGCTGATCGGATTGAAGTCCACGCTCCAAGATCGGGATAATCTCTGGCAATACGCGCTCGCCTAGTTTGCGAACCAGATCGCCTAGTGTTCGTGCTGCCACCTGTGGACAAGAGTAAGAAGTACATTTTGCATTAACACTGCGGTGATTCTATCTACAAATGTAGTATTAATGTTACAAGCGACAAAGTAAGCTTCTGATATGATTCGCCGGTTATTTGTGGATGTATTACCTGTCGTTTATCGTAACTGGTGCTTGCCAGGCAGCCCAGCAGCAAGCCGAAGAGGGTTGGTAGGATCTCACGGAGTGTACGCGGCGTATTGGTCACTACAACCTTCCAGACATGCAGTGCGGATTGTCGGACCATGAGTGCTACATCGCTACGGCCCATGTAGAGACCTGCTAAGACTCGGTTACGCCGCTCAGCGCCGAGTGCATTGATGATAGCCGAATGGGATTGCTCCGTGCCGAAGTTGTCATCTTCGCTTGCCGTTTCCGTGGACATTTTGCCAGTTACACCGGAAATTCGGTACAACAGGTCGCCGAGCAGTTGAACAGAACTGTAACGCACATTGAATTGTCAGAGTTCATCGTCAAATACGAAGTAATATGTTGGTTTTTGTTGACAAATTATCAAGTGATACATTACTGTAGTTCAAAAATCGGAACGAATGTTCAAAACGCATCGTGATTATAGTTGATCGTCAATAAGCAGTAATGTGTTGGTTTTGTGAACGATTTTTGTTGACAAATTATCAAGTGCGCATTACACTACTGTAGTTCAAAAATCGTAATGGAACGTATGTTCAACACGCATCGTGATTATAGTTGATCGTCAAATAAGCAGTTATGTGTTCGTTTTGTGAACTATTTTTGTTGACAAATTATCAAGTAGCATTACACTACTGTAGTTCAAAAATCATAACGGAACGTATGTTCAAAAACGCGTCGTAATTAATTCATCGTCAAATAAGAAGTAATATGTTCGTTTTGTGAACTATTTTTGTTGACAAATTATCAAGTGAGCATTACATTACTGTAGTTCAAAAATCCCAATGAACGAATGACGACGATCTTGACTAAAAAACCACGTATAACTTCGTATTAAAACTGTCAAGAAGAACACAAGCATTCATTCTCGCACGTGCGTGTGTCACCTGTATCGGATTCGCCAGTTGTCATCGAACAATCCTCTTTCCAACTCGGGCAACAACAGCATGATGGCCGAATCGGCGTACAAGTTGACGATCCGTTGCCCAGCTTTCAGTGCTGTGTCTCGTACGTACTCATTCTCATCGGCCAGTGCTTTCAGGATGGGATTGATGATCTGTCCAATGTACGGTGTAAACGCCGATGTAAACACGACAGGCATATAGATGAACATCATGATGTAACCGTCTTTAACGTGCGGTGCAATGTCTGTGCGTTCGGCTGTTGCGATGATTTCTGTAATGAAACGTCACATACATCTATCAAAGTGCAAATCATTTGAGTTTTGCCCAAGCGGACAATGCTTCAAGCAAGAACAAACATCAATTTGGCATTTGTTTGATGAACATTCGATGATGAAAATTCACAACAAACTAAGCACAACGGTTAACGATCATTTTTACACGAACCTGGCATAAGTTTGTGCAGTTTTTCCACGCCTAGTCCACCCACGACTTCTGATAATCCTTGCGCAGCACCGCTACGATCCACTGAGCTGGTTTCAGACGTCAGGGTTTGCATCAGCCATGGCAGCAGATCTTCAAAGCTCGACTCGCCCATGCCGCGCACCATTGCGCCAAGTGCCCGAGCACTAACACTTCGCACCTCGGGCACGGGGTCCAACAACGACGTCTTCAGCCCGGGAATGATGGTAGGTAGGTACGGAGTCAGATCTTTCTGGTCAGTTAGCGAATACATATTGCCGATGATCTGTGCGGCCATTTTTCGCGTTTCAGTGGATCTAGACCGAATAAAAGAACGATATTTCACGATTTATTTATCAAATTATAAACAGATAAAGTCTATTCACAATCATATAGCCGTGACGTCATACAAAAACAAAGGAATTATTGTTTAGCTCGCGTCCGTGTTGACAAGACAATGTGCGTTTAGATTTATACGAGTAAAATGTATAGGGAAGAGATGGCTTTGTTTTGTTAATAAAATTTCCCCGATATGACGTCACGCCTGTATGAGTTGGGATAGGGTATACCTGTCCATGAAGGCGCGTTGTACGACAGGCATAATCAGAGCTAAGGATGGTGCATCGATGAAATGGACAAAATGCGTGTCCAGCAATGTTTGCAAGCAGGCTGACGTCTTGTGCGATGGATCCTGTAGTGCTTGCAACAGTACCGGTACGATAGCTGGAACAGAAGTCATATACAGACATATACTTAACGCAAACTCGATAAAAGCTGATTTGATGTAACGCGCTTTTCTCTTAAACCCTCAAAAAAGTGCGAAATGTAGCATCATTTGTTAAAACGCGGGTCATGAAGACACAATTACGGAAATTATAGATCAATGTGTGAGTATTAATACGACCTAGTTTAAGACTGATATGTTTAGCGCGCTCTAAAGCGTTCAACGACGATCTTACTGTAGATGTAAAATGGTGAATCTGTGTGTTTTAAATACTACAAATATTAGTTTCTAATATTACTTTCTTATACATAAGGAAAAATAGAAAAAATAGCGAGATTTTGATGGAAATACACGTTTTGAGGTGCCCTGAATACGTTTTGACTATTTTCGCAATGACGTCTCTGTGTGTATGTATGTATGTGTGGCCGTATGTTCATTATCTCAAAAACGAATAAAGCCAGAGTAATGAAACTTCATATTTAAAAGTCTTTGGGATTGGCGAAGAGCTGATTAGATTTTCGGTATAATTAGAAAACCGGAACACAGAAATTGTAAATTTCAAATTATTTGAAAAACAAAAAACGATACGTAAAATTGTTTCAAATCCAAGTTGTAGCGAATACTATTATGAAGAAAAAATGCTCTATACAATTTTCGTCTATTTTGAGTAAAATGTATTAATACATTGGCATGTATTTAAAATATCCACGACCTTCTCGGTTTATATATTTTATATACCGGGTGTCCCAAGAAATCTGGGACATAGGGAATTAACATGTAAATATAGAAATATTGAGACTACTTCTGAACAATACATTTTAGAGCAAAAGTGTAAATAAAAAAGTTATTCAGAATTAAAAACTGCATAATTTGACGACATATTCAGTGCTCAAATACATTTGTATATCGTTTAAATCAAGTTTGAAATATCGCATTTTGATGACAGATCAGGAGGTCATGGAACAAAAATGGCATGTATTTTTGTTAGTTACAACAACAAATAATCAAACTACAGCATTTTTGTTTCACGACCACCTAATCTGTCATTAAAATGCAGTATTTCAAAATTGATTTACGAATTATAGAAACATATCTGAGCATTAAATATGGCATCTTATCATGTAGTTTTTAATTCTGAACAACTTTTTTATTTACAGCTTTGTTCTAAAATATATTGTTCAGAAGTAATCACAATATTTCTATATTTACATGTTAATTCCCTATGTCCCAGATTTCTTGGGACACCCGGTATATACCGGGTGTTAATTAAAAAACTGGCCATAGGCGTTTAACATGTAATATCAGTTTTTCCTCCTGCATTAGTTCCCAAATTACTTTACACAAAAATACTTTAAATAAAAGTTTTAGAGAATTAAATTCTGCATCTAACTGAGAAATCAGATTTAATTTTTGACATTTCAAATCTGAGAAAATCAAGTTTAAAATTTCATGAAAACACATAATATATAGGAATAGCCATGGAATTTAAACAAAATTAAAAACAATTGTATGACATTGTAACTGTCAAAAAAATTTGTGTTTCGTAATTTTCGTTCAATAACAGATATTTCTAAAAGTATGGAACAGTTTTCACATGAAGAAAAGCTTCAAGTAATAAAATGGTTCTATTCGGGACAAATTTATCTAAATATTCGTGATTTAATAATTTTTTTGACAGCAAATGTCATACAATTGTTTTTAATTTTGTTTAAATTACATGGCTATTCCTATATATTATGTGTTTTCATGAAATTTTAAACTTGATTTTCTCAGATATGAAATGTCAAAAATTAAATCTGATTGCTCACTTAGATGCAGAATTTAATTCTCTAAAACTTTTATTTAAAGTATTTTTCTCTAAAGTAACTTGGTAACTAATGCAGGAGGAAAAACTGATTTTACATGTTAAACGCCTATGGCCAGTTTTTTAATTAACACCCGGTATATATATATATATATATATATATATATATATATATATATATATATATATATATATATATATATATACCGTGTGTCTCATGACGATCTACACATAGGAACGTTGCCTACGCTCTTGATCGTGAAATATTAATTTGATCGTTTTAGTTTTTTACAATCTACACAGTATAATTGTTAATTTTATACTTACTATTTTATTTCCTTTGATATTCTAGTATAATTTTGTAACATATTCGATGTAATAGTACATTTTCAACGAATTTAAATGTCAAATTGACATTGCAATTGCAAAAAAAAAGAACAAAAATAACCAGATTAATATTTTGATTTAAAAATCAAATGAGCGCGCAACGTTCCTATGTGTAGATCGTCATGAGACACACGGTATATATATATATATATATATATATATATATATATATATATATATATATATATTATTTATATATTTTAATAGTACACTTTTAATCGAGAAGGTCGTGAAAATATCATATATGCTGTGTGAAACACAAAACAACGACTCAAATATTTACAGAAATACGCATTTTAAATGTCAAATATGTGTGCCAATTTAAATTGAGTTGAAGAAAGTAGTTTGTTTACCTTGAATTTCCGGGTTACGAATAACACTGCCGATAACTTTGAGTGCTTCTGCGCCGGCTTCTTGCACTTTCATGTGCGAATCGCTCAGCACTTCGATCAGCTTCGGCACGATGCTTGGCAGACACGAGGACAGCTGTTTCGGGGCACAGTAAGCCATGGCACCGAGCAACTCAACAGATCCGGTCTTAGTTCGCCAGGAATCTTCCTCCAGCGCGGCTAGCAGCGACGGGAGCACCAGCTTGACACCGTGAGCGCTTAGCTTGCTCATTACGATGCGTGCCGTATCATCCGTGGCATTGCGCACGTACTGACTCGAGTCTCCGAAGCACAGTAGCAGATGTGGTAGCACATGAACGATGTACGGTTCAAACAAGCGACCCAGCATCTGACAGAGCATTTCAAAGGCGAACAGAGCACCTGAAACCACAGAGAAACACACACAGAAAACATGGATATTGATGTTAGAAGTACACGTTTTCAAGTGCATACCTTCACGATGCCGGTAATTCTTTTTATCCTGTATAGCTTCCGTGAGTTTAGTCATGATGTCGAGCTGTTTCAGCGCTAGGATGCCCATACCCTTGACCAAGCCTGCTAAACCGTACGCTGCACCTTTTCTGTCACCGTACTTCTCGCTTTTGAGCAACTGGTTGAGCAGTTTGTTCACAAGCGCAGGCGCTTCTTCCTTCACGGATGGAACCAGATGAGGCAGGCAATTGGCTACGGCTTCTTGCACCTGTAGAACATTAGCAAAGAGTTTTGTAATACATATTTCACATTAGTCAGTGATTGAAATATGCAGCTGATGTTTGTAGATATAAAACGCACGTAATACGGAACTTGTAAGGATGCTTACCGGCTGTGAAGGCGTCGATAACGCAGAGATTAGACGCGTAACGATTGGTTTGATCCGGGCGTCTTCCTTATCCAGATGCCGGGCCAGGGAGCCCATGAGGATCACTACAGCTTGACGGACAGCATCAAAGTTACCGCTCTTGGGTGCTTTGTCCATAAACTGTTCGAATACTGGCAACAGCATACCAACGGTATCCTGGAACAGAATCAGCCAGCATAGTTTTAAAACAGTACATTCTACACCAAGCGAGAGACGCGTCTTATTTTTCCTGAACTGTAATTTGAAACAAATACATCGAGGAAAAAATGGTGGTCTCTGACGAGGTGTAACTACTATTTTGTCCTTGATCGCGAGTAGAAACACTTAATACATAAAGAATTCTACTAAATCGGGCGCGAAATTACAATATTTAGAAGCCGTTGGCGATGTTTCCATGCAACGCGTACCACGGACAACAGACATTTGTTTACACAAAACCTTTGGTATAATCAAAACTCCCGCTAGGGAAATTGTTGGCTTATTTCGGCCGTAGGGAGTAAATGCTTTACTTCTGTAACGATTTTGACGCTATAGAAACCGATTTCTACTCCCGGCCGTGGACAGAAATTATTCTTAACATGTAATATATGTCTTACAAAGTAGTGTATGATGAATGTGAAATTAGTGAAAATGTTGTGAAAAGAGTGGCTTCAAGTCAGCTGCGTTGGTTTGGACATGTGGCAAGAATGTCAGATGATAGATTGACTAAGAAGATTTATTTGGGTGAAATTGAAGGAACACGAATGCGAGGAAGACCGAGGAATAAATGGATGAATATGATAGAAAATGTTTTGAGTGAACGTAAAAATTATAAGCAGACATAATAGTAGAGCATGTATGACAAGGTGTATGGATATTAACGAGGCGAGACAGTTATGTATGGGATAGGAGTATTTGGCGAGCAATTGTTAGACAATAAGGAATGAAAGGCAGTTTTCTATATAATATATAATATTAATTTGTTTGAGTGATTGTAGGGAATAAAGGGCCTGCTACCCCAGTAATGGGAAAGGCGTGATGTTATGTATGTAATATATATCCGTCCGTTTCAGTTAAGATCACGACGCGTTTCGAACTATCGTTCATTATCACGTTTCACTTTGAATAACGTCGACGATAAACTTTAGAATTGACAATATATTCAAACAAATATAAAATAGTATTTTCATTCACTTTGTGCAAATCCATATTCAATTAATTATATATGTATATTATATATAAATAGATTACTTTGTTTATTTTCACGTGCTTTATTTTATTTGAAAGCTACATGTCTCGTCGGCATTGCGACATCATCAGGCAAGTATCATGCATCATCATTGCCTGATGATGTCGCAATGTAGCTTTCAAATAAAATAAAGCACGTGAAAATAAACAAAGTAATCTATTTATATATATAATATACATATATAATTAATTATATTCAAACAAATTGTAGAATAACCACAAACTTGTAACACTTTGTAATAAATTCCGGGTCTTTAATGGATAAAACACGAGCTTTACCTTGCCATGAACTTCAACAACAGCCAAAGCAGCTGCCAACATGTCAGTTCGGACTGTCTGATTCCGATCGCCTAGGGAAGTTTGAACAAAGAACGTCACCAGCGTGCCTACACTGTTTGCGCCAAGCAGTGGTGCCAATTGTGTAAGTGCCAGCGCTACACCTCGGCGCGGTGACCACGTGTCAATTGGTTGCTCGATAACTCGTCCAAACTCGTCTTGTTTAGAAGGTATCATCTGAAATCAACGTCAGTGGATGTTAAAACGTGTTCAATCCTGTAAAGAATCATTTGTCTGGGGATATAAACTGTATTTCTTACCGTTAGACGTTCCTTATACAATTTCAACAGCTTGTTGACCATGTCATCTACCATTTTTGGTTCTGGTTCGAGCAACACGGCAAGTGCTTGAGCGGCTGCTTGTTGTATACATTCTACCGGGTGTTCCACATCGCCCAGCAGCAAATTACTATGTACTACTGGGTAATTCAGGTCTGCCAGTGTCCACAAAGTACTCGCCAAGTTCCTGTGAGATATAAGATACTAGTAAGTTAGATTCACATATGTTTGGTTGAGCAGTTGCACCTGTTTTCTTCATTAACATCGTACTTGGCGACCCAGACGCGACGGATCACCAGCATAGACAGCTCCCAGTCGGACGCGAACGTGGGAATGCTCTTCGCCATTGAGATCAACCCCCGCAACGCTGAATCTCGCACCACGTCCGACGGACTCTGCAATGCGGAGAGCAACACGGACAGCTCATCTTTACTAGCACTGGCGCAACCGGGACTTGAACTAGCCGACGCAGCGACCTCTAACAGTGTTGACACGGACTGTGATTGAATTCTCCCAGTTGTGCTGCCTGAAAATACAAAAAAAATAGTCTTACGAACATGTAAATGTAGGTTATTTGTGTCGATTTACCAATTAGCTCAACCAACAGCGCAAACATCTGTTTCCGCGGAAGATATTTCGGGTTATAGCGGTCCTTGACAGCAAATTCGGACCGGGGTCGCAACTTCGCATGCTCCGAGATCACCTGCAGACCGTCATGGATGATATTCTCATCGTTCTTCGCAAACTTGGACATCAAACTGGACTTGAGGAATGTGAAACAGTAACAGAACGCAGGTGCTGACAAGTGATTATCCCGACCGCACGTTTCAACATCGTTCGCATCCTTTATGAGGATGGTTTTGAAGTGTAAGAACGATATGATGCGTTGAATTGCAGCGTCCAGCGTTTCTTCTTCCCAGAGCGGATCCAGATCACACTGGGGTTTCAGCAGTCGGAGTGTAATGTTAGCGATTTGTTCGCCTAGCACGCTGTATTTCTCATCAAACACTGTCGCGCGTAGATCAATGTACAATTTCGTTGAGTACGGTGCTGCTAGAGGCGAGCTGTTAACTTGCAGTATCGATGGCAAGAGATCCCGGAAGTACAATGATAGTTCAAACGGGTTACCCTTGGAAGCAGCGCGGATCATGGAGATACAGTTCAGAATGGTTGAATTCAACTGTGAAAATAAATAAATTTATAGGAAATATTCATATAAATATTGGGCCGAATTAGTTCTCATTCGTAACTTAATGAAAGGCATTGAAGAAAACTTCAGAATGCATCCGATTTTCAGCCCAAAAACGACAAATATAAACCCAAATTAACGTCAAATGAGACACAAAAGATATATTGTAAAATAAGACATGTTGATTTTTCATCAGATTGCTCTTTGATGAAAATAGAAGCCGCTATTTTTGTCAAACACGGCTGTGTTTTCTTGTTTTAGCGAAGTTTTCTTCAATGCTACTCGACAGATATGCCAAAGGGCCTAATTTTGATTGTTATGTGTAGAATCCTTGTTCAACTTTTATAAAAACATACAAGTTCGTGGTTTTTGTTACTATTATTTGGGTTCGAAGATGAAAGATGAACTGAATTGATGTTTTACTTACTTGAGTCAGCCGGTTTCGTATAGACTGTTCTTTATCCCTTTGTGCTTTGATCATTTCCAACTGTTTGGGCGTGTACTGTGGTTCTTTTACTTTACCAGCTTTGCGTCGCTTCTCCTCAAGTTCCCGTCGCAACTGTTGTTCTTCCTGTTGATCCTTGTAGCTGTATGCTTTGCTCTCACGTTTCATATTCATGGAGTTCAGTGTATTTTCATCGTTACTAAACGCAATAAACAATTATAAGTCACCGTTACGCTGTATTCAGCCAAACAACCAATTCATGTCATCATTTGCGGAAAACCTAACAAACATAAATATCACTAGGTATTTGTAACTATATTTTTTAATCGACATTTTATTGAATTTTTATTATTAATATGCACGAAAAAACCCATTTAAGATAACTAATAATGTTAATAAATGTTTCTATTAAATTATTTTTCGTTCATTCTTCATCAGCTGATTGTTATTTTATTTTTTACTATTGGCAGCGCTGAAAACAAATATTACACGTTTATAGTTGACGTTTCGTAGCGACTTGCCGCTGTAAATGTGTTTTCGTGCGGCAGAACATTGTTTTAACCCGTTTTAGAACGCGTGTAAACGTAATCGACCATGACGTCATAATTTCTAGTGACATTGCAGTGATGACGTGAATTGGTTGTTTCTCTGAATACAATATAGGTTAGAATGTGCAATAAAAATTGAAGATTGGACTAGTACAACTTACCCTGGTATAACACTTTTATCATACAGCTCACCATCTGGTGTTAAATACGTGAAGTAATCGTCTTTAGTTACTTTCAACATGGCCGGATCGTTTAGTTTCTCTGTGACAGTTTGCACTAATGTTGGTAACACTACATCCGGATGGATGCTAATGATTGTGGCCAGTGCATTTTCGGAACACTGAACATACACAGACATTCTC
Organism: Carabus problematicus; assembly: GCA_963422195.1. Lineage (NCBI taxonomy): Eukaryota > Metazoa > Arthropoda > Insecta > Coleoptera > Carabidae > Carabus > Carabus problematicus. The sequence continues at coordinate 899,575 of OY728578.1, forward strand.
GGTTCAAATACAACATGTAAGTTTCATAAGTGCGTTTTATGTAACAAAGTTTCATCCAAAAAAAAAAAAACGTTAAATAGATATTTCCATCGACGAATGTGAAATACTTTACATTTATTTCTCCTAGTTTTGATTCGTAACGAGCAGTGATGAATCGTTTGAAGCAATCTCCGCTTTTTTCAAATCTAAGCATGATCAAATTTAAATGATTTAAAGTTTGACACACATTATAGAACATAATCACGAGCTTTTCGATTAAAAGCATACACTTAATTTACTCAATATACAAAAACATTTTGCGCACGGAATCTGGCATCATACCATGCAGTTATAAATTCTGAACACCTTTTCTTATTTAAACTTTTGCTCTAAACTGTATTCTTCAGCCCGTAATCACGATATTTACACGTTAACTCCCGATGTCGCAGATTTCTCGGGACACCCGGTATATGCAACGCGATATTACTTTACCATTTCACCAGGGAACTTACCGCAGAAACTGTGTAGTCTTCGATCAGTAAACTCTTCAGTTTACTAGCTTGTTGTGCAATGAATTCTTTCGGCTTGAGTTTCATGTGTTTGATGACTTTGACCCAGAGCGTGGGGCTGGCTTCCAGGATGGCTGGATGGTGTGCAGGTAGGAGTGCGTCCAGAGCGATCAGTTGAGCATCTTCAGCGAGTACATCCGCGGCGGAGCAGAACAGCGAGACACAATCAACTAGAGTATGTGGTGACACGTCACCAGTTGCCGTTTCATTTGCTTCTTTGGAGTCGCGGTCAAACACAGACTGTAAATCACAAATAAATACAGTTCGATTCGCGGTCAAACACAGACTGTAAATCACAATCAAATACAAGTATAGGCTTCGCTTAAAAGCTGATGCAACACCAGACTTAGTAACGCCGATCAAAAATTTTTTCAAGAACAGTTAAAATATTACATATTTTAGTGAAAAATGTATACTACATAGCTAGAGATGCACCGAAGCATGGTTTGGCCGAATAATCGAATACCGAATATTCGGCCGACATTTTCGCCGAAGCGCCGAATATTCGGCCGAAGCATATAACATTTTGTAGGTAAAACATTAAAATTTAAAGTCTGGACAATTTGCTCAAAAATATATTTATTTTAACCAAAGAAAATTATATGCAATAAATAAATAAATAAATAAATATATATATATATATATATATATATATATATATATATATATATTATAACCAAAGAAAAGTAAAAAAAATAGTTATTTTAACCAAAGAAAATTACATAAAAAAAATATAATTATTTTATCCAAATAAAATGACACCGTATAATAAAGAATAATTATAGTAAATTTAATAATTGAAATAAAGTTTTGCTAAATTACGATGTATGAAAAGTAATTGTTCGGCATTCTTTGGGAGCAACCTACTTCTCTTCTCTTCATAAATATTTCCAGCCTATGAAAAAACTTTTTCACTATATACGCTGGTAGCTGGTAGCCTGTCCTTATGCCAACAATAATATTTTTCGCTTCGGCCGGCCGAATACCGAATCTTGCTACTGCTTCGGCCGAAGCCGAATATTAAAAAAAATACGCCGATTCAGCCGAATAACGAAGCGAAACCGAAGCTTCGGTGCATCTCTACTACATACCGTAAGGCCTTGTTTACGGTCATCTCAATTAACGCTGAGCGCTAAATTTACTCTGATTCGTTATACCGCGGTTCAAGGAAGACACACAATTATAGAAATTACCGATCAATTGAAAATGCCCGCTCTAAATATTATTTTGTTTAACGCTGAACCGAGAATCTCGTGTTAAGCGAGATATTAATTCATAAACACGAAATAACAAATGGATTGGCGGCTGTTTAAAAATCAATAGTTCGCGAAATATAAAACTAAGATTGTTGTGGTACAATGTTTCAAGAAATAATTACCTGTATTTTAGCCGTATCGTAGTATTTGATCATTTCTTTTAGTAATGCTCTTGCAATCAGTGAACCGCCAAGTCCAGACACCATTTTCTTCACAAGCGGAAAGCATTTACGTCTGACGACGCCAGATGGCACTGTCAGGCAATGGATGACAGCACGGTGTAGAGGCGAAGCTTTGCCATTGAGTTTCTCGGGAGCGAGCAAGAGCAACTGAACGCACAGTTGCATGACGTAATAGAGTACTGTGAAAAATAATATAAGTGTACATTATACATTATTGGAAGACCGAGGAATAAATGGATGAATATGATAGAAAATGTTTTGAGTGAACGTAAAATTATAAGCAGAAATAATAGGAGAGCATGTATGACAAGGTGTATGGATATTAACGAGGCGAGACAGTTATGTATGGATAGGAGTATTTGGCGAGCAATTGTTAGAAAATAAGGAATGAAAGGCAGTTTTCTATATAATATATAATATTAAATTTTTTGAGTGATTGTAGGGAATAAAGGGCCTGCTACCCCAGTAATGGGAAAGGCGTGATGTTATGTATGTATTATACACCAAGGGAGAGACGCGTCTTATTTTTCCAGACCTGCAATTTAAAATAAATACATCGAGGGAAAATAGTGGTCTCTCCCGAGGTGTAACTACTATTTTTTCCACAATCGCGAGTAGAAACACTTAATAAGTAAAGAATTCTAATAAATCGGGCGCGAAATTGCAATATTTAGAAGCCGTTGGCGATGTTTCCATGCAACGCGTACCACGGACAACAGACATTTGTTTACACAAAACCTTTGTTATAATAAAAACTCCCGCTAGGGAAATTGTTGTCTTATTTCGTGCTTTACAGTGTATTTATCCCAACAACCAATTCACGTCATCGTTTAGGGAAAACCTAACAAGCATAAATATCACCACGTATTTGTAAATATATTTTTTAATCGACATTTTATTGGATTTTTATTATTAATATGCACGAAAAACCCATTTAAGATAACTAATAATGTTAATAAATATTTCTATTAAACTATTTTTCGTTCATTCTTCATCAGCTTATTTTTATTTTGTTTTTTACTATTGGCAACGCTGAAAACAAATATTACACGTTTATAGTTGACGTTTCGTAGCGACTTGCCGCTGTAAATGTGTTTTCGTGCGACAGAACATTGTTTTAACCCGTTTTAGAACTCGTGTAAACGTTCTCGACCATGACGTCATCATTTCTAGTGACATTGCAGTGATGACGTGAATTGGTTGTTTGGCTGGATACAGTGTACATCTGATGCCCGAGCAACCGATTTCTACTGCCGGCCGCGCGGTAAAATGTGTTTGATACCATTTTGAACTTACTGCTTTCATTGACAAGCGTCAGGAACTTCTCACCGACGAATATCTGTTTGTCCATGTCGAGCACAATGTTCCACAAGTTACCAAACTGTACATCCTTCTCAGTGGATTGTGTGCCCGACAGTTTCAACAGCAGACACGCTGCGCATACGCCTTCTGCAACAGCGGGAGCTTGTGTTGGTTGCGCTGCGGCCTTCTCAACCGTCTTCAGCAGCAGCGATACCAGCGGTTTCACCTGTACGAGCGTGTTGCCGTGGAAACATGTTGACATGCACTGGATATAGGCGGTACGGACTGCAGAAGTGGATGTTTTCAATCCTAGACCGTTCTGGAAGAAACAAAATCATATTCGTACATTAATTTATAGAAATATAACATCAAGTTCACGATCTAATTTCGCTAAAATCGTTGCTTTTTGACGAATAAACTAGAATGATACTTCGAAAGTAAACATCAACTATTGTTATATCATTTATTCTACAATACTAGACCCGCCAAAACTAGTTGATTCAGCCGACAAGTCACGAATAGATTGATTACTACGTTTTAAATCATTACGATATGAAATATAACGTCGTTCAGTACATTGGTCAACGTATTACGCTGTTGTGACTACGTATCGAATAATATTCCTTACTATGGAAGTACCAGCTGAAGTTTTAGAAAAGCTCAAGTGCGGGAATTGTGAAAACTACTTGTCGCGTGGTCCAGTTTTAATGTTGGACAACGAACTCAGCAGATGTGGACGCTGCTCTTTGCCAGAAGACGGTGGAAAACGGAACAAGCCTTACGAAGAACTGGCCAAGTTAATGACATTTCCCTGTCGCTACAAGGAGAATGGCTGTGAAGAGAAACTCCGCTTCGAAGAGAACAAGATGCACGAGGAAGCTTGCGGCTTCAGAGTGCACGTGTGCCCGATCGCCGAGTCGGGCAAGTGCACGTGGTCCGGGATACGTGGCAACCTCTTGGAACACTGTAACCTTGAACATCCCGGCAAGGTGATTGAAAACCCTGTGATGTTCAAGCACGACATCACCAAGTCCTCGCTCGGTAACTATCTGTTGTTCGCATACCAAGTGCTGTTCCTCGTGCAAACGAAGGTATGCATTGTGACCAGGAAGATCTACCATTCAGTGCGGTTACTGGACAACCCAAGACACGTTTCTAAATATTCTTACGATCTGGATATTACCAATGAAGCTGGTAAACTAACAAGATATGGACGGGTAGCGGCTCAGGGATGTTTGGTGCTGCAGGAAGATACGTCTGTGGCGATGGACATCAATGGATTATTAACGATATTGGGTGGATTCAATGACACTATCTTTACTTTAACAGTGCAAGGCAAAGAAGACAAATATGAACATACATCAACTATTGACGAGGACGGAATTGTGCAAGAATTTCGAGTGGAATGTACGAAATGTAAGTGTGAGACCAAAGCTGTATATTATTACAAGAATTGGTTGTGTGAAGCCTGTGCTCCTATCAAATGTCCATGTGAAAATCTCAAACACGGGTGTATTTTCGAAGATATAGGCTTCAAAACACGGAAACACCAGTTGTATTACTGTCAGTACAGAAAACAATGTCAGATTTGCAGTAAAAGTCTTCGTAATGTGACACTAGACGTTCATTATAGAGAATCCCACGCTAATATTACAGTAAATGTTGGAAATATCTATACAGCGAGTTTAAACAACGACCTCCAATGTTGTTTTATCAATAGCGATCTAGGCAAAGTGATTTGTATGTATTACACGACAAATTCGAGTATTTATTTTCAAATCTATTCACCACTGGCCAGCGATCAATTGTGCATGTATAGATGTGTGTTGAAAATCCATTCAGTTGATAATAATTTGACAATTCAGTCCAATGAAGCTACTACCAGATACACAGATATCCCTGATTGGTGTCTGTGTATTTCAAGAGACGTTCTAAGCAGATATACAGATGACAATATCCTGCTAAGTATTGAGTTCTTGAAAACTAAGCAACTGGATCAATTATGTTTGTAATAGTATCGATCGGGGATATTAATGTAACCGATGTGACTTATCTTTAGTATTATAGATACAGATAATAAAGATTATATTTCACCTTGAACCTTTAATGTTTCTCAATCTTTGTTTTCATTGTCAAATATTCAGAAAAAGAGATGAGTTTACAAGATTTTTAAGAATATGTTACGTCTAAATGTGTTTCTATTTATGAATAACAGTAATACACAACTCGTTGCCAACATTTCAGAATAAAATCTACAACATTTCATGCTAAGATGACGTCAGATTGTATTTAGATATTTGCTCTAAAATGCATCGTTCAAAAGTAATCACAATTTGTCGAAATTTAACTGTAACTGTTGTCGAAACACAAGTTGTTTAATATCTATAAATCTATATTGTTTTCTAATACATCACTGTAGGGAATTATTATCGTAACTGTTGCATATAGGAATTTTATGTATGTAGTAGTTGGCACTAGAGATGATATAAAAAGCGTTACAAATTAAGACAACGTAACTGTGTATCAAAAGATTCATAAACATTCAATAACAGTGTTACTGAAACAATCACAATAAATAATCTAAAGAAAATGTCTTTTTTAAGACGATCACGACGCATTTCAAACTCTCGTTCATTATTACGTGAAATAATCTGAACTTAGATTCGAAATTTCTTTACAAAGTGTGACATTTCTTACCTTGAAAGCATCAACGATTTTCTGTGGCACTTCGTTGCTGAACTTCGTACACCATAACGACATCATATCAATCGCGTGACACAGCGTTTTCTCGTGCACTTCTGCATTTAACACTTTAATGAAATGTTCACAGGCTGTTTGCGCCAACTTTTGACTACCGCTGCCCGTGACGGCATTGTAGCTTAAATTACCGGCACCCTAAACGAAAAACAAGGATCAACATCGATAATCTTATCGATGAAAACTGCAAGTTTGTATTATTTAATCCGAAAAGATCGTGAATATCAATTGGTGTTACTTGATTTGTTAATGCACTGTCATGTTTGTTTGACTTTTCTTGTGTTTAAATGATTGTAAGGTTATGTTAGAATGTTCACGAGCGTTTGTGTGTAAAACTAACCTGTAAAACACTTATTTTGTGCTCGACAACTGTCAGTTTTCCATCGCTGCCGTTCAAGACATCAAACACTAACACGAGCAACTGTTCGAGAGCGGTTGGATCGCTGCACTGTGCTGCTAGTCTTCGGCACGCGTCAGCTGATTCCGTCCTGGCTAGATCGTCTTTCGAATGTAGATTTGCTACAGCAAAAGTAACAGAGCACGCTTGATCGAGTAAAATAAAACATTACTAAACGTATGAACACGATCTCAGTGTGTTATGCAAACTGCCGTAATTGTTAATGTCAATGCAATGTCACTAGAAATTATGACGGCATGTTCGATTACGCACTGTCGCGTTCTAAATCAGGTTAAAACAATGTTCTGCTACACGAAAACACATTTACAGCGTACAAGTCGCTACGAAACGTCAACAAGAACCTTGTAATATTTGTTTTCAGCGCTGCCAATAGTAAAAAACAAAATAGTACTAATTTCACGAAAAATGAACAACAAAATAATTTAATAGAAATATTTATTAAGATTATTAGTTATCTTAAATCATTTTTCCGTGCATATTAATAATAAAAAAGCCGATAAAATGTCGATTAAAAATATATTTACAAATCCGTGGTGACATTTATGTTTGTTAGGTTTTCCGCTAAACAGTGACGTGGTTGTTTGGTGTACTTACATGTCAAACTCTTGCCCAAATCCATCGCGTACTGACTTAAATCCAGGTTCATTCCCTTGATAACTACACCGACACATTCCAGTATAACTTCCGGGTTGCGCAACATGGACTTCTGCAGCGCTGGCAACAATGTAGACTTGAATTCATCGTGCGTTACCAACCTGAGCAGCGGATAACACGCTTCCACAACAGCTGACAGCGGTTTAGTCTTTGTGCTAATCATTGATTTAATGAATGTATCAAGCAGTGTGCTCTGAAAAGTAAGAAATTCACATAGAACCTCAAGCCTGTCGAAAATCATTGAAGAAAACTTCGATAAAACAACAGAACTCATCAGTTTTTCAGCCCAAAATCACAAATAACCCTGAGCTAACCTAAAATGTGACACAAAAGATATATTGTGAAATTAGACTCGTTGATTTTTCATCGAATTGGTCTTTGTGAAATAGAAGAGCTGGTATTTTTTGTCAAAGACGGCTGTGTTCTGTTGTTTTGTCAAAGGTTGCTTTGATAAGTGAGCCATCGGCATTACAAAACCATAATAAGAGAATGTTGCATACCTTGAATTCATTGAAGACTTCTAGTTTGTTACAGTGTGAAACATACTTTGCAAGGTAAGCACCTAACACTGCAATGGAGGTATTTTGTTCCGCGGATTTTAACGATAAGATGTATAATTTGTCCATGTCTGGAACAATCTTCCAACTGTTGCTGAGCTGTAAAGAATATTATCGCATTATTGTCCCTAAAAATCAATTATACATTCGCTATTATGTAGTTCAAGTACTTTAAACTGTTTCTGAATCAATAAATATAGTTTATAATACGAATTTTTGAATTAAAAGTGTACATTTTTAATCTAAAAGATCACTTACCAGATTAAATGCTTTCTGAGAGATTTTGTCATTGCCCGCGGCGACGATAGATGTCAGTAAAACCGCTTGCACGATAACCAGTTGTTGAATTTCCTTCCCAAGTTCATCGTTTTTCAATTTTGTTCCATTCACCATAAGCAGACAGGACCAGCTCAAAGGGAACAGCATGTTTTGTGCGGTATTCGGTCTAGAAAAATGTTTAATTCACACTTATCACACTCAATACGAATCGAAAAAGAAATTATCTACTTTTAATTGGAAATACGCGGAACTATTTTAGGAAAATACACAGACATTTCACGAAAACCCAATAGAGAATAACGCATTTGATGAAAACTAAAAGTTGCAGCAACATTTTTGACTAATTTTTTTCCGAAAGTAAAGATAAACAAATGACAGTACTTACGTGGACACTAGATTTCTGTTTTGATTTGAAATATCCTGCAGCACAACACTCATATGTTTCACCGTCCATATTGGATGTTGTTTGATCAAAGATTCCAGCAAACCTTTGATCAAATAATGCGATGTACTATCCCGGTATCTGGGCAGAATTAGCTGAATAACTTTGCAAATGCCGCTTACAATCTTGTCATTGATTCCTAAAAGCACAACAAAATGGTGAACGCATGAATTATATTTCATGCATTCAACACTAACACCTCTATTTCATAGCAGATTAGTTAAAAATGTACGCTACTTATAATTTATTCTCAATTTGTAAAAAAATCTATTCAACAACCAGTTTTTGTAGAATATTTACTCGCACAAATATAATAAAACAACACCAGTGTGTGCAATAGTTAGTGTAACTGCTATTCTGGTGAATTTTCACGAGATTTTACGAATAAAATCAGGTGTTTCAAGAAAATAATAACATTTCTACCTGCATTTGACAAGACCGATATGACAGATTCAATAATTTCTTTCCGTTCCTTGATGCTGGCGGTTTGAATTCGATATGGAAGATCCCTTAGCGCTTTCACCAGTTGCTAGAAGAAAACACCACTAATTGAGTACTTTGCGAGGAATATTTAATTAAATTCTTCAGTTACACGTGACAAAACTTACCTCGTTTTCTGCCATGATTGCCAGACTACTCTGAAATTAGTTGCGCAATACGATGTAATGATAAAAGTACAAGTCACTAAATATTCTAATCGTGCATATCTAAATATTTATTATAATTATATCGTTACTACAATTAAAGAAACTCACATGTAATATACATTTTTGTTAAGTTTTTATTGAGCAGTAAATTTTACAAATGTTTACATGGCGAAATTAATATTAGAACAATTCATGTTTGGTCTAATCAGAATAGCTGTCAGATGTTGTTAGTACATAAGCTCTAACCAAGAATTGTGGTGATCTGGTAAATTTTAAAACAACTACAATATGAAAATGATGTGGAACGTGTTGTGCTGGACAAAATATGCAGCAATCAAGCTAAACGCAACGTTTGTGAATTGCCTGGAAAACTTGGCGGATAAATTGTGTAATAGACGGAAACCAGAAGATCTATATAACTGTTATTTCTTGTTTGCGCAAGGAATCAGAGGTCATGAGGATCGAAACAAGAAGGTCTACAATATGCTGGATCTCGTTATTGAGTTTATTAATGAGGCGAAAGAAAGCATTGACATGTGCTTTTATCTCATAACGGATTTCTCGATTGTGGAAGCTTTGGTCAGCGCGAAAGAACGTAATATTAAAGTTAGAATAATCACAGATTACACATCCGGCATTTTGAACAATAAATTCGCCAAGTATTTCTACAAAGAACGTACGTACTTTTTGTTTTATAAACTCACTGAATTGTATGCTTAAATTTTTGTTTACTTTTACAGAATTTCCTGTTTATGTAAAAAGATCCAATCCTGGACATACAATTATGCATCATAAATTTGCTATAAAAGATGGAAATACCGTGTTCCAATGCAGCATGAACTTGACGAAGAACACAACGAAAGGAAGCTATGACAATGTTCTGATATCGCGAGTACAATCAGATGTTGAACCATTCATCAAGCATGTGGAATTTTTGACGAAAACATTTGAACGTACTTAATAACCATATAATATGCAGAACACGAAGAGTCACCTGATTTATACCATTATTATAAGATAAAATAATCCCGAATGATTGCTACATATATATACTTTTATACTTTAATAAAAAATAAAAATGTTTCTAGTTTTGAGAGTATTTGAGACATTTATTACCATATTTTACCTGAAGAAATAAATATCAGTATAGTTTATTTCATTAAATATTTCCGTAATCGAAGAAGGTTAATTTGTATTTAATTTTTCAAATGTTGCCAGCACTAGTATTGTTTCAAAATGGAGTCGTTGTGTAGTGGGGTTCTTGTCAATTGATTAAATCATACCCGGGTATTTTGTTTTGCGAGCATGATTCTCGTACAGTTATGAGAAATTCTGATTGGCGTGAGTCGAACGCACTGTGCTGTTGTGAATATTACAGTATTGAACAGGAACGCAGCCATATTCTGGGATGTTGCTGTAATTGTCAAGACTTGGACGACAGTTTCGAAGGGTAAGTCTACATTAAAGGTTAGTTATTTGACAATTCAGTGGCGCCGGTATGATTTTTACACTCGATTGTCTGAAAAATTGGCGCGAATTTTTGTCATGTACTGTAATTGTTGCAGTTTTTAGACAATCTATTAAAACTAAATCTATTTGTAGTGTTGATTTTATTATTATTTGTTTATAATAAATATATTTTGCGAAATCTATTGTTTGTTTTTTGATAAAACATATCAATATAATGTAATTATAGATAAAGTATTGACATATATTTATTAGAATCCAAGGGAATTGATAACTATTCTTTGTTTTTGTATAATTTTTTTTGTTGTCATAACCTGTTGCTATGGTGATATTTAAAAATAATAATCTAGAAACATTACCGCACGTAATTCAATAATATGTCAAGGTAATATTCTTATCAAATGTGAATCTATGTAAATATAAAAATTTAACTCATAATCTAAGAAACATTCAATATTTATGTTTTTTTAAAAGATTTCCTTACGTGACTTGAGTATCATTTATTGGTAAAAGCGTTATTTATAAAACAAATATCACTCCAAATACCTTTTTGACACGCATTACGGTCAATATTTGTTATATTAACTATGTATTTACCAACGCAAAAGTTAATCTACAGATACAACATACAAAAAACTGTCAAGTGTGTTATTTTATCGAAAATTAATACCGATAAGACACCTGTCAAATAAATACTTGTTCATAAAAATGAAATTACAATGTGATATGGGTTAATTTATCGTAAAGGTCAAACATATTTCACCGTTAAGCAAAATGGAAAATAAATTAGATGACACAGCTGTGTTTTATTCGGCAATTAATTACAATAGTTCACTAAAATACGTCGTCTTCACTTAAATACAGTTCACTGCGATCTCTTGATTTAGACTGTACTTTAGGCTTTGTCGATTTATATTTGTTACTGGGTTCGCCAACGAAATTGAACAGGAACCTACGTTGCATATTTGTCGGACAGGGCTGCAGTGTATTACTGAAAACAAAACAGTACATTATACACTAAGCAAGCGAAACGTCTTCAATTTCCTGACGTGTCATTTGAAATACAAATACATTGGCCGAAAAATGGTGGTCTCTCCCGAGATGTATATACTATGAGCAGAAGTCGCTTTCTTTGGCATCAAAATGGTGCCAGAAGTAAAGCATTTACTCCCTAGGAACGAAATACGGCAACAATTTCCCTAGCGGGAGTTTTTATCAGAACAAACGGTTTTGTGTAAACAAATGTCTGTTGTCCGTGGTACGCGTTGCATGGAAACATCGCCAACGGCTTCTGAATATTGTAATTTCGCGCCCGATTTATTAGAATTCTTTATCTATTAAGTGTTTCTACTCGCGATCGTGGAAAAAATAGTAGTTACATCTCGGAAGAGATCACCATTTTTCCCTCGATGTATTCTAATTACAGTTCAGGAAAAATAAGGCGTTGCTCTCCCTTGGTGTATAATGTACTATTTTCTACGATCGGTAGAGTAGACTCACTTAATTTCATAAATAGAGAATTAATTTCTAGTGCTGAAAATCCAAGAGAATTGAAAACTATTCGCTGTTTTTATAAAGTCTTGTCAATACGTGTTGCCATGGAGATGTCAATAACGTAATCATTCACAAAACATTACCGGACGTAACTGAATAATCTATCAGGGTAATATTGTAATCAAATGAAATCTATATACGTATATATATATATATATATATATATATATATATATATATATATATATATATATATATACAGTAAAGTCGCGATTTAGTGAACTCTCGATTAAATGAACAACCCGATAGAGTGAACACTTAAATTTTAGCATTGCGTCCCGATATAGTGAACAACTGTAAACCCCGATACAGTAAACTATGGTATTTGCGATACTTCTCTGAGGGATCCCACTAAATATGAATCTAGATGGCACGTAAACGAAAATACTACAATTTAAAACAAAAAAATTAAATTCTTAGTGTCTGGGTAAAGGAGAATGTGTGACCGTGTTTGCTAGTAGAATATTGGAGTTTGCTTGTGTTACATGATTTGAGACAAAAATTAGTACAAATTAACTTAACAAAAAGCGTAGACAACCCAACATTACTTAATTTTTTCTCTTCTACAATAAATAACCTTTTATATGTACCTTCCCATTACATAATACACGTATACATAATATTATGTAATAGGTACATGTATTTTTTGTTTTTTTTAAATTATTTTATTGTAGATTTTCATTTGTCAATTGTAGATTTTGAAAAGGAGAAATATTGAATCCAGAATGATTGGAATAAATGACTACAGTTCAAGATGATAACAGATATACGACGTTTCGATCATATGGTTTTTGGTCATTTTCAAGCGAATAACAAAATTCTAGTGGAAAGAAACATAAACAAAAATATTTTTCAAAATATTTTTGTACTTTTTGAGTGTAATTCTCAAGAGATTTTGTTTATGTTTGTTTGAACTAGAATTTTGTTTTTTGCTTGAAAATGACCAAAAACCATATGATCGAAACGTCGTATATCTGTTATCATCTTGAACTATAGTCATTTATTCCAATCATTCTGGATTCAATATTTCTCCGTTTCAAAATCTACAATTGACTAAAGAAAATCTACAATAAAATAATAAAAATCATCTTTATGATTAAGTTTTGAAACAAACAGTTCACATTACCTTGAACTAACCATTTTGGATTCAATATTTTTCCTTCTCTTTAATTATTTTACATATACATACATAATTTTGTTGATTTAGGTACCTAGAATAAAAGTTGTTTCTCAAAATATCTGAGTGAGATCAGAACCCCGAAAATGTAAATACCCCTAAAGAGTGAACAGGCTTGGCCGGAATTAGTTCACTAAATCGCGACTCTACTGTATATATATATATATATATATATATATATATATATATATATATAATTTATTTATAAAGCATAGTTAAGATAAATGGAACATAAACTTGATTGCAATATATGTTTTATTTGTTATTTAATTACAATATTTCACTAATTGCCAGTCTTGGACTTGTACTGAGTCCACCGTGGTTGAAAGAACCTTGATCTTTTTTTACGTTTCCTAAAAGCCCTAAGTCTGAGGTTCCGGTTGGGTGGTTTAAATTTTCCACTCACACCACCAGCGAAATTGAACAGAAATCTACGTTGCATATATGTCGGAGACGTCGGCAGAGTATGACTGAAAAATAAGTAGTACATTATACACCAAGGGAGAGAAACGTCCTACGCTTTCCTGAGCTGTCATTTGAACAAATACATCGAGCCAAAAAAATGGTGGTCTCTCCCGAGGTGTAACTACTATTTTTTTCCACGATCGGGAGTAGAAACACTTAATTTCATAGAGAATTCTAATAAATCGGGCGCGAAATTACAATATTTAGAATCCGTTGGCGATGTTTCCAGGCAACGCGTACCACGGACAACAGACATTTGTTTACACAAAACCGTTTGTTATAATAAAAACTCCCGCTAGGGAAATTGGTGTCTTATTTCGTTCTTAGGGAGTAAATGTTTTACTTTTGGTATGATTTTGATGCCATAGAAACTGGACTTGTGTCTCTCGGATGTGGGGAAAACATTTTTATATATCATTTAGGCCTGTATGGCCATCTAGTGAGCTACAGATGCAGTGTTTTGTCAATTATTTGTACATATGCATGTTGCTGAAAATGCGTTGTACATCTGTCAAACTTCAAGTCATTTAAATTTGACCATGATGGCCTTAAAAAAACGGAAAATGCTTCAAACACTTCTTCAATGCTCGTCACGAATCAAAACAAGGATCAATAAATATCAAATAGTTTACATTAGTCCATGGTCATGGAGGGAAACTTGAATTTGACACATGTAGAACACATTTTGGAGACACTAACCTGCCACAATTGTTAATCCCTGTATATTTCCCTGAATGTGATTTTACTAACACGTTGTCTGCTGTAATTCTGTTGAGGTACCTGTACTTTGGTTTGGTGATTTCGTAGTCGTTACTTGTGCATACCTGTAATTTATTTTCAGTCATAATAAAACATTCAATAAATTATGTGTGTTTTGTTGAATATATAACTGTTTTACGAGGTATGTGTCGAGTGATTTTGGGGAAATAAAACATTCAATGAATTATGTGTTTTTGAATTTGTTGAATATATAAATGTTTTACGAAGTATGTAGGGAAATAAAGCTTTTGCTACTCCAGTAATGGGAAAGGTGTGATGTTATGTATGCATATATGTATGACAAATATATTTATACATTAGATGAACAAGCTCTTCTTCCATTTTATAACAATACGTCATATGAATCCATAAAGAAATACACGAAAATGTAGAATTATTACGGGGAATAATGGATAATAATGGTGAGATAAATTATTACCACTTACCTGGTACAGAATCCACAAGAATATTACCAATTGTAGACTCATTTTGGACACGTAGAGAAATTTAAAAATTTCCCAGGTAATTTCCTTTTTATACCTTGCATTTTAAGTGCAATGTTTCCATAATTTGTATGCATTGTTCTATTGTCTAATCACCGGTTATTATTTGATTAAAACTCATTACGAATAAGTACTCATTGAAATGGTTTTCTGTATTGAATTGTTCTTTTCTAATTATAATGCTATTCTCAATTAATGGGTAAATTATTATACACTCTTCTTACATATTCGACAAGGGATTGTAATAAATAATTAATTGAAATAGAGGGTCTGTTACCCCAGTAATGGGAAAGGAATGATTTGAAAAGATTTCAAGAGATTTCCTTGTATTTTATTGTGCTGCTCTTGCAAATAATTGTTGGTACTTATACTTATTTAATTTGACTTTTCTACATTTTCCTTTATTTCTTTAGTTATAATTAGTTTTTATTTAATATAATTTATAATATTTAATAATTTTTAATTTAATAATTTTATAATTTGTAATATTTATTGATACGATATAATTTATAGGTATCTTCCTTTATTTTAACAAAAAAAAATATTTAATGGGTTCTGTTGTGACTCTCTTTGTTTTTCCATTACAAAATGCAATTCCGTAAGCTTTCTGTTGCTATGTATGACTGAAAATCTTCCAAATTTCTTTGTACAAGACCTTTATTATAAAATAATAAATGGTTTACGAATAATTAACTTACGAACACTAAACCTGACTTACTATTTTATTTTTGCGTTACGTAAATTCTAAATACTTATGCTTTTATACTGAACGTTACGTATACAAGCTAATTACTGTACCATATTATTTATCTCTAAATACGATTTATTTGCAATAATATTGATAATTAACTGATGATACGTGTACGTAAATTCTAAAAATAACAGCGATCTGACACCAATGTAAATTTGATTAAATCAGCTATGCTGTATCCAGCGAAACACCCAATTTATGACATCTATTCTGTCACTAGAAAATATGGCGTCACGTTTACACGAGTTCTAAAACGGATGAAAACAATGTTCTGCTACACGAAAACACATTTACAGAGTATAAGTCGTCAAGAAACGTCTACTATAAACGTGTAATATTAGTTTTCAGCGTTGCCAATAGTAAAAAACAAAATAAGAATAATTTTGAAGAAAAGTGAAGGAAAAATCATTTAATAGACATATCTATTAATATTATTAGTTATATTAATGATTTTTTTCCGCGCATATTAATAATAAAAAGCTACACAAAAATGTCGATAAAAATATATTTACAAATACATACATACATAACATCACGCCTTTCCCATTACTGGGGTAGCAGAATCTTTATTTGCCACAATCACTTTATAACATATTATATATTCGATGGACAACATTTTAATCATTAAATGTATTTATTTTGATCGGCCAAAAAAAGAAAATATACAAATCGTGCAGAATATTAATTAAAAAAAAAAATAAGGAAATGAAGAGAAATGTTGATTAATTAAATTAAATATGTATACGTACCTACAATAATTTGTACCAAAAATGCGATACAATATATATATATATATATATATATATATATTAGGGTAGTCCATCTTTATAGCAGTAATAGTTATTAATGTACCCCGGGTGTTATGACGATGATTATGCCCGAAGGGTGACAATGTTCCAGCCCGACGGAAGGATGTCGCCCGATGGTCATAATCATCTTCATAACACCCGTGGTGCATACAAGACTTTATATTACACTTTCTGTATTATTTTTATCAAAAATAAATCGCCTTGTGACAGTTCAAAATAATTACGACATATGCGTTGCCAAGGACTTTGATTTTCATTTATTTATTTGGCCATTCAATTGGTTTATTGTTGAAAATCGCGTCGACTGCATTACGTGTTTTTGAAGAAATGTCAGAAGATATTTTAACCAGAACGAAGAAAGCTACTGAAGATTTATTACCCACAAAATCGAAGGCAAAAGTGTTCAAAATATTTGTTGACGGGAAGTTTGGAAAACAAAGTAAATGATTAGCGGGCGTAAATGTCATTATCCCCGCTTATTATGCCCTAGGGCATACTGAGCGTGTTTACATATCTCATATCCAAGGTGAAAAAAAAAGACTAATAATAGGCAAGTGTGATATAAAAACATTTTATATTTTAACCATTGTTAACTTATATACTAAATTAGATACTCGTATACAATAGACTGTTTAAAACAGTATGTTAATAATTCCATTTATTATTATGTATATATTGTAAATAAACGATGTCGGACAACAGGTCATCCTCTCATTTTATTTCACTTATCTTTTACTGGGAATATTTTTTCATCAATTAGAAACATTTCCAAGGATGGGAAAATTTCTGAATTCGAAAGAGATGAACAACCCTAATGTATATGAACCGAGGAAATCTGTGGAAATACTATGAAATCTCTTGAAATAGATATTAGATATTACCTTATTACAGTTTATTATAACATATTATCCACGATTTCAAAAGATTTTCAAGAGATTTCAAAAGATTTCAGGAGATTTTAAGGGATTTCAAAAGATTTCAGGAATTTTAGGAGATTTCAACAGATTTTCAAGAGACTTCAAGGGATTTCAAGAGTTTTCAAGAGATTTCTAAAGATTTGAGGAGATTTCAAAAGATATCAGGAGATTTTAAGGGATTTCAAAAGATTTCAGGGATTTTAGGAGATTTCTAAAGATTTTCAAGAGACTTCAAGGGATTTCAAAAGATTTTCAAGCGATTTCAAAAGATTTTCAAGAGATTTCAGGAGATTTAAAAAGATCTCAAGAGCCTTTAAGGGATTTCAAGAGATTTTTAAAGATTTCAAGAGATTTCAGGAGACTTCAAGGGTTTTCAAAAGATTTTCAAGGGATTTCAAAAGATTTTCAAGAGACTTCAAAAGATTTCAAGAGCTTTTAAGGGATTTCAAATTATTTCAAGAGAATTCAATTGTTTTTCAATAACCTTCCATGCTTCAGCAGAATCTCGCTTGGGTGGCTTAAATTTTTCAGTTGATTCACCAACGAAATTGTACAGAAATCTACGTTGTATATTTGTCGGATGCGTCTGCAGTGTACGACTGAAAACAAAAAGAAAATATATCATTTAGGCTAGTGAGCTGCAGATACAGTGTTTTGTCAATTATTTGTACATAAGTATGTTGCTGAAAGTGCGTTGTACATCTGTCAAACTTCAAATCATTCAAATTTGACTATGCTGACCGTGGAAAAAACGGACATTGCTTCAAACGCTTCTTCAATGCTCATCACGAATCAAAACAAGGATCAATAAATATCGAATAGTTTACATTAGTCCATTGTCATGGAGGGAAACTTGAATTTGACACATGTAGAACACATTTTGGAGACACTAACCTGCCACAATTGTTAATCCCTGTATATTTCCCTGAATGTGATTTTAGTAACACGTTGTCTGCTGTAATTCTGTTGAGGTACCTGTACTTTGGTTTGGTGATTTCGTAGTCGTTACTTGTGCATACCTGTAATTTATTTTTAGTCATAATAAAACATTCAATGAATTATGTGTGTTTTGTTGAATATATAACTGTTTTACGAAGTATGTGGCGAGTAATTGTGGGGAAATAAAGGCTTACATTGGATGAACAAGCTCTTCTTCCATTTTATAACATTACGTCATATGAATCCATAAAGAAATACAAATGCGAGGAAGACCGAGGAATAAATGGATGAATATGATAGAAAATGTTTTGAGTGAACGTAAAATTATAAGCAGAAATAATAGGAGAGCATGTATGACAAGGTGTATGGATATTAACGAGGCGAGACAGTTATGTATGGATAGGAGTATTTGGCGAGCAATTGTTAGAAAATAAGGAATGAAAGGCAGTTTTTTGTATAATATATAATATTAAATTTTTTGTGTGATTGTAGGGCATAAAGGGCCTGCTACCCCAGTAATGGGAAAGGCGTGATGTTATGTATGTATGTAAGAAATACACGAAAATCTAGAATTATTTCTAGGAATAATGGATAATAATGAATAGATAAACTATTATTACTTACCTGGCACAGAATCCACAAGAATATTACCAATTGTAGACTCATTTTGACGACATACAGAAATTTAAAATTTCCCAAGCTAATTTCCTTTTTATACCTTGCATTTTAAGTGCAATGTTTCCATAATTTGTATGCATTGTTCTATTGTCTAATCACTCATTACGAGTAAGTACTCTTTGAAATGGTTTTTCGATATTGCATTTTTCTTTTCTAATTATAATGCTATTATTAATTAATCGGTAAACTATTGTTTTTCAATTAAAAATGACGACATATGAAAGGCAAATCCAGCGCGGTATTCAGCTCGATGGAATCTGCAAAAATTGTCACAAATTCACGCACATCAATTACAGAGACGGCAATAATTTATATCCCCAAAAGTATCACGAATTTCGAAAAACAAAAAAAAAGTTCCTTATTATTTGTAATAGATAGATCAATTCTGATTGTATTAATGAATTGAGTATATGCGAATTACCAATAGACCAAATTTTTATAAAATTTAAACAACATTTAACACTGGAAAATATGTGAATATAGTTTTAAAGTTTTTATTCCACAAATAACAAGAGAATTTTTTTGTATACTTTAAAAGTGCATTGAACATCGTCGGTTTTATACAATACGAATTGGCTTTAGCTGCTATTATTACATATTATATTATTTCTGAATAAGAACACAACTATTTGTTTCATTTATATATTTTCATATAATCATCTGTTCTTTCCTTTACATTAATACATGCAACAAACCTCGAATCTACATTTATTATTTATTACATAGTTTACTAGAAATATCGAAAGACCATTTCGTTGTCACAATCATGAATGAAACATCATTGTTGACTGTGTCGAAACGAGCCTTACGAAATCATTGTTGTCGATTCAGTAGTATCCGAACTAAGTTGTGTCGTGCTTGTTGTTGTATTTCCTTCAGGATGTGATCCAGTTCCTGCTGGATCAGGGTACTGTGTTGTTCCTACAACACCTTCTTGTTCCTGTTGTTTATCCTGTGCCAATTCTGTAGTGACCTGTTGTTCTTCGACGTTAGTTATATTTTCTTCTTGTGGATTGAGCTCTGTTGTATTGTTATTTTCTTGGCTCGTTGTATTTTCTACATTATCCGTCATGTTCTTTTCATCTTCTAGTTCGAATCCCCTCCTTTGTGTTTGATTCAATTCCTGTTCTTCTTCTGGTATATTCACACTTGTAACATTTTCTTCAATCTTTGTACTGGTTTCTGTAATTTGATCTGCTAGTTTACTATTGTCTACATTCTCCGTCATGTTCTTTTCATCTTGTAATTCAAATCCTCTCCGTTGTGTTCCATTTAATTCTTGTTCTTCTTCTGGTATATACAAACTTGTAACATTTTCTTCAATATTCATACTATTTTCTGTAATTTCTGCTGGTTTACTATTGTCTACATTCTCCGTCATGTTCTTTTCATCTTCTAATTCAAATCCTCTCCGTTGTGTTCCCTTAAATTCTTCTTCTTCTTCTGGTATATACAAACTTGTAACATTTTCTTCAATCTTCGTACTATTTTCTGTAATTTCATCTGCAGGTTTACTATTATCTACATTATCCGTCATGTTCTTTTCATCTTCTAATTCAAATCCTCTCCGTTGTGTTCCATTATATTCCTGTTCTTCTTCTGATATATGCAGACTCGTGACATTTTCTTCAATCTTCGTACTATTTTCTGTAATTTCATCTACCAATTTAATATTTTCTACATTCTCCGTCGTATTATTTTCATATTCTGTTTCATTCCGTCGTGTTTCATTGTATTCCTGATTTTCTTCTAGTTTATACTGACTCGTGACATTTTCTTCGTGTTTCGTACTATTTTCCGTAGTCCCCACTGCTGGTTTCGTGTCTCTGGAGATGAACGGATTCATTCGTCTGACAAGGTCAACAGGATTCAATATTCTTAATAAGCTCGCTGAATCGGCACTGCGTCTATTTTTTTGGCTAGGCTCACTGGATCCTGGCGTAGATGGCGTCTCATCAGTTGTTTGTATTTGGCCATTGTTCTGCGGCTCGTAGTTCACTTGTCCTATCCGAGGGACTGGCTCCACATTTTCATTGGCTGGTACTGGCGTGGTTAGATAGTCAGGAGGCACATTTCCATCTGTGTACGTCTGAATATTGCGATGCGAATTGTAGTTCATGTGCCCAGCTTGAGGCGCTGGCTTCACATAATCTTCTCCTAACACTCTGGTAGGCTCCGTTTGCTCAGGTGGTTTGTCATCTTCTTTTCTACGCCTCATTTGGAAAGGATTTAGTCCTTTCAACATCCCCAAAGGATTGAATCCTCCACCACCTCCACCGTTTCCGCCGCCGCCAAATGGCAGTAATCCTGAAAGCAAGTTCATCGGAAATTGTCTACGTGACGGTATAAACATTGGCGTTGCGCTTTCAACGTCAGCATGCTGCGTTGTTGGTACAAAGTCAACAGTTTGAGTCACAGGTCCAACGTTATCTTGTCCTGGTTGCGTCGTAGGTTTTACTTGCTCGCCTGGATCATTTACACTTCTACGCATACCGAGCATTTGCAGTGGATTTAGTCCATCCAGCATTCTTCGAAGGCCTCCCGCTTCAGCTCCTTGGCCGCCAATTGGTAATACATCCGAAACTAGGTCGAGCGGAAACATTCTACGCGAGGGTATAAAACTTGTCGTATTTTCAACATCACCCGTATCAGGTGCAGATTCAGGATTATATCTTCTAACCATTTCCGGTTGTTTTGATTTTTTTCTAGCCCTGCGTCTACGGGAATTTCTTCCGTGTTTTCCCCGCTGCCTGTGTCCTCTGTGCTTCCGCTTTCTTCCAACTGTCTCCTCTTCTTCATTGTCACCTTCGTTTTCCACCGGGGCAGCACCACGACGCATTTTTATCCATTCCATCTTGGTATCTTCATCTGGTTCATCGCCTGCATAAGCCCATACATTGTGCTTTCCGCCATACCTAAGGTTTCTTGGTTTATGATTTCTTCTATTTCCTCGACCTTTATTTCTCTGGATTTTCAGTGTTATAATTGGTGTGTTACCTGACATTGGATTTTCATTTCTTCCGTTAGGCATTACTTCGCCAGCTTTCTCAGTTGTTGTCTCTTCTCCTCCTTCTTCCTTGTCATCTTGTTCGGTGTTGCTTCTCCTGAGATATCTAATCGGATCATCGTACAAAGAATCATCGTAATAATCGTCATATCTTCTAGCTGGTTCGATGATAACCGTCTTCTGTGACGTTTGATCTCTTGTGTAATCAGGTGTATGTTCATCCGGTACAGTTCTCCGGTATGATATCTGTTCCGGTTGATGTTGTGGAACACTCTTCCTGTACGACGGTTGCCGTTGATTCTGCGCCATGAACCATTTCGCAACCGCTTGCATTGCTATCTGCACTGGTGTATCCATTACACCTCGTCGTTGTCCTGTGGGCATCGCCATCTCATTCGAGAAATTCTGTTCTTCTGGGCTATCAGGTGTATATTGACCTGGAACACTCTTCCTGTACGGTGGTTGCTGTTGATTTTGTGCCATGAACCATTTCGCTACAGCTTTCATTGCTATTTGTACCGGAGTATCCATTATCCCTCGTCGTTGTCCTGTGGGCATCGCCATCTCATTCGGGAAATTCTGTTCTTCTGACGTATCAGGTGTATACTGATCTGGAACATTCTTCCGGTACGGTGGTTGTTGTTGATTTTGTGCCATGAACCACTTCGCTACCGCTTTCATTGCTATCTGTACCGGAGTATCCATTATACCTCGTCGTTGTCCTGTGAGAATAGCCTCAGTCGGTGGTAGTTCAGTTTCCTCAGCATACTCTGGCTCGGTTTCTTCCAAATCGTCTGGCTCCTCCATATATCTTCGTTCAACCACTACAGGTTCTTGCTTGAAATCCGTCGTTCCATATGCGGATTTGATCTCCGTCATCAAGTTTCTTTGTAGCGTTGTCAAATACCGAATTAATTCGCCATCGTCCACCTCTGAGGAATTGGTACTCCGTCTTCGTATGAGCAGTATAGTGTGGCCGAGCAGTTGTTGTAAGTTGCTGTTGCTGTCATTATTCACATCGTAAGTGATCTCACCAGATTCATTTAACGCTTGTGTGGAATCAGACTGTAACAAACGTACCAAGTCGGGTAGTAGATCGTCTAGGTGTTTTGGTATTTCCTCAGCGTATTTGCCCGGATATGCTCGGTGCACTTTCAGATTTGCCCGCGTCACCTCTAACTTGTGAACCAGTTTTGTTTTACCATCAAGATCTAGTGGCGTGAGTGACTCACTATCCTCTTCAGGCATGAGGAACACTGCCTTCTCGTTATCTACCGGTTCGCCAGCAAGATTCGAAATTATCGGATGATAGTCGTTCATGCTGATTTTTATCGTTTTATTCGTAATGACATCGCCATTTCGTTCGCGCGTTTTGATAGGGATTTTAATTATCGCTACCATATACTTATTCTTCGTTTCGTTCTTGTTGTCTTCGGCATGATTTTCCGGCACATTGTCTTTCGACATATTCATGATAAAGTTGTAAGTATCGATTAAATATGCGTAATTCGCTGGCACATACATTAAATGCTTGTATATCATTTTCTCTTTGGCATTAAGCTCTTCCTTCGGTTTCTTCAATACGGTCTTTAGTATTTCTTCCGACAGTAACTGTGGTTTGTTTCTATTAGGACTGTTACATATTGTAATTACACCAAACTTAAACAGTGGCAGATTATAAATCATATCGCGCTCAAAGTCCGCCAAATGTGGTATCATCTCCTTATTCTCCGATAAATACTTCAGAAGAAATAGTATATAGCCATCATGCTGGGTGAAATCTGCTGCAGGTTTCTTCGTCAGAATATCATTCAGAGATGCAGACATTTCTTCAAAAGATTTAGGTGTCGTGCCGTTGTGTAATTCAACGTATTTTTCGTCCAGCTCATTTTTAATGGTACCCATTATATCATAATATCTCTTCCGTAATTCATCCGGATCCTTTGCCAGGTTCATCAAATAATTGTAGATTTTATATACCCGATCGTTCAATTCCGTATCCAGATTCCTGAAGACGAATTTCAATAGTTCTTGGGACAATAGTTCAAGATTTCCTTGATCAGGACTGCCATGCATTGTTAAAATTCCTATTTTATATAAATGATCTTCAACAATGTCCTGATCGTCTTTATCGGGCCGGATCGTGAAATGGTTTTTATATAAAATTACGAGAGAATCTAATGAACGTTGTTCCTCTTCGCTTAGTGCTTTCGGGTCTTTCTTCATTAGATGTTCAATTAAGAAAGTTCGGAAATCTTCCTCTGGTCCTCCGCCATTGCTGTTGAATAAGTACATTAGCTCAATTCCTTTGTTATATTTCAATAGTTGCAGCCACTGATCAATAACAGCCAATTCCTTCGCGTCAGGTTCACCACGTTTCTTCACCATTTCTTCATACACACTGTCCAATTCTTTGGGATGTGACGCCAACTGGAAAAGCACCAAGTTCATTCGTCTGTCCTCGCTGGTCGTAACGTTCGGATCGTTTTTGAAATCGCTGAGAATTCCCTTCAAACTTGTTTGAGTTTTCAAAGAATCTACATCTTTTTCAAGCGGGTAATTTTTCAAGAGAATAACACCTTTCCGTAAATAATCATTATCCAGTATACTATCATTCAACAGACCGCGTAACAAGAATCCTTCATCGCTAGCATTAAGAGGACGATAATTTTCTGGTAAATTATCAAAAGTTCCATCGTCAGGATGCTTAACAGCATTTACCAAACGTTCGAAAATTATTTTCTCCTTGTCATTTAGATCGACGAATGGTTTTTGAAGAATATCCTCCAAAATATAGTTCTCATATTTGCCATCAGGCTGATAATCTTCAGACATCAACTGGTTCTTCAAGAAAGGTAGCCCATTTTGAAATGATGGATCTGTTTCTTCCTCACTGTCGTCTGATTGTTTATTCCTTCTCTGGGGAATTTCTGTGTGTTCTTCTACGTTTTCTTCATTTTCTTCGGATACTGCTTCATTCATGATAGTGGTAACTTCATAGTCTGAAGTTGTAAATTGTATAGTTGTGAGGTCATCTAGCAGACTTGAAGTAGTATATTCTAAATATGTAGACTCTGCCGTCATTTCTTCAGAATTGGCCTTGTGTCCTGGATCTTCTGTGCCGTAATATTGAATATAATCTATATCTTTGCCCATGTCAGCAATCGTTATTGGTGGATGTGATGTCACATCTATGCCATGTTCGATGGCTGCCGTAGTTACTTCGTCAGTGGTAATTAAAGGGAAATCTGTAAATGTGACTGGAGCAACAGATCCCGTATAATCTTCAACCATGTCTGGTGCAAAAGTACTAGCAGTAACATGTTCAAACTGTACGGTTTGAGCTTCATTTGAATATGCTACGCCATCTGTATAAAGCGGCATTTCAGTTTGCAGTTCTGCGAGCTCTTCACCGGGAGTAGGAGTTAATAATGGATCGAATACTTCTTCTGGTACAGTATCTTGAGGTGGAAAATCGCCGGTGTTGAGATTGTCGTCTATGTTTTCATCATATGGGCTAGTAACTGGTTCCATAAATTGAATAATCGTTGTTTGCATTGGAGGTGGAGTCATACGTTGTTCAATAATGGGATATGTTTCAATTGGTTTTATAGTTGTCTGTTCTGCATTTGGGTTTACGGGTAATGCTTCGGGTTTCGTATCTTTATCATCCTTGTCTACAGTTTCAGAAATGAATATTGTCATATTGTCTATAACCTGACCATCAGAAGTATTGTCTGGTGGAAATAAGCTGCCAATATCTAAGGCAAGCGGCCGGTTATTCGGTGCTCCATGTTCGTTTTGAATCGGTAGATTGTCATCGTTCATTTCTGAACTGTTTATACTTCCATTAAATGAACGGGGACGGTTACCAAACCTTCGGACTTCCGTCATATTGATTTCCATCATTCTAGGGTTATCGTTATTTTCCGCTTGTGTTGCGTTCTCTTTTTCAATAAATTCGTGTAACTTCGCCATTGCCAGTTTTAATTTCGGATCGTCAGGAGTGCGACGCTTCTCTTGGCCGTCTGGTTTTAAATTTGGTTCTTCTTCATATTCGTCATCGTATTCATAATCCATTTCTGATGTGTCATCACATTTGTGTCGATGACCAGGTGCATCATCTGAATCATCTGTTTCTTCGTAATTATCTTCGTTCCCGCTTATTTTCTCTGCATACGTATTCGCCAACGTTGCTTCTTCGTCTGCAGATTCACTTGATATTCCAAAGACATACCCTTCTTCGCTTGAATTCGTCGGATTCTTGGTTGGTTCGGCTAGCGATGCGATCACAGTGGTTGGTGGATTCGTTGTTAACGTGTTTGTTGGCATCGTTATATCATTCTCCGTTCCGCCTCGCCTGTATGGTTTTTCTGTTTGCGGCTCCTCTGTGTGTTCTTGTTCATTCTTATCATTATCATTTTCTTCTTTCTGCTCTTCAGGAGTCATGGTAGGTTGCTCGTGAGCATGTACTTTTTTCATATTCTCGTTAAATTCTCTTCCAATCTGTGACAATGCCCGACGTAACAGCTCTTGTTGAAGATCTTTTGTTGGTTGAGCAGGTGGATTCTCCTGGTACGCAGGTTGCACATCATTTTCATCTTGTTCATACGTATTATTATAATTTTCTTCTTTTTGGTCTTCAGGAGTCATGGCAGGTTGCTCGTGAGCATGTACTTTTTTCATATTCTCGTTAAATTCTCTTCCAATTTGTGACAGCGCTCTACGTAATAGCTCTTGTTTCAGATCTTTTGTTGGTTGAGCTGATGGATTCTGCTGGTAGTCAGGAGGTTGCACATTATTTTGATCTTGTTCATACTTAATATTATAATTTTCTTCTTTTTGGTCTTCAGGAGTCATGGCAGGTTGCTCGTGAGCATGTACCTTTTTCATATTCTCGTTAAATTCTCTTCCAATTTGTGACAGTGCCCTACGTAATAGTTCTTGTTGCAGATCTTTTGTTGGTTGAGGCGGTGGATTCTCCTGGTACGCAGGTTGCACATAATTTTCATCTTGTTCATACTTATTATTATCATTTTCTTTCTGGTCTTCAGGATCCTTGGCAGGTTGGTTGTGAGTATGTACTTTTTTCATATTCTCCTTAAATTCTTTTCCAATTTGTGAGAGTGCTCTACGTAGTTGCTCTTGTTGCGGATCTTTTGTTGGTTGAGGCGGTGGATTCTGCTGGTATTCAGGAGGTTGCACATCATTTTCATCTGGTTCATTCTTATTATTATCATTTTCATCTTTTTCATTCTTATTATTATCATTTTCTTCTTGCTGTTCTTCAGGAGTCTTGGCAGGTTGCTTCTGAGCGTGTACTTTTTTCATATTCTCCTTAAATTCTTTTCCAATTTGTGACAGTGCTCTACGTAATAGCTCTTGTTGCAGATCTTTTGTTGGTTGAGCTGATGGATTCTGCTGGTACTCAGGAGGTTGCACATCATTTTGATCTTGTTCATACTTAATATTATAATTTTCTTCTTTTTGGTCTTCAGAAGTCATGGGAGGTTGCTCGTGAGTATGTATTTTTTTCATATTCTCCTTAAATTCTTTTCCAATCTGTGACAGTGCTCTACGTAATTGCTCTTGTTTCGGATCTTTTGTTGGTTGAGGTGGTGGATTTTCCTGGTACTGAGGTTGCACATAATTTTCATCTTGATCATACTTATTATAATCATTTTCTTTTTGCTCTTCAGGATCCTTGGCAGGTTGCTCGTGAGTATGTATTTTTTTCATATTCTCCTTAAATTCTTTCCCAATCTGTGACAGTGCTCTACGTAATTGCTCCTGTTTCGGATCTTTTGTTGGTTGAGGCGGTGGATTCTGCTGGTATTCAGGAGGTTGCACATCATTTTGATCTTGTTCATTCTTATTATTATAATTTTCTTCTTTTTGGTCTTCAGGAGTCATGGGAGGTTGCTTCGGGGCGTGTAATTTCATATCCTCCTCAAATTCTTTTCCAATCTGTGACAGTGCCCTACGTAATAGCTCTTGTTGCAGATCTTTTGTTGGTTGAGCTGGTGGATTCTCCTCTGGCTCAGGTTGCACATCATTTTCATACTCTTGTCCTTCCGGTGTAGTGTCATTGAATTGCCTGCGAAACACTTCCGTGTATCTTGGTTTCACCGAATAACTTCCCGGATAACCTGGCACTCCTGAAGTATAAATATCAGCTGGTTTGTATTGTGTGTATCCAACTTGAACTGAATGCGGACGAAGTCCAACTTCGATAGGTTGCGAATGTAGTCCAACCTCGATAGGTTGCGAATGTAGTCCAATTGGTCGATGTTCCAAATCTATTCGGAAATCTTGACCCGGCAATTTGTACTCATACTTTGAATAACCGGGTTTAATGTTAAACTGCGGCAAATCCATTTGCAATGGATTTGAATTCTTTTGATCTGATGGTTCATACTGGTTCACGTTGTATGTTACATCGGGACCGTAAGGTGTTTTGGTAGCCTCTATCGATAGTCCCAAGGAGCCGTATGGTTTCTTGGCATCATAAGGTTTATTTTCTGGGGATAAATTTAACGAATCGTAGGGCGCATTAGCTTGTCCAGGAGTATACGCTCCTGAGATTTCAAACTTGTGTCCTGGAATTTTATACTGATAGTTACTGTACGGGTCTTTGGCAGCATCATAAGGTTTATTTTCTGGGGATAATTTTAAGGAATCGTACGGTTCGTTAGTTTGACCTGGACTATATTCTCCTGGGATTTCAAACTTTTGTCCTGGGAATCCATACTTAATGTGTCCTGGCGTACCTAGATCTGGCAATTCGAAGTTCTGTTGTTCTGGAGAATTTTGTTGCGGTATCTCTTGAATACCGTATACTGGGTGTCTTATAAACTGTGTTGCTGGTGGGCTAGAGAAAAAACTCATGTCGTTAGGCTTATCTCCATCGGGCAGTTTGGAGGAATCATAAGGATTGTTACCATATCCTGGAGCACTTTGTCCTGGTAATTCAAACTTAAATTGTTCTGGATTACTTTGCCCTGGTGTTCCATACTGATCGTTAGGCTTACCTACCTCGGGCAGTTTGAAGGAATCATAAGGCTTATTACCAAATCCTGGAGCGTTCTGTCCTGGTAATTCGAACTTAAATTGTTCTGGATTATTCTGGCCTGGTGTTCCATACTGATCGTAAGGCTTATCATCGGGCAGCTTGAAGGAATCATAAGGATTGTTAGCCGGTCCCGGTACGTGAATCTGGTGTACATTGTATTGATCTTGAGGATGTCCTGGCATATCAAATAGAATTTGTCCTGGACCATTTTGTCCTGGTATTTTCGTATCATACGGTTTATTTTCTGTAGAGAATTGTAAAGAACCATAAGGATCGTTAGGTTGGCCAGGCGTTAAGGAACCAGGTTGTCCTGGCACATCAAAGTGAATTTGTCCTGGCACATTTTGTCCTGGTATTTCATACTGTTGAACATCATAAGGTTTATTTTCTGGAGATAATTGTAAAGAACCGTAAGGATCATTCGGTTGGCCAGGTGTTAAGGAACCAGGTTGTCCTGGCACATCAAATTGTAAAGAGCCATAAGGATGGTTCGGTTGGCCAGGTGTTAAGGAACTAGGATGTCCTGGCATATCAAATTGTAAAGAGCCATAAGGATGGTTCGGTTGGCCAGGCGTTAAGGAACCAGGTTGTCCTGGCACATCAAATTGTAAAGAACCATAAGGATCGTTCGGTTGGCCAGGCGTTAAGGAACCAGGTTGTCCTGGCACATCAAATTGTAAAGAACCATAAGGATGGTTCGGTTGGCCAGGCGGTAAGGAACCAGGTTGTCCTGGCACATCAAATTGTAAAGAACCATAAGGATGGTTCGGTTGGCCAGGCGGTAAGGAACCAGGATGTCCTGGCACATCAAATTGAATTTGTCCTGGAACATTTGGTCCTGGTATTTCATACTGTTGAACATCATAAGGTTTATTTTCTGGAGATATTTGTAAAGAACCATAAGGATCGTTCGGTTGGCCAGGCGTTAAGGAACCAGGTTGTCCTGGCACATCAAATTGAATTTGCCCTGGAGCATATTGTCCTGGTATTTCATACTGTTGAACATCATACGGTTTATTTTCTGGAGATAATTTGTAGGAACCAGGATTGTAACTCGCTCCTGGGATTTCGTACTGATGTACGTTGTATGTTACATCAGGGCCATACGGCTTCTTGGGACTCCCGAATTCCACTGAGCCGTAAGGACTCTTCATTTGCCCAGGACTACCCTGACCTGGTGTATCAAACTGATACACATTAGTATCGTAAGGCTTGTTTCCAAAACCATAAGGACTATTGTCTTGTCCAGGACTATTATCTCCTGGTATTTGCTGTATACTGTACTGATCTTGCGGTGGATTCCCTTGTCCTGATATTTCATATTGGTTTATACTGTACGGTACTTTAGTATCGTACGCCTTAATATCCGTGGATAATTTGAAAGAATCAGACGGTTTGCTGGGTTGTCCTGTGATTTCAAACTTTTTGATTTTTATTTGTGGTTTGATTCCTATACCGAAATGCACAGAACTCGTCGGAAATATGGAGTGTTTCACTTTCATGCCTGGCAAGTATCCAAATTTAATTTCCTTACTGAATCCAGGAAGCGGTTTCACACCCATTTTTATCTGTATTGGTTTCACCATCTTATCGCCGGGTAACAGTCCAATCTTGAAACCCATATTCACAACTCTTCCAGTTCTCAATTTGACACGTGGCATTTGAACGAATCGCCGCACAAGTCTTGCATCATCTTCTGGATTTTCATCGGCCGCCGTTGGTTCATCCGTTCTTCGGTATAATACCGCATTCGTGTTACTACTACCTGACATCTGTACTTGACTGTTTTCAACGAGAGATACGTTAAAAATTTTTCGTCTTCGTCGTCGTTGCTTCAGGTAATCAGATATGATTTGTCGCAGGTCGTTCGGCAGTGTAATACTGCTGCGACGCGTACCATCTGGTCCGTTGATACTCAAGACGAGTTCATCAGCTGTCAGTACACTCTTCGAATCTTTCGGCTGGTCCTCAATCTCCAGCAGAATACCTTCGTTGTCTTCCTCCTCGGTGGACGAATTTAAAGATCGTCTGTTGCCCAGTTCGTCTGTCAACTCATTGTCGGGATTGAAGTTCGTAACAAAATTGCGTCGTAGGACCAGCGTTTCTTCTTCAGGATCTGCCGATTGCATCGGAGACTTTACATAGACAGGATGTTCATCAGAACTGAAAAATAGTCTCATTTAGCACATGTCATTTGTTGGAGTGATCGCTGGTGCGAGGTACTTACTTTTTAGTGTTCATCCATACCGTGGATCTTTTGCAGTATTTCTCGATATATTCTTTAAGGAATTTGCTCAATTCCCTGGCTATATCTTGTACGATGGGATCTTTGAAGAAGCACAGTAAACAGTTAACAACAGCAAACATTATCACACGAGGTCAAGCTTTCAATTCAGAGTTGCGAATTTCCTTTCTTTCTTTCGCCAAATCTCGATACAAAACAAAGAGCATTGAATGAGTAACATTATTGTTTGAGTAACCGAGATAAGAAATGCCATGTACGTTCAAATTGAATTTGCATTCTAGATGCCTGACGACTTCAGGTACATATTTGAAAAGCCATCGGATACGCCCGATAGCATTGAAACGGAATTTCTATAATGTATGGAAAACAAATTCGCCTAAATACGTTACCTTGGTCCCAGCGTTCATTTTGTAAATCATTCTTTTGTGAAAAAACATTATTCGTTACCTGGAAACGAGAGAAAATCTATAAAAAAAAACATTTGCATTGTCATGTTGTAGTATTGTATTTGGCCGAAGTATTGTCCGGGCACAATTGCTCGGCCAGTTCTCGATAAGTTATCTATAATTGGACTTGGTAATTGTTCATTAGATTTCAATCGAACGGTCTCAAAAGGTTTTTTTCTTCGTTGTGTAATTGAAAACTTGCCAACAATCACGGCCGGTAATTGAATACATCTTTTCGAATTTGTTCTGGACACATTTCAGTGTGCTGTGTGCAAACCAGTGACGTGATTGGTGACGTATTCAGTCGGGGCTGGCTAGCGAGGGGTTTATAAGGGTCAAGGCATGCCCGAGGGAAAGATATTTCAGGTGCCAATTCTGAGGATTTTCAAAGGCTGACTGCCAATGCTGTTCTTTTCGATTTATATCTTTGGTCAGCGAATCCGAAGGGATCAAGCAGATAAAGAAATGAATGAAAATTGTTTTGGATGCTGGAGAATGAATGGATTTTCGATACACTACTGAAGAGTTTAGTTGGTGGGAGTTTTCAGTACTTAAAACATTTTAGAAACCATCAGAAATTATAAGTCGTCAGCAGTTAAATCTTTCTAAATTTGGTCTTCCAATAAAGAACAAACTAGAATCCATCTTTATATTTTCATTACCGTTAAACGTCTTTCACAATTTGTAAATAATCCCACTTAAAAAGTAAAATGGTTTTAACAAATATCCTACAAGAAAATATTAACGAATTGTCTTTGAAAAATCAATGTAAGCTTGTACAAAAGAATGCTCGATAAAAAAATTCAGTAAAATAGGAAAAGTATTTGTATGAGTGTAGTCTTTCTTCAAATCTAAGAAGAATGTTGCATTGAAATTTGAAGAATTATTGTATTGTCATTTCTAAACACTTCCAAAATTCTGGTGCATTCGATGAAACATATTTTAATTCGCAAATCGATACTAACGAAGACATGGTTTACTAGATTCTAGATTTACTAGTGTATTAATAAAGCACAAAAATTTCCTTAGTAATCGTTAGTATCGTACACTATGAATTGTGTTGGGCCAAAGAATCTGTATGGAAACTCACCCCTAATAATAGGACGCACAAACATACAAGGTACATTTCACAATATAGTGTTCATTTGACTAGCATCCAACGAACAAATGTGGACTAACGAAACGCTGTAATCAGCTGTATTTATAAGCCTTCAGAATGCGACATTATTGTACTGTGCCGTGCAATGAAATTGCGAATTGGCCACGGATAAAACCGTTTGAATGGCGTGTTGTGTTTGATTGAATTCTTTCACCATTAGAACTTGTCAGGGTATTATTTAACTTATATTATTCCATCGTACATATCTGAACCGACTGCACTCACATACATTTCTATTAATTACATAATCCCCGTTGGACAATAACGCACCGAAATGCGTAACGTTTAATTCTTTAAACTTCAATCACTGGTATCGATTTAAATTTCGGTGTTTACATTACGCGTTTACCTGCTTAAAGTCTAGGTATTTCCATTCTTCATTACACTTGTAATTACATTTGATAATTACACTGTATTGTATCAAAATAAAACGTTCGCCATAATTACATTTTGAATCTAATAACACTGCATTGTTATGCTGCTAAGTGTATTTGTCTTTTGATTTCCAGCTTGCTGATTGGCCAGCCTGTTTCAACCAATCAGAGATCGTCACTGATGGCAACACTACAAGACCGGATGCGGATTCCTTGGCGGGGCGGGGCGAAGCAAGTGTCTGCTGATACCATTATACCGGTTGTGCTGGTGCCTGTTGGTATATTCCTGGCGGCCTTCGACCTGATCCTCACGATACTGGTGTTCACGTTCATTCCACTGTTCCTTAACCACACATTTCTCTGGTTCCGCGCCAATCATCCAAAGACAAAGTTCTTCGTCATCTGGACACTGATATCATGCATAGTTATCGCATTGATATTCGAGGTGAAAGTCATAGCATTGCTGGAGATTTTGCCCGAGGAGAATATCGCCTTATTCGTGCTTACAATGTTGTTTTTGTTGTGCGTGTATCGGTTGAAAGTCACCGCCAACCGATGGCACTATACCAGTGTCACAAATGAAGTAGAGATCCCACCGGATGCGGAAGATTTTTGTACGACTTGTAAACGCAAGCGAGAAGATCGAATGTATCATTGTACGATATGTCAAGTTTGCGTTCCAGAACGAGACTGTCATTTCATATGGTAAGCTAAACAATTCTAACCACAGCGGCAACACCCTTCTCCCACTACTTAAACGCGAAGGTCACACACTTGGCTCCTCCCATCTCCCACTACTTAAACGCGAAGGTCACACACTTGGCTCCTCCCATCTCCCACTTTTTACCGCACGTCACCCAACCAATCAGATGTTGCGGATCAATGTGACGATGGTGTTTTGTTGTTGTAGGTACGATTGTTGTATAGGACAAAGCAACAATGGCATGTTCCTGTTGTCGCTCGTACTAGCGATAGCCTCGTTAGTGTACAGTTCTAACCTCACTTTAACCACGGTGTGTCATCCGTTCATAGTATTTGAGACTGTTCTGCTGCCTGACGATTGTTCAGAAGTATATGAACAGTACGAGTAAGTAGCGAACACACTGAATTGACAAACCTAATCCGTGTTTTGTTAACAATTCTTGATCATTTCTCTTGCAGCATGGCATTGTGTTTCGTATCGGCCATATATAGTATTCTGATCGCTGCCTACTTGCTGTGGATACTGCTCAGACAATGTCTGGTAGTTTCCCTCGGCTACACAGGACAAGAATGGCGACAGATATCGTTCGCTGACAAGCTGTGCTGTGGATTCAGCTCAGCGCGACCGTATTCTCTGGGATTCTGTCGAAACTGGTTGAAATTGATGTGTAACAAAGAAAATACGAGAACCAACACTTACATAGACACTTAACGAATGTAAACACCACGAGAAAAGCACTTGTCCTGTTGCTATGGTTTCGGATTAACGATCTTGACAATTTATGATCATATTTCGTTGTTTAACATACATATTATTGAATGTTAACTCGTAATATCAAGTATAATGTATGCGATTTCAAATTTTAATTCCTGTTAACGGTCATTTTTAAGTTTAGAATCGGCGTAATATGTTTATTGCTTCGTTTTGTCACCAAACTGTCAAAGATCGTACTCCGATGTGTAGCAAACTTCACATACTTGCTGAACAAAATGTCAGATTTTCCGATTGTGTGAGTTAATACTATAATAAATTATTTTGTAAAGACAGAGCTTCAAGTATAATCTATAAGTAAGCCGAGAGAAATACTTAAAAAGTATGAATGTTGCTTAATAAACGATAATATTTAAAACACATGTGATGTATATGTATGGAAAATTATAAGAAAAAACTAAAGATATTTCATAGTTTGTTTCACTTTCATGTGTCTATCATTAAATATACCGTTTTATTTAAAAAATCAGTTGCTAAATTCATAATCAATAACCTGTACCCAGTTTTCCTGCAGTATTCTTGAACAAGTACCATTTTTCGCTAATTGTATGTATTAATTTTTGTTAAAAGTAAAACTTTTTCTTATTGCAAATACCACTAATATTTAACAATATTTATTATTTATATTTTACTATATATTATTTTATTTATAAATACGAAAGTTTTTGCTGCCCTCCATTTACGTCCCGCATGAGACGACTATGACTTGTCAAAACATCATTTAAGCGGGAATGTGTCAATTGCGTCAATTTGCATTGGTTCGTGTTCATTTTCCATAGATTTGTCGGTAAATGTAGCAAAAAATTAGTCTTTAACTAGCGTAGCGCAACAGTACATAATCCAATATTGTTTTATCGTAATTGCAAAAGTTATTTCCACCGATATAATGTAACTGTGCTTATACGAACACATCTAACCTAACATTTGCTTGTTTTCATCGTAAGCT
The DNA here is from genome assembly GCA_963422195.1 of Carabus problematicus. Classification (NCBI taxonomy): domain Eukaryota; kingdom Metazoa; phylum Arthropoda; class Insecta; order Coleoptera; family Carabidae; genus Carabus; species Carabus problematicus. The sequence continues at coordinate 935,359 of OY728578.1, forward strand.
TCGTTTGTAAATACATCGTTTCGAAGAAGTTCTGTGGTAAATTAAAGTGCAATTATGAACGTGGACGAGGATACTGTATCTGAACCAGCTATTTTTAAACGCTTCACTATGAATACTCTAAGTTCTGCTCACATTTTTGACGATGTAAGTCATCAGTTTTATTTTCTACATGGCTAGATATCTTTGTTGTATATTACATTTGTTAGGAATCAAACGAATCCTCAAAATCTGCAGAAATAAAAGGCAAAATCAAAAGTTCGAAGAAAAATGTAAAGAAATCACCTTATAAAACGTAAGTGTACATTAAAATATAATCTGATACATTGTAAAATACAATATATTTTGCAGAAACCTTCGGAAGAGCAATATAGAGTACGAAACTGATCCAGTTATTCTTGAACGGCGTCAGAAACAGATCGATTACGGAAAGAACACGATTGGTTATGACAACTATCGAAAATTAATACCGATGTAAGTTATATTGTGTAATTTCTATATAACAAGTATAATGAACGTAAAACATTTGATATTTTCAGTAATAAACGTACCAATGAGCATCCAAAAACTCCCGTTAAACATTTAAAATACAGCCGGCGTGGCTGGGATGGCCTAATTCGTACATGGCGTCAAGAATTGCATGAGTTTGATCCAAACGGCACTGACAAAGATAAAATCTCTGAAGACGAATGTATGGAGACGAAAATCATTGACCCAAACTTAAAAACCAATTCATCATAGACATATTTCACATTGCACTTTGAAAATCAACATTCGACGTTTCAATTTAATAATTAGTTAATACGAATTCACACTATAATTTCATTTAGACTTATAATAATTAGTTTTGTTTAATGATAGGTTAAAATTTTGAGCACCAAAGTTAGAATTCGCGTTAGGAATATTTGATTTTGTCATGTTGGCAGTTTTGACAGATAATCGTATACAAGTTTGAGAAATTGTATACGATTTAAACTCATATTTATCGTTTATGTTTTACTATGTATATATTATATTTAGTAGATTAGTATTAAAATGTAATCAAAAGTATTTTTCACTCTTTAATAATTCATAATTATATGAGAAATTCTCGTTTTAACGTATAAATAAATTACATTTATTAAAAAAAAAATCATTTATTTACTATTGTACCTTGACCAATATTTTCCATATTTTATTTTAAAATCCAATATTTATGGATTAATCTGAAATAAAAAATAAAATAAAGGTTTTTTTCTGAAAATATTTGCAATAATTGATACATTTTTTATGATTTCTGGTTAATAATCTATCCCGACTGTCCCAAGAAATCTCTAAATATCGAAAAATCATGATTACGGGCTGAACAATACATTTTAGAGCAAAAGTGTAAATAGCAAAGTTGTTCAGAATTAAAATCTACATAATATAATGCCATATTCAGTGCTCAAACATTATTGTACATCCAGTAAATCAATTTTTTGCAACAACGCATTTGGTTGACAGATCAGGAGGTTATGGCACAAAAATCGCACGGTATTTTTGTCAACTAAAACAACAAATAATCGCACAAACACAACAACTTTATTTCAGAATCCTAGTTTACATATCCAGTCCAACTATGCCTGATTGTGTTACAACAAATTCGCACTGATTTCTAGCCGTGTCCGGCGCAAACTCTACTTCAAGTTGTCGCAGTGGTAAGTCTTGGTTATTCACGCGAACAGTCGTACCACTACGATATAATTTAATTCGTTTTCGCACTAGATTCGCCCAAGCCAAGCCCAAACACGGAACTGGTCCATGCTTGGGGTCTGCAGTTACCTGTAACATAGACTGTAGATCAGCTGACGGTGATAATTTGTCCCGTTTTCCAAGAGAATGTATACTCTATTCGCACTCATATAGGAGTGACGTCACAACGGGGAAATTTTATTCACAACACACGGTGTTTCTAACGCGGGCTTCTCGTTTATGTGTTTTTTTATGACATTTGGTGCCGAATTAGACTTTACCTGATTAGTACACAGGATAGCGAAGTGATATTGCTGGGCTAGGTTATTCAAAATTGCAGCAATCGTGCTTAAATCTTCGCTTCTGGTTATGTAATCGCAAGTCTGGTTATCATATCGGAATACTGCAGCTATAGAATCAAGAACTATTAACTTAATCTTCTTTCTCGCCAGCAATACGGGAAGTTTGAGATTAATGCAACGATTTAGTTCATCCTGAAGCACAAATTTCACAAACTTCAACAAAGGTTAACGTGCAATCTTGAATCTAGTAGCATTAATTTTATACGAGATTTGTTCAATGATGTATTCAAACACACATTTGGTTCTGAACTTACTGTATCTTGAACTTGTTCTACAAAGATGTGATCCGAAGGATTAATCAGCTGGTTGTTCCTTATTAACTTTGGTCGTGAGTCTATCAATTGTTTTAATCTCTTGGAAGGAAAGATATCTTCCGTGCAGATGTAGAAAACGTCTAAAAAAATAAGGTTAATTCTTCGACATACAAAAAAATCTGTATAAATGCTAATTTTATATTATTTTTTACTTGAAAAAGTGAAAACGAGATGACGATTCTCACAAATTAACACACACGACTAAATATTTTCTCAAAAGACGTTATTCTGGTTCTAAAAGTGATCGGAAATTTATGAATAAAGACAGCGGATAGATAATAGTTTTCAAATATCCTGGTACCTCCATCTAAACCACCATTTTCTTCCAATTGCTGAACTTGCAAAGCCAGATGAAGGGCCAGTTGTGTTTTGCCAACACCACTTTCACCAAATACTTCCGTTATACCTTTGGTAGGAAAGCCATTAACTGTTTTGTCAATGATCGAACACCCGGTATTTAATACAGACCAATATTTCTCATCTTTCTGCCATTCGGCAGCTATCATACAGAATTAATAGCAAACTAAATCAAAAACTCTACGAAATAAAGACAAACCTGTTATAAAAGTATCACTTAAAATTGTTTCAGCAACGATGGTTTTCAAGTTTGACAGATCCCTGGCCGACAAATGAGTTGCATTGCAAATTTCCTGATCGGATTTGATGAAAAAATAATCTAAACTAAATATTTCAGCTAAAAAAAAATCGGCGAGAATTCAATTATTTCTATTTGAAATAAAAATGTGTTACCTATTTCTAATCTTTCGTATATATGTTTTGGAATCTTTTCTTTTAATATTTCCATTCTTGTTTTTATCGCACAATGAAGTATGCAAATTTTATTTACATGTTGCTTGTTTATTTACAAAATAGAAGTCAATATGCGTGGTTAAGTCTGTGACAGCTGTCAAATATCAATCGGTAATAATGAAATCGCTGGTTATGCATCTTAAGTCACGGACGTGTATTGCAGTACAGTATATGTATTAGGCGTAATGAAAAGTTACGTCAAATATAATTTGTAGTTATGATTTTGTATAACAATGAAATGTATATTACAAACAAATTATTATGTATCTACGAAATATATATATATATATATATATATATATATATATATATATATATATATGTACATACTTAGAATTATTTACCTCTTAAAAGTTATCAATAACATTTAAATAAATTTTAGTATATTTTTTAGTTACTTCGTTTTTTTTTTAGTTTAAAATACATACATAATTTAATTATTACCGGTGAAATATTATTTATTTAGGCTTTAACATCCGTCCTTACAAATACAATGCTAATATGAATAGCAAATATAAGTCAAGCTATTCTCCGTACTCTTTCTCAAGACATAACGGTAGAAATTGTTTGTACACTAGATAAAATAAGTACTGTCGATGTAAACAAAACATGTTTATCGCATGTTGACTCATTCTTTTGTACCCCAGTGTACACTATTGTGACTCATATAGTTTTTCTAACTGTAGAATTGTTTGCAAAAGTTGAACATGTAATTTTTATAACTGTTGTTCTCATAGATTTAATTTACATATGTCAAACGTCATTAAATAAAGAAGAAGTCATTATTATGAATATTAACAGAGCTTATTTAATAATAATAAATAACTGTATTAATAGTATATGGAAATAAATTTCAATTTATGTTATTATTGTGTACATATTTTATCATAAATGAGAAATCTAATTGAAATATCTGTTGGGCACTTTAAATGGGATTCATAGGGGTTCTTTATCGGAATTAAATCATCAAATTCAATAGTTGAACTTCATAATGGTTTGATATCTCAACTGTTGCAGGCAAATACATGAATGCAAACAAAAAGAGATGAATATATATGTCACGTAATGTAACAGACAAAGACACAGTCTATACCTACCATCTGGATAAAGTTGTACCAATGAACTCGTACGCAGTTAGTCAGGAGTGTATTCAAAAATATCCTAGAGCAATTTAGACTATGAGCTCAATACTAGCTAATTTCAAGCGATATTTTTGGAATTTAATAGTACATTATACATCAAGGGAGAGATTATTTTTCCTAACCCGTAATTTGAACAAATACATCGAGGGAAAATTGGTGGTCTCTCCCGAGGTGTAACCATTATTTTTTCCACGATGGGGAATAGAAACACTTAATTTCATAAAGAATTATAATAAATCGGAGCGAAATTACAATATCTAGAAGCCTTTGGCGATGTTTCCATGCAACGCGTACCACGGACAACAGACATTTGGTTACACAAAACCTTTGTTATAAAAAAAACTCCCGCTAGGGAAATTGTTGTCGTATTTCGTTCCTAGGGAGTAAATGCTTTACTTCTGTCACGATTTGGATGCCATAGAAACCGACTTCTACTTCTGGCCGTGGAAAAATAGTTTATTTTAACTAATAGTATCTGTTTTTTAGTAGTAATATTTTGTACATTTTATTAGCAATGTTAGAAATTGAATAAACGTTTTGTTTATTTATTGTATATTAAATACAATTGCATGACAAGTTACTCAATGCGGGCCTGTGGATTTGTGAAGGCCAAGAAATGGTGGGGGTACGGCTTAGACAGTCAGCTAGCGTTCAACTTAAACCAGTAGTTTGTTTTCGTTCGTTCTCTTCGCTCACGTCGCGACAGACTTGTGATACAACGAGTTACATATTTCAAATTCCTTCAGACTAAAACCAGCCTTATACACTTATTATTTGACCTGTGCAACACTTACCAACTGAACTTAACACTTACGGATTCTGTTACAAAATTGCCAACAGTTTTAATCAGTGATTGAATTCAAAATAATGAACAATAACAACGAAATGAACGGTTAAAAGTTGTGAACTGAGTGACAGTTATAAAGTTATGTGAAACTAAAGTGTGTGTGTATGTGTGTGTATTTATCGTAAACTATGTTTGAATTTGACAGTTGATACTTTGTGACCATGTATCCAAAGATATTCCTTGTGTTCTTGACAGTTGGCTGTTGTGTTTCGGTAACCAAATCGAGCACAACGAAAGCAGTCACTGTTTTAAAATGTTGCAAAGCCGGTGAAACTCTGCAGATACGGAAGGAAAATGATTTCTCGTGCGCCCCAGGCAATGATTCATCACCGATGATTTATTCGCCAAGGATTCGGAACTTGCTGAATGAGGCGCCTGATTTTTGGACAATCAAACCGTCCAGTTTCCCCGATTGTGGAGCATTTGCGCCGAAAATATTGAAAAATATCGGCGTTTCACAAACATTTCTGCTGGTTGATAACGGAAAGTTGCTTTTGTTCGAGAGTAAAGTGCATGTATCGCCCGCCAAGTATTGTTACAATTCGAATATGGCGCTGTATTGTTCCGATGAGCCGGTGAAGATCAAGGTGAAGAAATGTTGTGGTAATGGCGCTGTGTACAGTGAGACTAAAAAATCCTGCATTACGATGAACGTAACAGATTATAAGATTAACATCGGGCAGGGGAAATCACTAGTGGAAGGATTTGCACCGTGCGATTCGAATTTATTAATCGTTGGGAAACTGCACGAAGCCGAGTTGAAAACTGACGGCAGTTTGGACATTTTATCACTTAATACTGTCCTGCCGCCGGAATCGTTTTGCCTGGAACATGTACTAGAAAATGCCGGTAAGAATATATATACATAATATCGCTATAGTCGACTAAAATTTGATGTTTTTCTTGTGAGATTTAAAAGTTAAATTTCGTTTTCCAAATTTTAAGTCACTATAATTTTCACGGTAGTTTTATTTTCTTTCGTAGGGGGCTGTGACCCCCTTCAATTTTCTATTGCATCAACTACAGTTTACACATCATAAAACACCCTTGGACGATTTATCATCTATGTGAAATGTATTTTGTCGTTATTCAAAAACGTTTTATATGCAAATCGGTTTTAATAACGATTCAAATCCCTGCAACACTAACTGTGTTGGTAACACTACGTTGCATACTGACAAGCAAGGCTACCACCTTATGAATTCGAAATGAGCCTATTTGCATTCGATAAACGTGAAAATGTCCATTCAAGGAAGTAATACATACAGAAATGTTATATATATATATATATATATATATATATATATATATATATATATATATATATATATATTTGTGTGTGTATATGTGTGTGTATGTATGTTTGTAATGGGAACACTGCATTTTTCAAATATTTCTTACTGTAGAAGAAACTGTTATAATAACCTTATTTTATGGCGTAATTTTTCTAAAATTACGTGTATTTTTATCGCCAAAAAGGAATTGAAATTATCGAATTAATATCCCACAATTTTGAAAAAAAGGCATCAGCTGTTTCCTCCCACAATACGAATGCCCTTTGAGGAGACAGATTCAATATGTTCAGATTTTGAGGTGCGAATATTCGGCTTCATATAATTTTGGTTTGCTCAATTCGAGAATGGATATTGACTAGATATTTTTTTTGAGCAATACATCAAGATACGTTTCTAAAAATATGGGTTTCGTATCTATCAAACTTTGAATCTTTGTTCAGTTTTAAATAAAATAAATTGTTTATATCGCCTTAATGATTCTTAGTTTAATTCTAGAATCATTGGTTATTATAGCATCATCTCTGAGACATAAGACTTCTTGCAAAGTCCCTTCAGTATCAAAAAAATATAGCACTTACTATGATTATATCAGGACTGTTTCGATTAAAAGTCTAATACCTATCGAAGAGCATCGCCTAGCATCGAAGAAAACTTCGATGGAACAACACAACGCATCAAATTTTCACCCCCAAAATGACAAATAAGAACCCAACGTGAATTGAGACACAAAAGAAATCACACACATTCATTTCTTCTCAAATTGCTCTTCAAGGAGATCCTATTTTTCTTCTTTCTTCTTTCTGTTGTTTCGTCGATGTTTTCTTCAATGGTCTTCGCTAGCTATGCTATTGGCATAATACTCTGGATTCGGGAAGGTAATGGTTTATAATTTAATCTACTTTCAGGACAATCCGCTAGCATATTTGCTTGCCATGATCATCTTCCATCAACTGTAGCACCTGCAGACGATGATTCAGGAGTTAGCGTCAGCACGGGAGATCTGCGTCTGAAGCTCTACCCTGCAGGTTTGTTGCTCAGTGCTGTGTTCCTGGCTGCCACTTTGGTGGCTGGTACTGTCTTACCAGCCACTCATCATCACATGATGCATTGGCGATGCCAGACGAAGCACGTAGCTTGTCTCCTGGTGGGAGATGTCGTGTTGGCAATCACCCAACTCGCTGGTAGTTCGATCACTGGGCCATTCTGCATCATTATGGGTAAGTTCATCAGACAAAAATCCTGATTGATTTGTGTCTCTCTTTATATACCATTTTTCCTTGTGGCCAAGAGTAGAAGACGATTTCTATAACCTCAAAATCGCGACAGAAGTAAATCATTTACTCCCGAGGAACGAAATAAGCCAACAATTTCCCTAGCGGGAGTTTTTATTATAACACACGGTTTTGTGTAAACAAATGTCTGTTGTCCGTGGTACGCGTTGCATGGAAACATCGCCAACGGCTTCTGAATATTGTAATTTCGCGCCCGATCTATTAGAATTCGCTATTTATTACGTGTTTCTACTCGCGATCGTGGAAAAAATAGTAGTTACACTTCGGGAGAGAGCAGCATTTTTCCCTCGATGTATTTGTCAAAATTGCTGTTCAGGAAAAATAAGTTTTAATTACGAATTTAACCTGTAAATGTAACATTCGACTTGAATTAAATACTAAGGATTGTAATTCTTAATTATTCTGTGTAATTAGCCCGAGATAATAATGCGGAAATCTAAAAGTGCTTTCTGAAACCTTGACTGGAAATAATTATATAACTATATAGCGCGTCACTAATTAAACTGAGGTGTTTTGTATTTATTATGTCGTGATCAGTTGAAGTTGAAATACTAAGTAATGACTAATCTATTTGTTTGATTTTTTTTACCGACAATTTATTTTCCAACGTGAAAAATAATATTCCTAGACTTTGTCACTAACAGTGTACACTGTTACACTGTTAGTGGAGGCTTGCGTAATTGTGTGTTACTATTTATTGAATTTAAATAAGGCTACTGTTGATTAAAAAAATGATTTTTGAACAATTGTTATTGTATTTGTATAATTTTTATTCGAAAAGGTCGTGGTATTGGTAATCGGATTCAATGAGAACTTGATTGTTGTATGGTTAAAAAGTGTAAAATGTCCCTAAGTATGACGTCATTTCCTATAACAGGTCATTTGAATAGTTAACCCTTTGTATCTTACAGTTTTATCAAAATGTTACCCATAATTTCTGTTTTGTAATCGAATATGTAAATTTCAGTAAAACGTGTGTTGTTAACATATAATTTGTTTATATAACTAATGAATATTTTATTATAAACATATGATTTGTTTATACAAAGCTAGAAATGATCAATTCATTGGAAATTAATTGTTTTGACATGTGTGTGTCAGAATTCAGTTTGTGCATTTTTTAACCTATAATCTGACCTAGTTAAAATGCACACGCATTGAGCAATTGGTCAAGTGTCGGTAATGTAGATTTCTCGGTCGATAAATCCTTTTCTGCTCAGCTGATTGTAAAGTAACATACCATGTTTTAGAAATTCGTGTTCCGCTCCAATTATGAGACAATAATTGGAGAAAATATACATAACTGCTGTAGATATCCCATGACATTCTCACTAACAGTGTACCGGCCTGCTAGCTGAGCAGCGCTAACATTAGAAATTGTGTACTGACAGTTACGCCCAAGGTCACCGCTGTGGCGCTAGTTGACAGGGCCGTGTAAAAATAACAGCTAATGACATGCGATATTATTTTCGGACGAATTAATGATTATAAACGTGAAATAAATACAATTTACTGACTTTGATTTGATCAAAGTCAGTGAAAATGTGTGTTAAAAGCGACGAGTAAACACTATAGTAGGTTAATGACTAACACGTTGTGTAAACCAACCTTTATTTATTTTCGTATCCCCTGTTTTTGTGTAAATATTTTCGTGATCCACATAAATTTGCATCTTGGGAAGTTCTAAAAGAGAATATGTGATACATCTGGACAATTTATTTTTTTGCTTGTCGATTTTCAATCTCTTAAATCTGTCTAATTATTGTAAATAATTTTTGCTAAATTGTAACCTTCGATCCTGGATATTAATCTGTTATGTTTATTAATTCTTTGTTAATTATTGTTTGATGTGATGCGTCATTTGCCTTTGTTTCATCTGTTATGTCTTTCTACGTGATGGCATTTGATTGTGATTAACGATATCATAAATATTAGCGCGTAATATTTGTCTAATTGAGTTGAAACTCACGTAGATGTCGAGCTATATGTGACAGTATGCAAAACAAGCCCAGAATGTAATATATTTCATTGTTGTTAGACCGACTTTCTCGATAACAATGTACAGTGTACACTGTTAATCGACAGAACGTGGTGTTCTTTTTAAACAATATTTTTCAAAAACCAAAATTGCTTTATTTTATTCTACTTAAAAATATTCGTATCTCGAAAACTGTGATTCTTAAAAGAATAAAATGAGCGACTCTTTTTTTAAATCTAGAAAAGTAAATTGGAGTTATACAAATTACAAAATAAAAAAGTTCCAAGAATTTATGCAAATTTAAATAATATTTTTAAGAACCGGAACTAATTTCACGCATTTCACAGCTAAACTTTGCCGCTAAGTAATCAAATAATTAACTGAATTCGTCAAGTTGAACTAGAGATACCGTTTTCACTAAAATTATGTCATTTATGTTTTGTCTTCCATTTTGTTTTAAACAGAATTAGTTTAAAACTTGATTTTCACAATTACGAAATGTCAAAAATCAAGGTTGATTTACTTAGATGCAATTAATTCTCAACATACATTTGAAGTATTTGTGTCTAAAATAATTTGGAAAAACTGATTTCCGTTATGTCCTATGGCCAACGCTCAGTATATACTATGCAGTTTTTAATTCTGAACAACTTTTTTATTTACACTTTTGCTCTAAAATGCGTTGTTCAGAAATAATCATGATTTTTCTATATTTACATGTTAATTCCCGATGCCTTAGTTAGATTTCTTGATAATCTGGTATAATAATGTTCCAATTATAATTCTTAAATTCAAAAACATGAAAACAATTCTTACGAATCAATTAACTAAACATTTCTTTCTTAAGAAAACTGATATTAACCTTATTTTTTGTTTAATTGTATTAGGAACCGTATTGTTTTAAATTAAATAAACAGTATACAAATTTTTCTCTAAACATTTGTTAATATATTATAAAAAATTCTCGCAATCGAAATTTATTCTCTGTGTATATTTATTGGGTTTTATCAAATTTTCATCAAACTAGGCCTCAAATTCATGCGTCCGTCAGTGACCATAGACTGATGCGAAAGACTTCAAATTTATTTGTCATTCTATTGATTCGCGAAGAGCATTGAAGCGTTGTCTGTATTTTCAAGGTCAGCACGGTCAAATTTAAATGATTTGATGTTTGAAAAATGTACACCGCACTTTTGAGAAAGGAAATTGAAAATCGTTTGTTTGTTTTCCTGTACTTACAGCTCGTAATTCGAGCGGAACAGAGTTCGATAATTGAATGTGTAATTAATTCGTGATTCTGTGCAAAACACTTCAATTTCCTTAACTCGTAATTGACTTCCTGTTTCCGGAGAAAAAATGCTACACTTCTGAGATTCCAACATTGAATATATACCGTTAACTAAACTAGTATTTTAACTAAAGTCTATGCAAGCTCATATAGCCGTGACGTCATAAAAAAAACAAGTGAATTATTGAGAAGCCCCGTATGATAATACGATGTGCTTTATAGATTCATAAGGGTAAAATGTATAGGCAAGAGATGGCTTAGCTTGTTAATGTCGTGAATAAACTCTCCCCGATGTGACGTCACTTCTATATAGGTGTGAATAGACTATAGTAGTGATTCTAGTCTTTGTACAATTATTCAACCTTTGCAATGCTCTAAACAGAAGATATCATGTGCATTATAGATGGCTTAGCTTGTTAATGTCGTGAATAAACTCTCCCCGATGTGACGTCACTTCTATATAGGTGTGAATAGACTATAGTAGTGATTCTAGTCTTTGTACAATTCTTCAACCTTTGCAATGCTCTAAACAGAAGATATCATGTGCATTATATAATTCAAATAAGACGATGTTATCGTCTGTATAGTCAATATTTGTAATAATATTAAAACTGTTATGTTTATTTAAAGATAATGTACGAGGAACATTGAAAATAAACATAATATACAGTAGAATTCAGTTATATAAGGGAACCTCGCTTATAATGAACGTATCTCTAGGTAAATACCTTCGTTATAGTGAACACTCGTTTTATAGTGAACCAAATTTATTGTTCCATTGAAGATCATCGGTTTCGTATGTTTTTATATACAGTATGTTTCATAAAAGATTGATTCTATTTTTAATATCTTAGTACAGGTATATCTCTTGATGAATGCTCAGGATACGCTCTTATTAAAATCAGCGTTACGTGAAACGTTGCTAAAACGTGATAATTTTCTATAAATTGATCCATAATTGTGTCTTTTCTAAGAGCGTTATAACAAATTATTGTAAATTTAGCGCATTTGCTGTTAAAAATAGCGTAATTGCAAATAATTGTATATTTAGCATTTTTTTGTGGTTAATAAAATAGCTCTATTTATCTAACATTCATTACAAATAGAATAAAGGGAATAAAGGGCCTGCTACCCCAGTAATGGGAAAGGCGTGATGTTATGTATGTATGTAATAAAATAGCGTAATTACGAATAATTGTATATTTAGAGCTTTTTTGTAGTTAAAAACAGCATTACAACTAATTATTGTAAATTAACACGTTTAGAGATTTTTTTTATTGAACATTTTCGAGTTCATCACGTGATAATGAACGATAGTTTGTGATCGGAACAAAAAATTGACGAGATCATAAAACGGTCACAGTATTTCTTGTTAAGAATGTACATTTTATGTTTTGTTTCAGCCATTGTGATGCATTTTTCCTTCCTGGCGGCATTCTTCTGGCTCAACACGATGTGCTTCAATATATGGTGGACCTTCAGGTAAGAATCCTCTTGTCATTATCTTATATTTGCTCGCTGACTTCAAATGCAACATTTTAAGAGCCACAAATCTTCTGCGTCAATGCTTGAAATTATCTTAAATTTGTTCGTTGTCTCTACTTCAGTTTAAAAGTGTATAAAGTGTGGTTATGCTGTTTTATACATGTTGGAGAATGGCTTGTATTTAATTAAGTATATACCGGGTGTCCCAAGAAATCTGGAGTATAGGAAATTAACATGTAAATATAGAAATATTGTGATTACTTCTGAATAATACATTTGAGAGCAAAACTGTAAATAAAAAAGTTGTACAGAATTAAAAACTGCTTGATATATTTACATGTTAATTCCCTATTTCCCAAATTTCTTGGGACACCCGGTATATATGTATGTGTATATATATATATATATATATATATATATATATATATATATATGCATATATATATATAAAAATTTGTATTTGGTTGCTATTTTTAGCATAATCTGATGTTAATTATTCTGAGAGATGATAGCATCTGTAATATTAGTGACAGATTAATTTTATAACATCTAAACGCGTGTACAAAAACTCAGTGCAGTACAACCAGGGCAACTATATGTTCACTCCCTACCCGTATATCTGCTCCTGTGCTTATCATTGATCGTCTCAAAAATCAAGTAAACACAAATTACTAATATTATTATATTAATATACATATTATTCGTTAAAATACCAAGTTGTGAGCAAAAACCACACATATTTCTAGTAAATAATATTTCATAATTCCTTTACTCTATTTATACGATGTATAAGAATGTGAACATTTTGCTAAATTGTTAAAAAATAATATTTTCTGTTATGTGCAACATTCCTGACCTTTTAATTATACAATTAGTACTCGCTGCGCTAGACTTGATCTTAATTATGTAATTTAACTTGGCAGTTCTCAGAAACCATACATACATATATATATATATATATATATATATATATATATATATATATATAATGTTTATACCGGGTGTTCTAAGAAATCTGGAACCTGGAATTAACACATAAATATAGAAAAATCATGATTACGGACTGAACAATACATTTTAGAGCAAAAGTGTAAGTAAAAAAGTTGTTCAGAATTAAAAACTGCATAATATGATGCAATATATTTCTATAATGCGTAAATCAATTTTGAAATGCTACATTTTAATGACAGTTCAGGGGGTCATAAAACAAAAGCGCTCTGAATTGATTATTTGTTGTTTGAATTAACAAAAAAACCTTTGCATCTTTTGTTTCACAACCGCCTGTTCTATCATTAAAAATGCAACATTTCAAACTTGATTTACGCGATATACAAAAATATCTGCGCACTGAATATGGCATCATATTGTGCAGTTTTTAATTCTGAACAACTTTTTTTAGTTACACTTTTGCTCTAAAATTTATTATTCAGCCCGTAATCATGATTTTTTTCTATATTTACATGTTAATTCCCGATGTCCCAGGTTCCTTGGGACATTCTGTATGTCTGGTAAATTTCACATTTAATTACATGTCAGCAATCAAGTAGGCTAATTAATAGTTTTTCTATAGCGTTTTTTTTTTTTGTGTGTGTTTATTTTATCTACAGTTTAAAACGGGCTTCTGTCTTCAAATACGATCACATTTAACTGCTTCGCGGCAATATGTTCCCTGTCTGACACATCAAGGCGAAAGTTTTATTTAAATACACAGCCGTTACGTGTTATTTGGCCGCTAAAGTCGTGATTGATTTGTGTCTCTCTTTATACACCATTTTTCCTTGTGGCCAAGAGTAGCAGTCAGTTTCTAAAACGTCAAAATCGTGCTCAGAATTAAAGCATTTACTCCCGAGGAACGAAATAAGACAACAATTTCCCTAGCGGGAGTTTTTATTATAACAAACGGTTTTGTGTAAACAAATGTCTGTTGTCCGTGGTACGCGTTGCATGGAAACATCGCCAACGGCTTCTAAATATTGTAATTTCGCGCCCGATTCATTAGAATTCTTTATTCATTAAGTGTTTCTACTCGCGATCGTGGAAAAAACAGTAGTTACACCTCGGGAGAGACCACCATTTTTCCCTCGATGTATTTGTTCAAATTGCAGTTCAGGAAATAAGACGTTTCTCTCCCTTGGTGTATAATTGTACTACATCATTATAATAAAATAATCTTCTGTAATGTTGGAAAAAGTAAGATTTTCTTGCAAAAAAATTAATATAAACTTGGGTTACGTTTGACGATACATTTTGCAAGATAGATATGTATTTTGAGTGCCTTTAATTCCCGTTTTTTCAGAGCTTAATACCGTTTGATAGTATTGCCGAATTAAATAACATAATACAGAGGAATTTGTTTAGAAATAATTTGTAAGGATCAGTCATTTAGAATTTGTTTCAAATTGTTGATCTTTTAAGTTTCTTATAACCGAGTTCTACTATATATGCATGTTCACTATATGCGGAGTACACTGTAAAGTGTAATTATTTGTTTGACAATCGCTGTATTCTTTAATATGGCGGTAATGTCTTTTATCATGTGGTAAATGCTTAGTTTGGCGGTCTTATCTGAACAGAAGGCCAGTGGCGACACGACGGCGGTTTCTTGAACTAATCTGGCGCCTCTAAGATCACACATTCAACCACACATTCATCCATACATACAAACATATCTACATGTATCTGTGAATGTATGACTGTTCTCAAGTACTGTCTGATTGAGTGAAGAATTATTAAAACTCTCTTCATAGACATCTATGATGGATGCATATAGATACACTATCACGATGAATGGCTGTTATTAATTGGTCTAATATTCCTGGCTAGCCTCAATTAAAATTAGAATCAACTCGTTCGAGTTGAAATGTTTCAAATCGAGCCTGAAAACTGATATCAATATGCTGTGCTTCTAAGAAGATTTTCAGGTTCGAAAATTAGACGCCAATTTGCAAATATTCTAGCGCAAAAGTGTATATTTTTCTGCAGTAGTAGAGTAGGACGTTCCAATGAGTTTTAGCAATAAACAAAACGGCATAAAATTGAGGTTATTTTCTATAAATTGTTGCATAATTTCCCTAATTATTGTCTTCATGAAGCACGTTATACAAATCATCGTAAGTTTAGTGCTTTTTTTACAGGGGGTTCAAGAAAAAACCGCGTTATATTGAATTAGCGTTAATTGAAAAAGCCTCAAGGGGCGTATTTAGCAATATCGGTACAGTATGTCGAATTTTGGAATACGATTTCAAGAATTTTAGAAGATAAACTATAGAATTCCGAAAAACTACAGACTTCTAAAATAAAAAGTATTTGTGGTCGGCGTAATAGATGTACGGTTATTTTAGTATTTATAAAAATACACACAATATTGTATATCCTTCACATCAGTAGTGAACAGTAGTTCCCATTTATTTGAGTCTTATGTCTCTTGAAATATTAGAATTAGTATTTCTAGCATATATCACCCTTAATAAACAAATTATTACAAATCAAGAAGTCAAGAATATGATCGTGAAATAGCTTACCAACATTGAATTATTTTGTCCACGGCCGGGACTAAAGCCAGTGTCCATAACGTCAAAATTGTGACAGAAGTAAAGCATTTACTCCCTAGGAACGAAATAAGACAACAATTTCCCTAGCGGGAGTTTTTATTATAACAAAGGTTTTGTGTAAACAAATGTCTGTTGTCCGTGGTACGCGTTGCATGGAAACATCGCCAACGGCTTCTAAATATTGTAATTTCGCGCCCGATTTATTAGAATTCTTTATTCATTAAGTGTATCTACTCCCCATCGTGGAAAAAATAGTAGTTACACCTCGGGAGAGACCAGCATTTTTCGCTCGATATATTTGTAGCCCTCGGGCTTCAAAAAATAAGGAAATCGGGGAAAAATAAGACTTATTTCAACATTACCAGAGCTGGTATTTTTCAATCATCAAGGTTAGTCATTTAACCGAGATGTAAATCTGGTAGAAAATTATGAAGTCTGCTCTTTGAACAGACCATGTTATTGTATCAAGTTTAATTCACTGGAATTTTTCAAAGAATTCATTCTGAAAATAAATCTATCAGTCTAATGGCATATCCAACTATTTTTTATTATGATTGTAGTTGGTAATACTGTTAATTCCAACTCCCTTAGTGAATGTCTTTCACATGTAACATCAGTCTACCAACAGTTTAGAACAAAAAACAACTAAAATTTGTCTCATCTGAGGTCATTTTTTTTTGGTGTTCAATGAGGAAGACATTTTTCATCGTATTCTAAACAAGCTACAGCCCTTGTGGCGTCACGGGTCCCCTAATCTAGCTACCGGGCATAGCAGATACAGTGTTGCCAAGTGTAAGTTAGTAAAATAAACATTTGTATGGTGTTAGCACTGATAAATTGGTGTCATTTTACATGCTAGAGTTACGTCTTGTGGTTCTCAAGGGTATACAATCTCGTCAGTTCATCGTCAATATTAATTAAGAAGTACTATCTTCGTTTTATGAACTCGTCAATTATAATTAAGATCACTTTCTTGATAATGCACGAAAGTTCATGTGAAAGTCGTGATTTTAACCAAAATTGCCGAGTTTATAATACGGACATATTAATTCTTATTAATGTGATTCACGTTTTGGACATTCGAAATAAAATTCTTAAAAATACTAGACATAATTCTGGACACCCCTGGAATGTTGAGAAAATATGGGGTGTCAAGTACGGCGTGAAAAAATAATCTAAACCCCCAGGGGTACTGAATATTTTCCACAATTTTCGAATAATTTCTTGATTTTAATTCTTTGTAATATAATAAATAATTTTGTAATACTTTTTAGAATTTTTAAATGTTTTAAATACTATAATTTTGTTTATAGTTTTTATTAGTGCTTATATTTTTATTATCAGTGTTAGTGACAACGGTTATAACCAGTAACCAGTAAAATGTCTATTTTTGGACGATACGAAAAATATGTGACATTTACGATATTATTTATCGGTTTTATCTGTCAAGAATATTTTAAAACAAATGTATAAATAACTATTCCTTGACATTTTAATTATCCGTCAATGATTTAAAAGTATTTTTAACATGTAATAAACATACAATTTTATTAAAAAAAGGATTATTCCTTTGCTCCTGCAAAATAAGGGGCTCGTCTCGCATAGTGCCCTTAATCTATACATTAATTCACGTATTGAAAAATAAATTAACATACATAATTTTTTTTACATTTCGAATCCAAACAAAATTTTACATTTTTGCGTAAGTGATGCATTCTCGAAATGCATGGAATTCTTTTGCTAAAAATAATTCGCTATTGTAAATACACTTATCGAAGGATGTATTGAAGAAATGAAAATACTATTGGCTTGTGTATGATTAATATCTGCTGACAGCGTTTGTGAAAATGTTGAAATTGAGGTCACCGTAGTTGGCGATCGAGTATGTGTGTTTGGAATAAACAAAATAATGACTCACATTTATAGCATTTCCATAGCAAGAGACTTCACAACTTTTTATAAAACCAAATCTCCGTTACAAATCATTTTACATGAATTTTTACACTTGTAAAATTACAGTCAAATTTCCAAAACTCGAATCACCATTATCCACAAAAAAATTTCGACTTATTACACCTTCGAGTTATAGAAATGTTCATCAAAATTCGCGATTTTGTTTAAAGCCATTATAGTGGTTTAATTACACACGATTTTTTTAATCCAAATCGTGTACTAGTACATACTAATTTCGGTTGAAATACTCAGTAATTTGTCTCGTTCCCGTTCATGCTCAGCAAACTTATAAGGAATTAAAGTGTATGTTATTCTTTTAACAAACAGTGACTTCCAACTTGCAAGATTCAGTTCTTTTCCATTGCAAGGTTCAATAATTTAACTGAATAAAATCTACAATGAACCTTACAAGATTATTAGCACATTTGAAATGTTCTTGCAACATATTTCTTTCTGATTCGCCTTAGCTATTGTTGAAAACATATCGTTTTGAACACCTATGAACGATTAGAAATTCTCTGTCGAAACCAGGAGACATGGATCTTTTGTATACCATGCCAAGCGAGCAAAGTGAAAGTTGTCTTTGGTTGCGGATTGGCCAGAAGACCTAAATCTAGGTCGTCGACCATCGACAGGTGGCGTGTCTACCGCTCAGAGGTCAAGATCCAACATCTCCAACATCGAAAAGCAGCTGGACCACATTTTCACCAGCAAAATGTACAGTCACACCATAAAAACCGTTGTGGACATGTTTTAAGTTTACTTCAGACGAGATTTAAAGTCAAAATACTGTATAATACTGTGAAAATATAGTTTGAAAGCGTCTAGATTTATTGAAGCACGTATTACGTCAGAAACAGTCTTTGGGTTAGTTGAATTTGCGTATATTTTGCGCTATATTTAATATTCCGTGAACAGATTACGATTTATAAATAACACGACGTAGAACAGCATTTTGCAGTCTACTTTCTAAGTCTAATAATATTGATGTTATTGTTTCACATGTTTTGAAACTAAATATACTTTGACACATACTACGAGTAGTATAGTGTATCCAGCCAAACAAATAATTTATGTCATCGTTTAGGGAAAACCTAACAAGCATAAATATCACTAGGTATTTGTAAATATATTTTTTAATCGACAGTTTATTCCTTTTTTATTATTAATATGCACGAAAAAACCATTTAAGATAACTAATAATGTTAATAAATATTTCTACTAAATTATTGTTCGTTCATTCTTCATCAGCTTATTTTTATTTTGGCTTCTTACTAATGGCAACGCTGAAAACAAATATTACACGTTTATAGTAGACGTTTGCTAGCGACTTGTACGCTGTAAATGTGTTTTCGTGTAGCAGAACATTGTTTTAATCCGTTTTAGAATGCGTGTAAACGTGCTCGAACATGACGTCATAATTTCTAGTGACATTGCAGTGATGACGTGAATTGGTTGTTTCGCCGGATACAGTATAGTTGTATGCGAGAATCTGAAGGTTGTTGAACAATAATATTGACCCGGCTGTCAATAATTCAAGAGTTAAATAGTTTTAAATAAATACTTGTAACGGTTACCAGCGTTGTATAAATTCTACACTATTTATAAATTTCAGGAGAAGGTTTAGGATTAAAAATATTGCCAAGGACAACATACTTGAAGCATATCTTTGCTCTATGTGTTTAATATCGGCCAGGCTATCTTCAAAGTTTTACCAAAAAACTATTTATTAATATAATATAATTTAAACTAATTTCGTATCTTGACGGCTGAAGATGTATTTCTTAATATTACGTAAGCAAGTTATCTTTGAATATGTCATTATTGGATTTATGGCTCATATAATATAAATATTATCTTTTAAGTGTTTCCCTGAAACTCGAATGGTTTTAAGATCTTGGCTGCTGCATTAGAAGCGATAAATTTGTGTGGTAATTACTCCCAATTACTCATTACGATGTACGTGATGTACAACGAATGACTAGAATTATGAGTTTCTATTTTGCAGCTGTGCTAGTTTATAGCTCTGGACAGGACCGGCATTACAGATTCTAAGCCCCGAAATTGGCTTCTCGCTTCGTTATTAAGAAGTTTAATTCGAGAGGCTAAAATGATTCTAGATTTATTTTTAGAATTAAAGTGAAATTCATTTTTACAGATGAGCAAATCAATTTTTTTGTGTGATTTATTGAACATTTAAAAATAATTGACCGCATAAATAAATTATTTGGCTCGTCCTTAGCATCGAGGTTGAATTCTAGAATCATTGATTCTAGAATTAAACCTCTTTAAGTGCAATTCGGGATCTAAACATTTAAAATCTGTAATATTGAAACATTTTAAAATCTGAGCAGAAATAGTTTGATTGCAAGATTAAACTCTAGAAAAGCCCCAGTGAATTGTTCTAAGCCCAGTCCTGTAAAAAAGATATTAAACTCTGGCAGTTAAAATAGAAGCAAGGAAACGGCCGTATTTTATGTTTTTCAGTTTTGACATTTAGATCATCTTTGCTGTAGGTTTTATGTAAAACTATTCTGATTTACGTCCAATATTCAAAGGAGACAAATATTCTTTAATATCATAAGTACGAATACACTAAAAATTCCTAAGATCCCAATTACCGACCTACCCATTAGTGCCTTTACTGAGAACCTTTCGTCGTTATCGGAAATTCCAATCACACTTTTAATTTACACGGATTATCTAAAAAGAATTCCGAAAACTTATGTTTTAACGATCTTTTTACATCGGCGCCTGTAGTAAAACTTCAAGTGCCAAATGGTTCTACACAATGTACATTTACAACGAACCGTCTACACTTCGTAGACCGTAAAACAATTTATCCTACAGCATCCAAGAAAAAGATTCGGACTTTTCTATTCGTAGAATCGCATGGCCCGTTGCCAAAGTTGCCGACTTTGGGAAAAAAACTCCCGCTGAATAGTTTTTCACCATTGGAACACGTGTGGAGTGCAGAATATTTGCCAAACAGATGTTTACCATTTTGCACGGTGCACAGTTGTACTGTTTTCGTACCACTGGTTTATCGGAAATGGATGAATTTTACCAGAGATCTAGTTTTTTGTATATTGCACATGTACAGTAAATTTCAATTCGCTAGCTCGAATAGTTTTCGAGTTATAGCTAAAAGTAATATGTTTCCAAAAAGAGCAATATTGTAAAAAAGTGCAATCTTATGATTAACCTTTTCTGAATATTGTCATAATGATTTTAGAATTAACTATCATTGCTAGGACGCAACAAAACTTCATAAATATTATATTGTCAGTTCATCGTCGAATTCGAAAAATCCAAAATTTGATAGATGCAAGACGAATTTTAGGAGAAATGTTAAACTGTGTTTCTGTTCCAGGGATTTGCGACCTGGAACTCTGGAGAAGAGACAGGAGACCTGCCGTCTACGTCTGTATGGGATATATGCTTGGGGTGTTCCACTAATCATTTCCCTGATAGCCCTAATCCTGGATACGTTGCCTCAGGACCCCGAATACAATTTCTTGCGACCAAGATTTGGCGAAAGAACGTGCTGGTTTCCAGGTATTATTATTTAACTAACATTCACATCGGATTTTTGAAATAATCAATCAACATCCTAATATTTTAGATGCCTCAACTGAAATTCTCCAACAAAATCTTCAAATTTGTCTAGAGTTTTTCCCTGGTAGAATGTGTTTGCATCAGATTTAAGTCGAGATTGAGAAATGAAAACAATTTTAATACATCCGTTTATGCAGTTCGTTGCTCCCTATTGTAAATATATTCTTCTACGTGTATGACCACCAATTGTGGACCATTGAATAGCCTTTGGGCGACATTGTTCAGTGTCTTTTTGTCTCCTTTGTAAGAGCCTTTGTGCGTAGTTTAAGAAACATTAATAGCTAATTCGTTTTCGAAAAGACTGAGTGTGAAATAGTGTCTTGCATTTCCGATTCTTTTGTTGAAGGCTTAAGGTCTTCTAAAGGCGGTCCCCTGTGGGGCACAGGCCAAAATATACCCCCCTCTTTATCTGGTCGGAGTAGTCTCAAGTGAGATTTGGGTGTTTATTACTTAATTGTGTCTGTTCAAGTGTGATAATATAGTTTTATGAAGACTGTCCAGACTTTGCGGCTTTTCTTCCAAATATTTATAACGATATTTTCTATTAAAATAAACGAATGTTCGAAAAGCAGAAAATAAGCAAATAAAAGTCTGTAGAATCTTTTTTTTTTATAAATAAATATTCATTGAGTTAATTTTTATTTCATTTTTTACTGAAAATTCTTCCGTTTTTAATGTAAATATAGAAATTCTGTGATTACTTTTGAACAATACATTTTAGAGCAAAAGTGTAAATAAAAAAGTTGTTTAGAATTAAAAACTTGTATACTGTATCCAGCCAAACAACCAATTTACGTCATCGTTTAGGGAAAACCTAACAAGCATAAATATCACTACGTATTTGTAAATATACTTTTTAATCGACATTTTATTGGATTTTCAATATGCCCCGAGAAAACCATGAATATAACTAATAATGTTAATAAATATTTCTATTAAATTATTTTTCGTTCATTTTGCATCAGCTTATTTTTATTTTGTTTTTTACTATTGGCAACGTTGAAAACAAATATTACACGTTTATAGTAGACGTTTCTTAGCGACTTGTACTCTGTAAATGTGTTTTCGTGTAGCAGAACATTGTTTTAATCCGTTTTAGAGCTCGTGTAACCGTAATCGAACATGACGTCATAATTTCTAGTGACATTGCATTGATGACGTGAATTGGTTGTTTGGCTGAATACAGTGTATGTATTTACTTGAGCTATGTTGTTAGTTTATAGTCAGTTATAAAGTATAGTTGATGGTTCTAACCCGGAAACGGGTGTCAAGACATCACCTACGCGATTCATCTGAAGACGACGTGCATGTATCATTAGCATTTCCTGCAGGCATCAACATACACACACAAACATGCTTACATACATACATATTTATATATATATATATACCGGGTGGTGACCGCTACATCGGAACATAGGACTTTAACATGTAAAATCATATTATTATAATTTCCTGCTTCCCTTATTATTTTACAGAAAAAAGCTTCAAATAAAAGTTGTAGAGCATACAATTCTACATTAAATTCAGAATTAATTTTACATGCTTTATAACGCCAGAAATTAATTTGAAAATGTTATATATATATATATATATATATATATATATATATATATATATATATATATATATATATACCTAGGTACACCTAGAATCATATATCACTCACTCAAGATACCTATTTTTTCTCCATAATGAATTCGAACGAACTTAATTATTTGTGAAAGTGTTTTACTCCATTGAAGATAACCTATAGGAAGAAAATCAAATTGTCACAAGTCTTCTAACGCACCAGAATTGTATTAAAATGGGACTCCTTGTTTTGTATACCCTTGTTCCACTACCATATTCCCGACTTCCTGCCTTATCATAGTTTATTGGTAGCTGCTATAGTCTAACAATACAAATTCTGTGAAATATTTCCGTTGATAATACGATCGTAATTGAATTGTAACCCTGATAATCAATCTCAATAGTCGTACTTAGCGTGCAGTAATTTATATTAGTATCTTTGCTCACCTTATAAGACATAAGTTTGTCTTTTTTGTTGTTTTTATTTAAGATCAAAGTTTGAGGGCTGAATTTCGCCTCGTGATTGTGAAAATTCGATATAAGGTCGATTTTGGAAGAAACTGGCTCTTGAAAGATATTATTCCTTGTTCGCTGGTCCCAATCAAACAGACCTAATCATTATATTAACAAGTACGTGCCGAGTTAACTCGAGTAGTAAGGCACGAGTCAACGACTCAGGCCAGTCTACACAACAGCAGATCTTCTACAACAAGCTTTACACAATCATCGGCTTGTACTTCTAAACTTCTTCAATAAATCACATTACACCAATTTAACGGTCGGGTCAAACATTTATTATAATAAATATATGACTATATAATCGTTATGGGATACTATTAATTATATTTCATCTAATCTGCTTAATTGGTTAATGCGTGACCTGATGACACGAAGAAAAGCCTACGACATCCGGTCTGGTACAAAGACATTTCAGATCGCGACTGCAGTAGACTTGCATGGACTTGTCCGTTAGTATTATTTGATGACTAAGCTGCTTCCTACAGGTTTAATCCATCACCTACGCAAGTATTTTTAGCTTTTATATTTGCATCTTGGAACCCTACAATCATTCTTCAATCTTCTTTACTCTTATCTTTGCTATGACCTTCTCGATTTTAATCGAGAAGGTCGTGATCTTTGCAATTGTCTTGAACTAAAACCCTTCGTTGGCAATCGGAGCTGAAAGATCGGAATCCCTGAACGGAATGCAACAAATCTTGCAAGTTCTTCTTGACGTTCCATTATGCATCAAGCCTTCTGCAAGATGTGTTACGTAAGACCAACTTCGTCGTCCGCGATTGTAATGCAGAACGTAGCTTGTTTGATGTTTTGAGCCCGTTAGACAACATTCTCAATGACCCGGAGATACGTCGGTCATAGACATTGCAAGGAGCCGTGTTGACGGACATGGTTACCAGGACCACATTAGGGAAATTCTCCGTTGCAAGTCTTCCTCCCAAACGATCGTTTTTAGACCATTTTTTTCGTAACACTAGTTAAGTTCAAATCGGAGAAATCCAAAGACACCCCTTAAAATTATCTTTGGCCCGCCATAGGGGGCAAATGCGCCCAATTATTTTGGCAACAGCTTTGATTCCTTGGATTTAATTTGTCTTCCTGAAAAGTCCAGGTATTAGACATTTAATGACGATATGACGAGAATTGTTTTTTTCCTTTTTGGCTTGTAAATTTTCCTAGTACAGTACTGTAATTTCTGGTTGTGCAAGGCCGTTTGAAGGTTGCACACCTCTTCTACAGCGGTGAGGAGAGGGGTGTGGTATGTGTTCAGGTAGAAATGTAGAATGGACAATCATTGGCTGATGTCATCTTTGAAGTTAATGTGCGATTCTTTTAGAAGATTTCCTGGTAGTAATTGAAATGTTCAAGAGTAATGTTGCTCCGCTGAATTCACCATATTGTCTCCACAAACTCCAACTTTAAATAATAAACCATTCCATTTTTCTTTACAAAATATTTACCCATAATCCAACAAAAAATAAATCGTTAAAATACCCTTCGAATTTTTTCGCAAGCTTTCAAATCTTGATTTGAAAGACATACTTTGTTATTTTATTTTTAAAAATCTTGTAGGGCTCTTAATTTGTACTTCAATAATCTATATGGTCTATAAAAACTGTAGACGAATGAACTATGAGAGTAGAAGTCACTTTCTATAGCGTCAAAATGGTGACGAAAGTAAAGCATTTACTCCCTAGGAACGAAATAAGACAACAATTTCCCTAGCGGGAGTTTTTATTATACCAAAGGTTTTGTGTAACCAAATGTCTGTTGTCCGTGGTACGCGTTGCATGGAAACATCGCCAACGGTTTCTAAATATTGTAATTTCGCGGTCCGATTGATTAGAATTCTTTAATTATTAAGTGTTTCTACTCGCGATCGTGGAAAAAATAGTAGGTACATCTCGGGAGAGACCACCATCTTTTCCTCTATGTATTTGTATTTAAATTACAGCCTTGGAAAAATAAGACGTTTCTCTCGTTTATAATATTATAAATTTGACAGTGTATCACAATTGTAACGGAATGAAACACGATTTTACATATTCTCTGTGAAGATTTCTCCTATTTTTTGGTTTGTTTCAGGTGACATGGAGATTCTAACGTACTTCTTCGGTCCAATTGGAGTGTTGCTTGTTATAAATCTGCTGCTGTTCGCTGCGACTGCTCGTGAGCTTACGTGCGGTTTGTGGAAACGCGAGCTGGTCAAGTCCACTACGGAAAGGTAACTATTAAAGCACGTTTTACAAAGAAACGTCATATCCATGTTTCCGTCAGTGACCAATGAACTGATGTGGAATACTCTAGATTTATTTGTCTTTATTCTGCTTCGTGAATATCGTTGATAAAGTGTTTCAAGCATTGTCTGTTTTTTTCAAGGCTAGCGGTTACTTGTTTAACGCTCTTACTTGTTAACGCTCTTACTTGTTTAAAGCCCGTATGACACGGTCAATGTTTTTGTACATTTTTAATGTCAATGTTTTACAAAGTCAAAAATTGAACGTATCATACGCGTAAAGTAGTTCAATGTTTTAGTCAATTTTAATGTACATTAAAAAATGGAAACTGGTTCTATTTCCTTCAATGTTTCTTTCAATTAATTGCGCAAATAATATTAGATATTAATAGATTAATAAGCAGTTAATGCTGCTAATATGAATAATTCGTCCTCACTTGAATCCATTTCAATATTTGACAAAGTTTGGTTAGTTCGTAAAAAAAAAAAAATAGTCAAAACAAAAAGTCTCGACAACTGCGCATGCTCACAAAGTGAAAATCTTGTATACGTTGCATACGGAAATATTTTCTTTCAATGATTCACTTTAACAAAAATGTACAGAAAAATTGAACTTAAAAATTGACATTAAAAATGTACAAAAACATTGACCGTGTCATACGGGCTTAAGAGCGCTTGCTCGTGTAACGCGGTTCCTCGCTCAACGCGCTAACCTTTATTACTTTGCTAAATAAAATAATTACTAATTTAATCATCAGTGTTATTTTTAGCTGGACTTACTTGCACAATGACAATGTTGTTTATATGAAGGCGAGTAATATGGCTTGGTATTTATTGTTGTATATATGTATACAAACACTACACATACACACATGTTATATATATATATATATATATATATATATATATATATATATATATATATATATATATATATATATATATAGATAGTAATATACACCTATATCGTCTGTGTGTGTGTGTGTGTATGTATGTGTATATATATATATATATATATATATATATATATATATATATAAATATGTATGTATGTATACACAGACGATATAGGTGTATATTACTATCTGTACAAGGTTAAATTTCACTGAACACACAGAACAGCCGCACTGCATAAGACGGTTAAAAATTCTCAAACCGGTTTAGAGTTTTTCCCGCCACTGAACGGAAATCCATAGGCGTAGGATGCGGGCACATTTTTAGCATTTCTAGCAAGCTTTTTTCTGTGTGTATTTTCTTTTTGTCATAATTATTTTATTCCGTTAATTTAAAAAAGTAATAATTAAGAGATGTAGGTTATACAGTAGAGTCGCGATTTAGTGAACTAATTCCGGCCAAGACTGTTCACTTTTTAGGGGTGTTTACATTTTCGGGGTTTTGGTCTCACTCAGATATTTTGAGAAACAACTTATATTCTAGATAACTAAATCAACAGAATTATGTATGTATATGTAAAATAATAAAAGAGAAGGAAAAATATGGAATCCAAAATGGTTAGTTCAAGGCAATGTGAACTGTTTGTTTCAAAACTTAATCATAAAGATGATTTTTTATTATTTTATTGTAGATTTTCTTTAGTCAACTGTAGATTTTGAGAAGGAGAAATATTGAATGCAAAATGATTGGAATAAATGACTATAGTTCAAGATGATAACAGATATACGACGTTTCGATCATATGGTTTTTGGTCATTTTCAAGCAAAAAAAAAAAAACAAAAAATGCATGTACCTATTACATAATATTATGTATACGTGTATTATGTAATGGAAAGGTACATATAAAAGGTTATTTATTGCAGAAGCGAAAAAAATTAAGTAATATTGGATTGTTTACGCTTTTTTTTAGGTTAATTTGTACTAATTTTTGTCGCAAATCATGTAACACGAGCAAACTGCAATATTCTACTAGCAAACACGGTCACTCCTTTACCCAGACATTAAGTATTTAATTGTTTTTGTTTTAAATTCAAGTATTTTCGTTTACATCTAGATTCATATTTAGTGAGATCCCCCAGAAAAGTATCGCAAATACCATAGTTTACTGTATCGGGGTTTACAGTTGTTCACTATATCGGGACGCAATGATAAAATTTAAGTGTTCACTCTATCGGGTTGTTCATTTAATCGAGAGTTCACTAAATC
Organism: Carabus problematicus; assembly: GCA_963422195.1. Classification (NCBI taxonomy): domain Eukaryota; kingdom Metazoa; phylum Arthropoda; class Insecta; order Coleoptera; family Carabidae; genus Carabus; species Carabus problematicus. The sequence continues at coordinate 963,491 of OY728578.1, forward strand.
GCGACTTTACTGTATATCATTTTTGCAAAAATTTATTTACGGCGTTGCTAGCACAACGGTAAGAAGCTTATTTGGTAATTTAAATAATTTATAAATGTTATCGTTCGAATCTCCAATACACTTTAGAGTTTTTTTTTTAATTTTAAAATAATTACTCCTATTTTTTAAATAAATTAAATTCTATGTAAATTATTTTATGATATATAACCTACATCTCTTAATTATTACTTTTTAAAGCATTTTTATTAGAAATGTGAGCCTTAATATCATTTTAATTAATACCAATCAATGCAAATAACCTATCCCTACACCTGTACCAAATTTCAGAGCTCTAAAATATATAATACAGAAGTAATCGCAACTTTTTCAATTTTACATGTTAATTCCCTATGTCCCAGATTTCTTGGGACACCCGGTATATATATATATATATATATATATATATATATATATATATATATATATATATATATATATATATATACAATACCGGCAGATTTAAAAGTTATATTGTCTAGGCACTTTGTTTTAATTATTTATTATAGAATATTAATTACTGTAATAGCTTTTAAGATCAATACAGAGCGTATTGATTCCCGGAATGAATAATAATAAAGATATCGATATATGGGTATTAAATCAATAACGATATATTTGCGGCTAATGATCACCAGGAAATGTCTTGACCTCGTGACCGGTCTTGTTGACCAACTGTATGTATTTTTATATTGTCTGTGATACAGCTGCTTCGGGTTTTGATTACAATTAACCGATGTTTAATTCAATGTTAGCACGGATCAAGGTCAGCGAACATATTTGCATATGCATATGCGATATTTTTAACCATCACTATCTTTAATAATAGTACAGATGTTCTACATTACGTACGTTTATCACTAATATAAAATACAGGGTCATTCTAAAATATTCGGGCCCCGCGGGGCTACAACAATACTGTGCCCCACAAAAGGAAATACACGGAAGGGGGCAGCAATATACCGGGTGTCCCAAGAAATCTGAGACATAGGGAATTAACATGTAAATATAGAAAAATCATGATTACTTCTGAACAATACATTGTAGAGCAAAAGTGCAAATAAAAAAGTTGTTCAGAATTAAAAACTGCATAATATGATGTTATGTCCAGTGCTCAAATATTTTTGTATATCGCATAAATCAAGTTTGAAATATTGCCAATTTGATGACAGATCAGGAGGTCATGGAATAAAAATTGCATGTATTTTTGTTAATTACAACAACAAATAATCAAAACATAGCGTTATTGTTTCACGATCTCCTAATCTGTTATTAAAATGTAGTATTTCGAAATTGATTTACTCGTCAGAGAAACATATCAGAGCATTGAATATGGCATCATATTATGCAGTTTTTAATTCTGAACAACTTTTTTATTTACACTTTTGCTCTAAAATGTATTGTTCAGAAGTAATCACAATTTTTCTATATTTACATGTTAATTCCCGTATGTCCCAGATTTCTTGGGACACCCGGTAATTTGAATTTTCTTTTTATATATTGCCAAATCAGTGTATTGTTTATCAAATATTTTCGTTTAAAAAAAAATCTAATTTTAGATTATTTTCTTCTAATCATTAATAAAATATTGTACCATTTTCGTTCCGAATTAACTAAAAAAAACATATGTATTAAGATTCTTACGCAATATTTGGAAATAATTGGAAGTTTTTTAATCTATATAATTTAGTTAATTAAGTTTCCATTGATAATAGCGTTGTAACGGTATATAATGATGATGTGTGTGCACGTGATGTCTGTCTGTATGTCCAGTTGTCTGTTTAAATGTGTGTTACTAGGTTATCGTAAATTTCTTCTAATAAAACTGTTCATTTTCTTGGAAACATCGTCGTTAGATTAATTGTTTGAATCATTCAGAAATTACTTAATTTATTTATATACCGTGTGTCTCACGACGATCTACACATAGGAACGTTGCGCGCTCATTTGATTTTTAAATCAAAATATTAATCTGGTTGTTTTTGTTCATTTTTTTTGTAAATGAAATGTCAATTTGACGTTTAAATTCGTTGAAAATGTACTATTACATCGAATATATTACAAAATTATACTAGAATATCAAAGGAAATAATATAGTAAGTATAAAATTAACAATTATACTGTCTAGATTGTAAAAAACTAAAACGATCAAATTAATATTTCACGATCAAGAGCGTATGCAACGTTCCTATGTGTAGATCGTCATGAGACACACGGTATATATAAATATACCCTTTTAGAAGGGGGGAGGATCAACTGAAAGGGCCCCCGAGATATAGAGGCCCCTAATAATGAATATTAGTTTAAAACATCTCAGCCGAATGAATATTATCTAAAAAAAATCTGTCGAATCAGTATTTATACTGTTATTTCGAAAATTAGCAAAATATGGTCTTATATTTATTAAATAATGATTTATTATTGTTTATTAATAAAAAATATAACATTTACTGATCTTAAAAATGCAAAAGATATACCGGGTGTCCCAAGAAATCTGGTACATCGCGAATTAACATCTAAAACTTGTGAAAACTGCTGACCAATATGCATTTTAGAGCAAAAGTGTAAATGAAAAAAGATTGTTCAGAATTAAAATCTGGATAATATGCTATACATATGTTTCTCTAACGAGTCAATCAAATATTGCTATATTTAAACTGAATAATTGTTTAGTCTTAACTTAATGCCAGTTTAAACCTGGGTTAAATTTAGTCTGTACCTGCGTTTTAAGTTAATTTTAACTCACGCAAACGTATATGCAAGTTTTAAACAAAATACACAGACTACGGATTGATTAGGTTAATTTTGGCGGTTTAATTATTTAGTTTCGGGGCTAATTTTATCGCACTAACCCAGAAATACTGCGTAGTGAAGTTTGCAAGACAATATTATTGATAGATTTGTTTATTTTCATGCATTTCGTACAGATATGTCCCGCCGCGGCAGAATCTTTCAATTAAAACATATTTTACAACATTCATTCTACAACAAAAATTATCAATCACATATGCAGCTGCCCGCAGGTCAAAAGGTCATACTGTTTACAAGAATACAACATTGTGTTATCGTTATATTATACATAATTAACTAGTCGCGATTAAGTTTATTAATGTAGTACATAATTCACAAATGTAATTTTATATTTTATATTTAATTAAATAAAATATTCTAGAGTAGAAGTCGGTTGAATGGTGACCAGAAGTAAAGCATTTACTCCCTAGGAACGAAACGAGACAACAATTTCCCTAGCGGGAGTTTTTATTATAACAAAGGTTTTGTGTAAATAAATGTCTGTTGTCCGTGGTACGCGTTGCATGGAAACATCGCCAAAGGCTTCTGGATATTGTAATTTCGGTGCGATTTTTTATGGAAATAATTCTTTATGAAAATATGTGCGAAATACGCAGAACAGTTATACGTTCTTGCATCAATTTTCATGCAGAACATTTATACGTTTATGCGGAACAAATCTTTAGTGTTTTAAATGTACTTCAAGTCAATATTACCACGTTTTACTGATGATCCAGTACTGAATTAGTGATTTTCTGTTTCAGGGCCGCACTAGGAAGAGTTTGTATGAAACTCGTCGTTGTAATGGGCGTCACCTGGATAGCCGATGTGATTTCCTGGGCCGTTGGCGGGCCCCAAGCTTTGTGGTACATTACGGACCTGATAAATGCTTTCCAGGGCGTCTTTATCTTCATTGTGGTAGCCTGTCAGCCACAGGTCAGTATTCAGTACGAATTATCAATGTAAAAATCACTACAAATATGTTTTTTTTTAAAGGTTTGGACCGCAATCAAACGGTTATGGTGCAGACGACAAAGTCTAGCGGCCGATATAACCGGTAACGGTAATCACCATTCCTCCAGTTCACACGGGTTACCATCGTTTGGCGAATCGGTTACCAATCATAGTGTCAGCAATACGACCCGGTCAATCCCGTTAGAAACCAGCTGTTAAACCGCACTAACCGCAGACACCAATCTGACAATAATTATTTATTTTCTCATCCATACTTGACGTAAAAGTTGTATGTTTTACTTTAAACAGGTTTAGAAAAATGGTAACAATCGGTAATCGTTTGTTTCGTGTTTTAAAACTCCCATTTGACATCGAATTTTCGGCAATGTTTATTTATTTTCTAGGTTAAGACCATATACGTAATTGTTTATGACGTTTTTTCCGGTAGGGGAAAGATTTTTGACAAGTTTTGAAAAAACAACGAAATATTATTACTATTATATTGTATTTTTGTACCAAAATGTAGTTGTAGAATTTAGGAATACTGTTTTTTATTTATTTACTAGTCAATTTCTATCATATTCTCTTCTTCTTTAGTTGATTACTTGTACCAGGCTTGCCAATCTGTTAGAATTTAATCGCAATTGACTTTCTTAAGGTCAATTATGTATTAACTGTTATTATTAAAGAATCCTTGAGGTTTGATTACATGTCTAACATAAATCAAACGACAACAATCATTGAAATTAATGACAGTTTGTTCCTACCTGTCATTGTTTGATCGAATTTTGCACTTTTTGCGAAAATCTTAGGTTATTGTATCCATATTTAAGATCAAACAGAACATATTCTGTATTTATATTTGGTTTTAGTAAGAAAATTGGTAAAATATGATCTTGTATTCACTAAATAACCATTTATTGTTGTAAATTAATCAGAAAATATAACGTTTTTTACATTCACTGACCTTAGAAATGCAATTTTGTACTTTTTTTTTATGATAATTTAACAAAGAATCTGTTCATTAGTTATTAAGTGATTCTCATTTAGCAAAATATATTCGTTAGAATTATTATTAATTATTTTTGTCACATATTATTGGCAGTTTAAATTGTTAATTAACGATAATTATTAATTCGTTTGTGTAATAGATAATATGCAGCTTTAAAATAAATATTCTTTCTGTTAAAGTATATTGCAATTACTGACTTGCTTGCACAATAAGTTGCAAGTGCAACTATTTGCGAATATTAGCAATTTATTTTCCAGAACTGTCATTTTCAGTAATAACCTAAAATCACAAATGTTAATTTTGTAGATTTATTACATATTTCGCATTAAATAACATACCGGGTGTCCCCCAAAAATCTGGGACATAGGAAATTAACATGTAAACATAGAAAAATCCTGATTATCTCTGAACAATACATTTTAGAGCAAAAGTGTTAATAAAAAAGTTGTTCAGAATTAAAAACTGCATAATATGATGTCATATTCAGTGCTCAAATATTTTTGTATACCGCGTAAATCAAGTTTGGAATATTGCCAATTTGATGACAGATCAGGAGGTCATGGAACAAAAATTGCATGTATTTTTGTTAATTCCAACAACAAATAATCAAAACAGCGTTTTTGTTTCACGATCTCCTAATCTGTCATTAAAATGTAATATTTCGAAATTGATTTACTCGTTATCGAAACATATTCGAACATTAAATATGGCATCATATTATGCAGTTTTTAATTCTGAACAACTTTTTTATTTACACTTTTGCTCTAAAATGTATAGTTCAGCCCGTAATCATGATTTTTCTATATTTACATATTAATTCTCTATGTCCCAGATTTTTTGGGACATTGGGTATAAGTATGTTTTATTTAAAGAATTATATTTGCATTTTTTGTAAGCCTCATGTTGCTATCTACAGTATTACACAATATATATATATATATATATATATATATATATATATATATATATATATATATATATATCCATGTTTATTAAATAATCTTTGTTTTCTTCTGTATTTTGTTTTGTTAATTTTTTATCAATGTAATTATGTTGTATATTAAGCAGCATTTATTAAAAAAATTAGTAAACATTATGCAAATTGTTTTAATTACTATCTAAATACTATCTTTATTATTGCAGAATTCCTTAAACTGGTCCATTATAGCAGTGCAAACAAATTCTGTTTAATTTTTAATATCTCCTGTACGAAATAATAACTATATAAACAAATAAAAGCATTATTTATGCATTGAGTATCTGTTATACGTAGTTTTAATATTTTTTGTAAAGAAAACAATTTACTTTAAACGACACATGTTTTGACATCTATGAACGAAGTGCAGAAACGCAGAAGTTAAACGTCAAAATTCTTGAATTTTTCATCCTTATATTAGGATCGCATGAATGCCAAGAGGTTAGATGCTTCTGGTAAATAAAAAAAGACGAACTGATCTACTCATTTCATTCTAGCACATTGTCTTTATGCAGAATCAGCTTCAGCCAATAACAACCCGTCATCAACGTATTTTATTGGTCCGTTTGTTCACATAAGAGTAATGCGTAAGACAAAGAATATATCTACCATTTCACTCTGACATATTGCTCTTATGGAATAAGTTTTAACCAATCAGAAGGTAACATCGTCATTGGTGACATCTGATTGGTCCGCTCGTAGTTCCCATAAGACTTATGTATAAGACAAAGATAGCTATGTAGGTTGGTTCTTTCTACGATCAGGAGCAGTTAAACCTCTTCGCATTCATGTGTTCCTGGTAGAATCTTGAAAAATCGACGATTCTCGCTATCCAAGCAGTTTGCAACTGACAGTTGAGAAGTGCGCATTCGTGAATGTGTAAAAAAGAAATATGTACAATGAATCCGGGATTCAAATAACCGTTTTATAACAAACTTGCCTTGTGGCACATTGTGAATACATGTTGTTCTGACCGAATATCATTTAAAATACGTTTTACATGCTCATATAAACATCTACTAAAGTGTTGCGTCATTATTTTTAGAAATCTTATGTGATGGCACGAATATTTGATTGTGAATGGCCTTATAGGTAAGTAAGCATCCTTGTAATCTCAAGGAATGCTTGTAACTTACCTGTTGTCTGTATTCTACAAGTTGTAAACCAGTATATTGTATATAATATTTACGAACTTCGTAGCAGATTATAATCTAACCTAAACGTCAAACTATACGAACGGTTAACTCATATTTCGAAAGTGTTTGGTGAATTGTTACACGTTTTGTTTAAACGTAGTTGTTAGTTTTCTGTCGGATTGTGAGTGTTTACAATGCAAGTGACATTTGTGTTCTGTGTAGTTTATTGTTTGATGCCGTTGGTAGTGCACATGACAGCTTCGTGGGGCTACTGTAACTTTCAAGGTGACACTAATCAGTGGGCATATTGTCGATCGCGTATGGTGAATCGTACATTTGATTTCATACCAATCATTAATGAACCGGTAACACATATAATCTTTGACGACGAACCTCTCAAACAGTTACCGCACGATACATTTCGTAATGTCACCAGTCAAAAACAATTATCGCACGTTGACCTTGTCAACTGTCAAATCACTCACCTAAATGTTGATGCATTTCTGAATTTGAACAATTTAGAACATTTATCACTGAATCGTAACAGTATTGCACATTTTGAAAGTGGAACTTTTGAGCATACGACAAAACTGAAATACTTGTATGTAGCTAATAATATAATAAAACATTTACAAACGGGGCTGTTTGCAAATCTGATTCTTTTAAATTCAGTCTCGTTTTATAAAAATATTTTGACACATGTTGAGAAGGGTGCTTTTAGTAATACACCTGCGTTATATTACATTAATTTGAAATATAATCAATTGGAGTATTTGAATCCGTTATTCAAGGATAGTTTTGTAAACGTTACTGATTTGCATCTGAATGGCAATCCTTGGAATTGTGATTGCAATCTCAGGGAATTGTTCGAGATTGATAGAGATCGTAGACTAGCTGATGAATATACGGAACCAATATGTGAAAATCCTCCTACACTACGCGGTACGAAATGGACTGATCTGACGAGCAATGCGTTCATCTGTGAACCGCGGATCATCGTGCCAACGAATGGCACCAGAACGGTAACTTTGGGTACCAATGTCACTATGTCTTGTGCCGTGCAAGGTGATCCAATGCCAGATATGAGATGGCACAGAGGTTCAAACATGTTTCCTTTGGACAATATGTTTATAACCTCAATTATGAACATGCATTATCTGAATTACACATTCACAATGCAAGAAGAAGATCAGGGAATGTACCATTGTATTGTCAACAATACACGGGAAGTACAAGCGTCCAGTATAACATTAACTGTGGACGATACCACTTCGAAACCTGTCATTATTAATACTGAATTGGTTCCTACAATTACTGAACTTACAAGCATAGGATTTGGTCCCATAATCAAAGAACCTGTTCCTAAAAGTGGAGAATTTGTTTCTAGAATTAAAGAATCTGTTCCTACAAGTACAGAACCTGCTAGTTCATTTCGAGAACTTGTTTCTATAATCACACTCCATGAACCAGCCATCACAATTAAAGAATCTGGAACTAGAATTAAAGAACTCTCACGAGCAAATGGATCTAATGGAACGATTACAGTAGAAGTTACAATGAATGTTGTGCTACAACTACCGAAGAAGTTAGAGGTTAGTACAAAATCCTTAGAACCCGTGAAGTTCCTAGTACATTATACACCAAGGGAGAGAAACGTCTTATTTTTCCTAAGCTGTAATTTGAAATAAATACATCGCGAGGGAAAAATAGGGGGACTCTCCCGAGGTGTAACTGCTATTTTTTCCACGATCGGGAGTAGAAACACTTAATTTCATCAAGAATTCTAATAAATCGGGCGCGAAATTACAATATTTAGAAGCCGTTGGCGATGTTTCCATGCAACGCGTACCACGGACAACAGACATTTGTTTACGAAAACCTTTGTTATAATAAAAACTCCCGCTAGGGAAATTGTAATCGGAATGCTTTACATCTTTCATAGTTTTGACGCCATAGAAACCGAATTCTACTTCCGGCCGTGCAAAAACATATTTGTACTTCAATAAATACTAACCTTCATGGTGATTCTCTATATAAAGCCATAACATTACACTACACCTTATCACTTGATAATGAACGAGAGTTCGAAACGCGTCGTGATTCTAACCTAAATTGACGAGTTCATAATACGGACATATTACTTGTTTTTAACGAAATAAAGGTTATTTGGTGTTTCAGTGGTTGACAAATGTCCATGTTACGCCAGTACGTGTTACAAGCCGTGCCAACGGGACACCAGCTGAACTAGAGCATCCTAGAATGACAGAAGAGAATGCACTGCATAGTGCAGACTACAGGAATGCGCAGTCAAGCACTGCCAAATGAAATTACTTACATTTTCTGACAATACAACTGTATAAATACATAATAAACAATGTCAAAACTAACAAGTGTATAGATAATTCTTGTAAATGATATTTACTTGTGCTTTTATTAATTTGTAGCATGCAAGATTAAAAGCAAATCTACGTTTTAAATCTGAACAATTGCAGATAACTTCTTCGTTTAGAATATTATGAAGCTTATTGTTTTCTTTGAAAATACAGTCACACAAATATACAAATTATGAAATGCGTGACCCTTGGAAATTAGGCCGTACTGCACTGCAGATCTGTATTGTGGGTTGCCCGTACATCAGGCGAACGCAGTAATGTATAGTTCGATTATTAAAAGATGTCCAGTGAAGGTCATCGTTGAACTGTACGATTTTATTTTGATAAATATTGATGTGTGAACGGATTATACTTAAATTGTATCAAAATTTCGCTATTTAATGTTACTTTTTGCGTAGATAAGTCACTTTTAGATTCAGCTCGTGCATCTGTCAACGATTACGGGTATTTAGGGCAAAAATAATCACTATAATGTTCGTTTATAAATGTTTATTTGTTAAAAAGCTGAAATATTATTACAATTTGCTTGTCGAATTTTATTGTTACATATGTCACTGTTTAATATCTATATATCCCCTTATATTTATATCTGTTTACAATTCGTATAGTTTCGGTGTTCTGCTCATGGACGTGGAACCAATGTATTGAGCGTAAGTATTGTATTTTTACTCAATATTAGTAAGCAAGATTAAAATTAAAGCTTCTAGCTGTCAAATCTGAAGAATAGTAGACAAATTCTCAGTTTAACAAATCATATGATCACTTGATAATGAACGAGAGTTCGAAACGCGTCGTGATCTTAACTAAAATTGACGAGTTCATAATACGGACATATTACTTGTTTTTAATAAATCATATGTACTATGAAGCTTATTTTTACTTTCTTATACGTAATATAAAGGAAGTATAGGAGTCATGAAAAATTTCGATTGCGAGATTTTGATGGAAATGCATGTTTTCAGGTTCCCCCTGAATACGTTTTAACTATTTTCGTAATGACGTCTGTGTGTGTGTGTGTGTGAATGTGTGTCTGTATGTTCATTATCTTAAAAACGAGCAAAGACAGGACAATGAAACTTCATATTTAAAACTTTATTGGTTATACGAAGAGCTGATTAGATTTCTAGGATAATCGCACAACTGGAAGAGGAAGTTTACTGTACGTCAAAATCGAACATTGCGAATTATTGGAGAAAATAAAAGAGATATGGAAAAAGTTTTCAAATAAAAGTTATAGGAAACAATAATCTTAAGAAAAAATGTTCTATGCCTTTTTGTTCTATCTGTATCCAATTTTGAGTAAAATGTATTTATATATCGGCATGTATTTAAAATATCATATATATGCTGTGTGAAAACAGAACAACGACTCAAATATTTACAGAAATACGCATTTGAAACGTCGAATATGTGCCAATTTTTTATTGTGTATAAGAAAGTCGTTTTAGATTTTCTCTTTGAAAATAGATTACAAAACAAATGTACAATTCAGAATTGCTTCAGGAATAAATTCACGCCTTTCCATATTGTATGCGGGCAACCCGCACAGCGGATCTGTATTGTGGGTTGCCGGTGCATCAGGCGTGTGGTGTTAAATGGTGTTTTGTAGAAAGTTAATCAGATGGGCCCCTGTGCGTGACGAGCCGTCACTGTGTTGTTACATGACTGACTGGAGACTTGACTTAAGTGGAGGTAGTATATAACAATAATTACGGTCAGCGATGGCAGTGAACAGGTGGTTTTTGCAGTCGACGGTAGACATATATATACTTGGACCTGTTAACAGCCAAAAACAGCATATTTGGCTGTCCGAATCTCAACTTGAACAGCTTTTGTCAGTCATACAGTGCACTCGAACAATTCGACGTCGATCTTTAGTGAAAATTATTAGAAAATCTAAACATACCAATTCAATAAAAACTGTCAAAACAATAAACAAACAAAAAAGTGGATCAACATATACTCAGTGAATTAAACGATAGTGCAATTGTTCCGTACAATATTACGTGTTAATATGATTAATTTAAGTGACAATACTATTTAAACGGTAGTTTAATTTTGTGATATTAAAAAAAAACAATTGTGATTTTTGTGATAACGTAAAGTAAGTATATTTAGTAATAAAACGTTTCAATAATCAGTAGCGATATTATAGTTTAAATTTCAATATTTGTTTTGTAAAACAGTATCGATAATATTTGTTTAAGTAATTGTCAGATGATAATTGCTTATGACGTTGCGTCAAGACTGAATAATATGTTTTTCTATTTTTGTGTGTGTCATAATTACAGTGTTAGTCTCATTAATATAATATTAATTGCGTATTAATACATATGGATTAGTGTAAATAATTGGATCATTTCAAAATGATTTTATCAACCGTTATTATCTATTTAAACTAATCATGTATTTCGATATTAATGTGAAACATTATTCTGTGTAAAAATTATTTAATTTACAGTAATATTTTCTTGTGTTTTTATAAACGAGTCAAAATTCGTAACTTAAGTTTAACAGTGTACACTCTCGATGATGTCGTGTTGTTAGAGTACACTGTAATTTAGTAGGTACCTTTTATGTAATATATATATATATATATATATATATATATATATATATATATATATATACATACATATATATATATATATATATATATATATATATATATATATATATAATTGAATGAATATTATATAATATAATATTGCAGACATTATTCTATAATCTTGACCAGAAAATTTACGTTTTGCCTTCAAGGTTGTTGAAAATAATAAACAAACCATATTGTACTATAAAAATCTGATGAAATAAAGATAAGTTAGGTTAGTGGATAAAAGGTCGCAAATAAGAGACATTTTGACCTTGCTTGGATTTTATTATTAGCTTTAATATCCATCTGAATCAGAGTTACCTTTTTGGTGCCCTTAGTTTCATTATTGTCAATAGCTTTTATATTAACAACTAATGTAGAAAAAGCCGGGATATAATGAGAAATGATTCTAGATCTATTCTGTCTTTCTAGAATTAAAACCAAGGATCATTTCTAACGCCGCGCCCGAGAATCAGTTGATTCGTTTGTAATTTAAACTGAATTGACAAGACAAATAAATTGTTTGTTTGTCGCCTAGGCAACCATGATTAATTCTAGAATCATTCACTGCTATTGCTGTCATTGGTTCTCAAACGTCGGACTCACAAGAATAATAATGGTAAATCCCATTTTTCAATTGTAACAAGTCAGTGACTTCATCCACTGAGCTCCAAGCAAACACAGACAACAAATGAATTTACTTTTCATACAATTTGTGAAAGTGTTTTTTTATTATATTTACCCGCAGCACATGTGCGAATTATTCAACAATATTTAGCATCTAAATACATTGTATTTGCCTAGAGATTATCATGCATTATGGGTATTTAAACGCCATTTACGTTAAGTAAACTAAGATAATTTAATTCTTTGCAGGATTCTCGTATCTAAAACGGCCTTGAACATATATTAATTATGCAAATAACATTACAATGTGCAAATTTTAAACTAACTTCGAAACGACGAAATCCGAACAAGCATCAGTTTATGGCCCTTTTTGGGCACAAACTGCAAGGGATAATTATATTCTGCGGTCATTACTGAACTGCCGTAGGGCCTAATTGACTTGTCTGGACATTTTGAAACAATTTAGACGTAAATATAATGTGTAGGTACATTATTTTATAAAATGAACTATTCCGAAATGGAAATTAATATATGGATACGTGTAAAGACAAATTACTCCGTGATTATCAGGGCATAGAATCGTTTAGAAGAAAAATTACCATTATCCGTAGTGAAAGTTACCTTATGTCATTTTCGTTTCGTCAGATTATTACATTTACTTTTGTATTTACAACAACTTACCATTGACGAGATATATTCTTAAGGGTTTGTTAGACATTTCCGAAGGTAAATAAATGTTGATCTGTGCAAATAAAACAACTAAAATATCAATCTTTCCCGCAGAGTTAAATATTGTTTAGATGGACTGCAAAAAATATGTGCATTTGAGGAAATTATTAACGCGTGTTCAGGTATATTGGTAGTGAAATTTATTGGGGTACGCCACTGTTGTCAGCTGATTAATCTGGGCCAAATTTCTAGACCAAGAGGTGAAGGCTACCTGCATACAAACACACACACACACACACACTGACATTTGTAATTTATTTATGATAAATGTATACGTACAAGTAAGAATGTTGACGATTTATCATATGAAGGATTACATACACACCTAGCATACATACATACACACATATACATACATACATACATATATATATATATATATATATATATATATATATATATATATATATATATATATATATATATATACATACATACATACATACATACATAACATCACGCCTTTCCCATTACTGGGGTAGCAGGCCCTTAGTCCCTACAATCACTCAAAATATTTAATATAATACAGAAAACTGCCTTTCATTCCTTATTTTCTAACAATTGCTCGCCAAATACTTCTATCCATACATAACTGTCTCGCCTCGTGAATATCCATACACCTTGTCATACATGCTCTCCTATTATTTCTGCTTATAATTTTACGTTCACTCAAAACATTTTCTATCATATTCATCCATTTATTCCTCGGTCTTCCTCGCATTCGTGTTCCTTCAATTTCACCCAAATAAATCTTCTTAGTTAATCTATCATTTGACATTCTTTCCACATGTCCAAACCAACGCAGCTGACTTGAAGCCACTCTTTTCACAACATTTTCACTAATTTCACATTCATCATACACTACTTTATTCCTAATACGGTCTCTTCTAGTCACTCCGCACACTCCTCTCAAAAATCTCATTTCAACCGCAGTTACCCTTTTTTTATTCCGGTTATCCCATACCCAACATTCACATATATATATATATATACTATATATGTATATATATATATATATATATATATATATATATATATATATATATACTATATATGTATATATATATATATATATATATATATATATATATATATATATATATATATATACATATATATATATATATATATATATATATATATATATATATATATATATATATATACACTAGATATTTTTATTATAATGTACAGTCGCTAATTGTGAACTAAATTCCTAGTCCTTTCAAGTTCATTATAAGAACTACTGAATGTTTCTACTAATATTGAACGTTTGCTACTGCTAATGTTATAATACTATGGAATGTTCCACAGTAGCAGACACACATCTGCAATTCTGGTTATATTAAATATGAATGCCCAGGGAACACGAGAGAGATACTGCAACAGTGAACTAGTATTTGATTACGGTTACTACTCACCTCTAACGACATATTACTAAACGTGTTACAGTACAAGGTTCGTCAACTAACTGTATTTGTGTTATAATAACATTTCCAGTGAATAATATGTATTCGTTTGCCAAGTAAAAAATATAATTACACATAATTTACATGTGACAAGCACCGGGTGTCCCAAGAAATCTGGGACGTAGGAAATTAACATGCAAATAGAGAAAAAGCATGACTAACTCTGAACAATACATGTAAGAGCCAAAGTGTAACTAAAAAAATCTGGTGTGGTCACCACACTACTTTCTTATACTCAGTTTAAATTGGCACATATTTGACATTTCAAATGCGTATTTCTGTAAATATTTTGTCTTTGTTTTGTTTTCATAGCATATATGATATTTTAAATACATGCCAATATATAAATACATTTTACTCAAAATTGGATAAAGATAGAAGAAAAATGCATAGAACATTTTTTCTTAAGCTTATTGTTCTCTATAACTTTTATTTCAAAACTTTTTCCATATCTCTTTCAGTTTCTCTAATAATTCTCAATGTTCGATTTTGATCTTCAGTAAACTTCCTCTTCCGGTTGTGCGATTATGCTAGAAATCTAATCAGCTCTTCATATAATAAAAAAACTTATAAATACGAAGTTTCATTGTCCTGGCTTTGCTCGTTTTGAAGATAATGAACATACAGACACACATCCACACATCCACACATCCACACATCCACACATCCACACATCCACACATCCACACACACAGACGTCATGGCGAAAATAGTCAAAACGTATTCAGGGGACCTCAAAACATGTATTTCCATCAAAATCTCGCAATCGAAATTTTTCATGATTCCTATACTTTCTTTATACTATGTATAAGAAAGTAAAAAAAGTTGTTCCGAATTAAAAACTGCGTCATATGATGTTATGTTCGAGCACATTAATTTTGAAATATGTACTACAATTTTAATTAGATTAGGGGGTCGTGAAACAAAAACGCAATGGTTTGATTATTTGTTGTTGTAATTAACAAAAAAAAAACATGAAATTTTTACTTTCTTATACATAGTATAATGGAAGTATAGGAATCATGAAAAATTTCGATTGCGAGATTTTGATGGAAATACATGTTTTGAGATCCCCTGAATACGTTTTGACTATTTTCGTAATGACGTCTGTGTGTGTGGATGTGTGTCTGTATGTTCATTATCTTCAAAACGAGCAAAGTCAGAACTACGGAACTTCGTATTTAAAAGTTTATTAGTTATATGAAGAGCTGATTAGATTTTTGGCATAATCGCACAACCGGAAGAGGAAGTTTACTGAACGTCAAAATCGAACATTGCGAATTATTGAGAAACTAAAAGGGATATGGAAAAAGTTTTGAAATAAAAGTTATAGGAAACAACAAGCTTAAGAAAAAATGTTCTGTGCATTTTTGTTCTATCTTTATCAAATTTTGAGTAAAATGTATTTATATATTAGCATGTATTTAAAATATCATATATGCTATGAAAACAAAACAAAGACAAAATATTTACAGAAATACGAATTTGAAATATGTGCCAATTTAAATTGAGTATAAGAAAGTAGTGTGGTGACTACACCAGATTTTTTTTTATTTACTCGATATACAAATGACGTTATATTCAATGCACAAATATTTTTGTATATCGCGTAAATCAGTTTTAGAAACATTGCATTTTGATGACAAATCAGGAGGTCATGGAACAAAAATTGCATGTATTTTTGTTAATTACAACAACAAATAATCAAAACATAACGTTTTTGTTTCACGACCTCCTAATCTGTCATTAAAAAGTAGTATTTCAAAATTGATTTACTCGTTATAGAAACATATCTGAGCGTTAAGTATGGCATCATATTATGCAGTTTTTAATTCTGAACAACTTTTTTTATTTACACTTTTGCTCTAAAATGTATTGTTCAGAAGTAATTACAATATTTCTATATTTACATGTTAATTTCCTATGTCCCAGATTTTTTGGGACACTCGGTATATATATATATATATATATATATATATATATATATATATATATATATATATATATATATATACAGGCCTTGTAGTTGACAAGTATGTATGTATGATTAAGTGTATAAAAATGTATTATTACCATTATGTATACTTATTTCATGAGTATAATGTTGATTAGTAACATGTACATGTCATAGCTGTTGATGTTGTTTAAATTAGGCATATCTAATAGGTTTTCAGTTTTCACAAACACACGGATCTAAAAAAAAAAGTAGTGAAGGTTATTGCTGTCCCAGATAATTATCAAAGAATAGTCATTATGCAGGATAGTTAATTATCCTTAAATAGCTAATTTTTCTACATTATACACTGTACTTTTGCAAATACTATAAAGTTTTAAAATGATTTTGCCTCTAGACCATCTCGACAACATAACCTGAATATTTTTTTTCATACCAGCTCTTAACTTGTTGCATTTGAGTCAGTTAAAGATTGCAGTACAATTTTAAATAAATTTCTAAATAACATCATCACCCAGCCGGGCATAATCATCGTCATAACGCCCTTGCTTCATAGATAACTGTTTTGTCTTGGTTTATTTAACAGAAATCTTGTGTTTGTGTTTATTGGTTTTCATTACAGATGTCTTCTAAGATCCTGTCAGTATTATCTCGTAAAAAAACCGTCAACGAAGATGACATGGGCGAATCGCAGTTGGCCCGGGTGTTGACAGTCCTCGACTTGACAGCCCTGGGAGTGGGCAGCACCTTGGGCCTGGGGGTGTACGTGTTGGCCGGCTCCGTGGCGAAGAGTGAAGCTGGACCAGCTGTTTGTATCAGTTTTCTTGTAGCCGCAATTGCATCAGCTGTTGCAGGTACGGCACATTTGAATCTAGTACTTGTAGTGGGAAAATTGCAGCATAGGTGTCTCAATAAAAGAGGTTGTGACGTCACATTGACGTAGAACATTCCCAAGCACTGTAGAAAGAAAGTACTGCGCATGAGCAAATATGTACTGCGCATGCTTCAGAACTGTCATTCAGCTACGACACCTATACTGCAATTTCGCCTTTGTTCTAACCTTGAAACTAGTGCAGGAATGTTCAAACATTTCCTAGATAATAACTAAACACTAATACATCATATATAGCATGTACGAATTCTATTTTTGATTCGAAATTATCACAAGTATTTGACGTGAGTTTCACAATCTTTATTTCTTGCAGGCTTATGCTACGCCGAATTTGCAGCCCGAGTTCCCAAAGCGGGCTCTGCATATGTGTATAGTTATGTAAGTGTCGGAGAATTCGTTGCATATGTCATCGGTTGGAATTTGATACTGGAGTATGTTATTGGTAAGTGATGACTTTATTAATTTAACGAAACAGGAAAAACAAAGCCCGAACTACTGACGACGGTTCATTCCTAATATTGCGAAGAGTTAGTGTACTATTTGTGTCATGTAGTTTACGTGTTTGAAAGTAATTCTTCGTAGAATCTATTTCATTACTCCATAAATATTCAGTAACCTCAGTAATTGCGCTAAATAAATGTCTCTTTCTACGTTTGTTTACGTTAGAAAAACTAGCTCACCTTGCTGCGATATTATTCTACATTCTTAGCAGTAAAACTTGGTTTGTATATCCAGTGCTAATCTCGTAATAATCTGGCACAAAACATCTATATTCATCTATGTAAATTAAAATAGTAGTAAAAAAAATTAAACAAATTCTCGATGTCAGTTTTATAGCATTAAAATTTTTTATATAACCTTCATTTTTACCAATCTGTGGAAGTTCTATTTTCTTGTTTTTTAGATCGTTTCAAATAAACGACAATCCCTTGTAGGTTAAGTGGAGATTTAACTGTCAAAGTAAGAATTCTCTAAAGTGTATTTTACATTTACTAAACTTTTAAACCACAGTTCAGATCATTTGAATTTGACAGTTGACGCTTTATGGACAAATAAGTTTAAAATCTTTCACATTAGACCGTGGAATTTGATAGGTGTTGAAAATTTGACAGATGCAAAACGATTGTACGATTTCTAATGTAATAGTGTTGCATACGGGAGTTTTTATTTTTGTTTCATTTTGTAATACCAACAACACATTCTAATTCTATAAATAGCCAGAGTGTTCTATTATTTGCAGTGGTTATACAAGAAGCATTATTTGTACGTTTTATCGTGAATATTCACGTCAAACAAATCTGTTACATTAATCTCTTCCGTCATGCTTCCTCATATGAAATACTGACAAATTCATTTGTCCTACGGTTTGATACATTGAAGATGTAAGCATTTTGAAGAATTGTCCGATATTTCAAGGCCGGCATGGACAAATTTAAGTGATTTGAAGTTTAATTGCTGTAAAAACACACGAATGACAAGAAAATAATTTCTTAACTCAATGATACTAGCAGCAGATTTAATTGTGACAAACATTTACTCCCTAGGGACGAAACGAGACAACAATTTCCCTAGCGGGAGTTGTTATTATAACAAAGGTTTTGTGTAAACAAATGTCTGTTGTCCGTGGTACGCGTTGCATGGAAACATCGCCAAAGGCTTCTAAATATTGTAATTTCGCGCCCGATTTATTAGAATTCTTTATTTATTAAGTGTATCTACTCGCGATCGTGGAAAAAATAGTGTGTACACCTCGGCAGAGACCACCATTTTTCCCCGCGATGTATTTGTATTCAAATTACACGTCTGGAACAATGAGACGGTTCTCGGCGTTGGTGTGTAATGTACTGATTTCTGTTTCAGGTACTGCTAGTGTAGCTCGAGGATTGAGCAATTACATTGATGCTCTGGCCGGGAATGTTATGAAGGATACATTCACCGAGTATTTTCCGATAAACATCAATTTTCTCTCACCATATCCGGATATCTTTTCGTTTGTCATTATAATGTTACTAGCAGGTATGATGCACAAAATATACACACAAATATACACATGTGGTCACTAAAATAGGTACTGGCTATAATTTTATGAAAAAAAAAACGCATTTTTGAAGTTCCTGTTTTTTTCAAATTAAATTCCGTGGGTTAATTTATTGTTTAGTGGTATAAGTAAACAAAAATACTAATTCAGACATTACTATAAACTTATATTCTATTATTTACAAAACAAAGTAAAAAATTCAATGTGGTCATTGAAATAGGTACAACTAACTTATTAATATTATAAATAGATAAAAGTAAAATAACGTTAACAAAAGTTAAATAAATATTTTATATTTATACAAACTATAGTTTCTCTGTGATAATATATAGATGCGGGACAATTTCTTAACCGCGAACAGCTTGCTGTTGAATATAGATTTTTTTTCCCCCCATTTTTTTTACTTATAATTGCCTTGGAAATTTTCAACACACAAATTTCCAAAACTTGCCGATCACGTGGGCCGTGGGGAATACCAGCAAAGAGGAAAGAAAAAACCGTGTACACTGACGCACAGAAGTGTTGGTCATCAGCGATGATTTCCATTGCAAATCGTCGACCACTCTTTTGAGGTTTAGCGTTGCAGGATTCTGTTTATCTGTTTGGGAGCTCCGGTTGAACGGCATATTACCAGGTTATTGCCTGTATCGTCTTAATTGTTCCGAACAAAACAACTTTCGGTCCGTTTCACTTTTCGGTTAATTGTCATTGATAAAATGATTGATAGGTAATTACCTTTGATACATATGGACAAATACAACACAGACTTAGAAAGTAATTATCGTTGCCTCCAAGAATTGGTCGTTGTTTCAAAGTAGATTTGAGACTTGTTTCTGTATTTATATTATATAATATTCGATGGACAGAATTTTGATTTGATTTGTGGATTTAATTCTGCGGGAAATAAACATGAATATGCGGTGTACAATATCAATATTATTTTCCGCACACTGCCCCCAAAACTCTGAGCGAAATTCCTATTTATTCAATCTTGAAACACTCAACAAGAGTCTACAATTTAAATTCTCTTTATATATCAAATAAAAACAAATGAAACGTCTGTTTTCGCTGTGACATTTCTTATGGCACACTTATCGAATAGCATCGCAGAACACTTCGATGAAACAACAGAACACATCCGTCTTGCACGAAAAATACTCCTCTATTTTCATCGAAAAGCAATTCGATGAAATCATTCCACAGGCGTATCTTTTGTGTCTCATTTCGCCGTTAGCCTGGCGTTTATATTTGTCATTTTGGTTTCAAAAAAATGGATGCGTTTCATCGTAGTCTACTTCAATGCTAGTTGATAATCTTAGACAAGTGTGCCACAGACAAGAGGGATTAGCAGAGACGGTAGCGAGTTCACTGGATATAATTTATTTTTTCAGCGCTGTTATCAATTGGAGTTAAGGAATCAACTTCTCTCAACAATGTTTTCACCGCTCTGAATTTAGTGACCGTTGTGATCGTATTAGTTGCTGGTTCGATAAAAGGTAAGCTCAAAGTACTTTTTACAACTGTCAAGCTTGAAATCATTGTTCAAATCATTTCAATTTGACCGTGCGGACTACGAAAAAAATCGGACGCTTCAATCAGTGCTCGTCACGAATCAAAACTAGGAGAAATAAAGTTAGAGCATTGGTCGTTAATGGAAATATGTATTTGAGGTTAGATTGGTGAAAATTTGACAGATGTAGAACGCACTTTAGTGAGTACTATTATTGGTGCTTAATAAACTTATATTTCAACATATTAGAAGTAAATGAACCAATGAGTGTTATGAATAATGTATTGACTAGTTATTTGTTAATCAGTCAAGGTTAGCTAACATGATTTCCAATCATGTTAATAAAAATTACAAAAGAATTAATTACCTTGTAGAGTGTCATTGAAATCATACGGTGCATTGTATGTGCTTAATAAAACAAGAATGATCCATCTTAGCTAAGAACATATATTGTTTGATAGTATAGTGTATTCAAACTCATACAGGAGTGACGTCACATCAGATAAATTTTATTCACGACATACACAAAACAAGCCATCTCTTTCTTACACATTTGACTCGTATAATCAGTTTTTCCTTATGCAACAGTTCCCAAATTATGTCAGACAAAAATACTTCAAATAAATGTTATAGACAATTAAATTCTACATCTATATTAGCAATCAGATTTAACATTTTTTAACTCAAGTTTAAAGTTTCCTGAAAACACATACTTTATAAGAATGGCTAAGAAAACAAAAAACGTTACGAAATGGAAACAAAAAATAAATTTATGCGAAACAACATATGTGTATATACATAAAAAAATTCAATAAATAATGTTTAAAATAAAGTGTTATCTTTATGTAATATTTATGTAAAAACGTTTTGAAGTTTCTTGATTTATTTGTTTGTTTGTAAATATCACCTTTGCAGTTTTAAAGATAAATATTTTTTTATTACATTTTCTAGAAATGGAGAAAGTTCGTCATTTGCCAAAATTGTTTTTGAAACGATATCTTGGATCGATAGTAATAAACATTTCATGATGAAATGATACAGTATTTATAAAAACGTGTTAAGACAGGGCCGTATTGCACATAGATCGTAGTTCTTGCGTGGGGCCCGCAATTTCTTTCTATTTTTATTAACCATTTGCTTTAATTTTAATGCTTATAATTTTAATGATTTATTAAATATGATTCTACGATAGTTATTTGAAGTTTATTTAAGATCTGGGCCTTAAATAATTCAATACAGGCCTGCATATGTTTTGCAAAAGTTAAATCTATGTGAAAAACTAATTTTTTGTTGCAAAATAAGTGTTTGTGTGGGTTACGGAATGTTTTTATCGAAATTTTTGTTTAAAAAATACCGTGGGCAAAACAAATATTTTTTTATAGTTGATTGCACCTTATAAAAGGTTATTAAAAAAACAATATTTTGAATGTTTGGTTTGCAACCCGTAAACATGACCCGCAATGCGGGTTGTCTAAATTCAGGGAACTATTAAAATTGTTTGAAATACTACTGCAGGTTTTAAGACAAGATTACAGCGAGGCTTACTGGCCGTACTGTTTGGGTGTGAGCTGGCAACTTGCTTGAGAGAACAACTGTTTGATGACCCATACTTACAGTTTGATGTTTTATATTAGCTGTCACTAATGCAGGTTTTAATTCTATAGCCGATACGAAGAACTGGCAGATTCGCAAGGAAGATATCCCGGCGAAGTACAAAAATGCTGGTGAAGGTGGATTCTTCCCATTTGGTTTTGGCGGGGTAATGGCGGGAGCGGCCAAATGTTTCTACGGGTTTGTCGGCTTCGACTGTGTCGCCACCACCGGGGAAGAAGCAAAGAATCCGCAGAAATCCATCCCTGTAGCGATAGTACTGTCATTGTTGATCATCTTCCTGGCGTACTTTGGGATTTCAACAGTTCTTACGATGATGTGGCCGTATTATGATCAGGTAAATAATTGTAAACCTCGTCTGCGTCAATGGATATCACGCCTTTCCCATTACTGAGGTGGCAGACGCTTTATTTCCCCAAAATCACCCCATAAAATATTTATATTCGACGACAAACCACTATGGAGTTTCTGGGATGGACTAAGTTTTCATCAATGCCAGTCTTTCCTTATTTTCTAACAATTGTTCGTCACATACTCCTATCCATACATAACGCTCTCGTCTCCTTAATATCCATACACCTTCGCATACATGCTCTCCTATTATTTCTGCTTATAATTGTACGTTCACTCAAATTCTGGCATTACACAGGACACTTTACTATCTTCGTCAAGCTAGATAACAGTTTAACTTACCTTCCAAATGTCTGCTCTGGAATTTCTGAAAATGTATCAGGATTTTGTGGTGGTCTAAATATGTCTCCTTAAATTGATATTCTTTATTGAGAAAAACATTTCTTATTCGACAAAAAATATACACTATGACACGTGATTACGGTTCCCTGCATAAACTGCCAGGGAACGTCGCTTACCAGATTTGAGTTCAGACTACTTTGCTATTATTCTGAGCGGCCAATAATCTTTGAATCGTAGCATTCAGATCACCGAAACATGCGGTCAGCGTTTGCAGATTCATTGCTTCATTGGTGAAGCCCATCGCCTTCAGGTGTTCCATCTGAAGTTTAAACCTCTGGTCGGGCGGTAACCGTGAATCTGATTGGCCCATTTGGGAGACCATTTGCGACATGAATCTCGAGAAATTATCACCCGATGTGGGCGTAGTCTGGGCCGAACTGGGCGTATCACCGGACGAGGATCCCGAACTGCCTGATCCGGTAGCGCCCGAGAAATCATTGAACGATCCCAGGCCCAAATTGGTGACCAAACCGGGTGCCACATTCTTCAACTGGTCCAAACCTTCTTGAATCTGTAACAGGGCGTTAACGGCTTGCGGATTGGCCATCATATTCTGTACCTCGGGATTCTGAAGCTGTTGTACCAGTTGCGGCATCATTGACGACAAGTACTGTTGCAACGCTGGGTTGTTCCGGTACAGAGGGTTTTCGTTGATAATTGCGGAAGCCATAGTCGGATCGGCTGACAGTGCTTGGAGCATTGTTTGCGTGTACGGAGCGGAGAGCATGTTCTGCATCAACTCCGGATTCTCCGACATCTGCTGAAGCAGACTGCTCATCTGGAGATTATTGAAAATCCCAGCCTGATCCGTCTTCTTTTGCGCCTCCTGAACCCGAAATCGACCTGTGCTAAGTCCAGGTTCTTGGAAAGCATTGTACAGACTTGGCAACGTTGTAAATGTGGTAGTACTGCCGTCCATAGGATTGGTTCCGTCCAGGTTTCGCATTAGTTCCTGCAGCATTGAAGGGTTTTTCGCCAGCTCGGCAGTGTGTTTCAACAGTTCCGAGTTGTTCAACATCGTTCGGATTTCCGGGTGCCGGTTCATCAGATCCTGCATCTGTGGATTGTTCTGGATCAACGTCTTCATGTTATCCGAATCATTCATGAGCGTCTGTACGAGCGGATTGTCCAGAACTCTACGGAGCAGTTCCGGGTTGCCGAGCAGTTCAGTTTGCAGACGATTCTGTAGCTCCTTGAAGTTTGTCGATCCCATGCCCAGTGATTCCAGGCCAGCCAGGCCTCCTATATTGCCGAATCCGAAGGGAGTTTGACTTATGTCAGCCGGTGGCCGTTGTGGCCCTGGCTCCGGTTGACGTGGAGCTGTTTTTATGATCAAATGAATCGTCATTCCTTCGTGAATGCTGTGCGTCACCAGTGTATCGTCGTCTTCCATCATTTTGCCGGCGAAAATCAGGCACAAATAATCAGGATCCGCAGAAAACTTCTCCGCAGCAATGGTTTTAATATCACGGATCGCTGCGTCTTCGTCGATCTGAATGGCCTGTTTCTCCTTGGGCGTTTTCAGGTTGATGGTGATCTTGGGCTTGGCTGGTTCTTTGGGCGTTTCGGGAACGGCCGAAGGTTGATCGGCGTTTGGTTCCGCCGTTGCAGGTTCTGCATCGGGTTGTGTTGACGGTGTGGTAGATTCTGCTTCGCGGATCTCTACTTGTTCCTGGGATTCGCTGTCCATTTCTATCGGGGCTGCTGGGCTTGGGTTAGACTGTAAAAGAAACGAAAGACATTACTAGAGAACATGTAATATTGTTTGGTATAATTGAATGTATGTTTTGACAGGACGCGAATGCCCCATTTCCCTACGTGTTTGAACAAGTTGGTTGGCCCGTCATCAAGTGGATTGTCACGGTTGGCGCAGTGTTTGCTCTGTGTACCAGTTTATTGGGGGCAATGTTTCCGCTACCCAGAATCCTCTACGCTATGGCTAACGACGGCCTACTGTTTAAGTTTCTCTCCAAAGTTCATCCGAAGAGTCACACACCAATTCTAGCTACATTGATCTCAGGATTACTAGCAGGTAAGAGATTTTGCTAACATATTGTGACTCCGATATGGAAAATTGCTAATATAAACTTTGTAAGAACAATAGAGCAATGATAACATGGATGTTTGGTAATGTTTGTAGGTATTATGGCCGCCATTTTCGATCTCCAACAACTCATAGACATGATGAGTATTGGAACACTCCTCGCCTATACGATCGTAGCCATTTGCGTTTTAATTTTAAGGTATACCACACTAAACATTCGTCCATCTGAGTTTGTAGAATATGAATCTTTTGATTGGCTCCCAAATTTTTTCCCAATTTGAAGTAATATACCGGCCATCTTTTATGGTCTTAGTAAATACCTATTTCAAAATTGATTTACTCGTTATAGAAACATATCTGAGCATTAAACTGAGCAGTTTTTAATTCGAAACAACTTTTTCATTTACACGTTTGCTCTCAAATCTATTGTTCAGCCTGTAATCATGATTTTTCTATATTTACGTGTTGATTCCGCATGTCCCAGATTTCTTAGGACACCCGGTATATATCCGGACCAAACCAGTATTACACACTATCAACAAACACTTGTTTGCACAGATGTCAATGAACAAAACAACTCACGTTTCAGATATGAACAAGATGACAATTATCAGTATCCAATTGTTGACTTGAACAAAGCCATTACGGTGCCCTTATCAGTATTCCGAAGTGTCGGACAATTGTTCAACTTGAATATGAACAAGTATCCTACCGTCGAGTCGTCCAATATTACCAAGATTGGTATCATACTCTTCAGTAAGTAAACATGATTTGCCTGAGATTCTTCAAAGTTGACTATCGAAGCTACAGGTTTGGAAGTGATGAAATGTTTTGCATTGTAGGTATTCTATCTGTTGCCTTCTGTGGCATTGTGATATTCGCTATAAACCAGCTGCTCGACGTTGAGCCTTACAGCGTGACTAGTTTGATCGTAGTCAGCTTTGTGATGATCGTCATAGTCATTGTCATTGCTCGTCAACCAGTGTCTGGAGTGAAATTGTCATTCAAAGTAAGCATACAAACTATTTTTTCCACGTCCGGGAGTAGAAATCGGTTTCTATGACGTCGAAATTGCGAAAGAAGTGAAGCATTTACTCCCTAGGGACGAAATAAGACAACAATTTCCCTAGCGGGAGTTTTTATTATAACAAAGGTTTTTGTAAACAAATGTCTGTTGTCCGTGGTACGCGTCGCATGGAAACATCGCCAAAGACTTCTAAATATTGCAATTTCGCTCCGAATTATTAGAATTCTTTATGAAATTAAGTGTTTCTACTCCCGATCGTGGAAAAAATAGTGTGTACACCTCGGGAGAGTCCACTATTTTTCCCTCGATATATTTGTCTTCAAATTACAGTTCAGGATAAGTAAGACGCATCTCCCCCTTGGTGTATAATGTACTATTATTTGTTTGTCGAATATTTTATCCAAAATATATGACAGTATTCTTGGCAAACCATTCGTGAATTCGCCAAGAATGAAACAGAAATAACTCTATTGGTTTCTAGGTGCCATGTGTTCCCGTCATCCCCTGTTTGAGTGTAATAATCAACTTGTATCTCATGCTGGAACTCGATGCAAATACGTGGATCCGATTCTCAGTTTGGATGCTTATAGGTAAGATCTTCACAAATTCTCTATGTGATGGTTCGAGTACAATTTTCTCTGTATATAAGGACGCTACAATTCGTTGTCTTCTTTCAGGCTTTGTCATTTATTTCTTCTACGGTCTACGAAACAGTGAAGAACGATTACGAATGAAGAAAGAAGCGACAATGATGTCGAATCGGCCGCTGTCAAAATCGCCTTCCATTCGGTCCAATAAAGTAGCACCCAGCAATGCAGACGATTACAAAGAAGTGACCAAATTTTAAACAAACGGCTTGTTACAACTTAATTCAGCGTCAAAATAATGTACAATTCAGTTTAGAAACTCAAATCTCGTTAAAATACCTCATTGAGTCAAGAGACATTTCTAGGATTTGAAGACACAAGGAATTGACTACCGATATATATATATATATATATATATATATATATATATATATATATATATATATATATATATATATATATATATATACCGTGTGTCTCATGACGATCTACACATAGGCTAGTTGCATACGCTCTTGATCGTGAAATATTAATTTGGTCGTTTTAATTTTTTACAATCTAGACAATATAATTGTTAATTTTATGCTTACTATTTTATTTTCTTTGATATTCTAGTATAATTCTGTAACATATTCGATGTAATAGTACATTTCAAGGAATTTAAACGTCAAATTGACATTATAATTACAAAAAAAAAAGAACAAAAACAACCAGATTAATATTTTGATTTGAAAATCAAATGAGCGCGCAACGTTCCTATGTGTAGATCGTCATGAGACACACGGTATATACAAATTTGTATCGAATTGTACTGTACTGCGTCAATAATGTATGTGTAGTTATTGCCCAATGATTTCAGATAGATATCAGCGATATTTCTTGATCGTACGTATGATCAACTATTTAGTAATCTAGATAAAGGTATTAACTTAGAATAAGATTCCAAGATTTGCGGTAGGACATGCAAAATACGAATGCAGAACTCGTAAAGCAAAATCCTAAAATACCGAAATGCGATATTGTATCATCCGATGCCATTAAAATATTTGTGAAACGATATATAGGTATATATAGGTATATATATATATATATATATATATATATATATATATATATATATATATATATATATATATATATATATATATACATAAAGTTAACAATAAATTATTGTAAAATTAGTAGATGTATCTTACTAGTAACTTGTATTTTTATATATAATGTTTATAATAATATATATACATATGTAGTTTAAGCATTTACAGAACAATACATTTTTAACCCAATCCTAATCCAACTTTATGAATAAGGCTTTCGAAAAACATTGTGCGGAAAAGCAGAAGGATTTAGATAAAAGTCGTAAATATACAACGATTACAACAGAATTTAATAATACTGTGTAGTTTCATAATACAGTCAATATTCACGTATACTGTATTCAGACAAACAACCGAGTTACGTCACCGTTTAGGGAAAACGTAACAAGCATAAATATCACTATGTATGTGTAAATATATTCTTTAATCGACGTTTTATTGGATTTTTATTATTAATATGCACGAACAAATCATTAATACAACCTAATAATGTTAATAAATATTTCTATTAAATTATTTTTCGTTCATTTTTGTTTAAATTATTTTCATTTTGTGCATTAATAATGGCAACGCTGAAAACAAATATTACACGTTTATAGTGGACGTTTCTTAGCGACTTGTACTCTGCAAATGTGTTTTCGTGTAGCAGAACATTATTTTAACCCGTTTTACAACTCGTGTAAACGTAATCGAACATGACGATATAATTTCTAGTGATATTGCCTTGATGACGTGAATTGGTTGTTTGGCTGAATATAGTATACTTCATGAATTGTAACTGTTTCAATCAAATGACAACTGTTTTCACCTGTCAAATTTAATTCTCCAAAACTATCAATAGTTTTAAATGCAATTACAGTCAAAACATACGTATTGTTTACCAGCTTCAGACAAATTGTTGTTTGAAACATACGTTTAGTTAGTGAAAGTAATTGAAATACTACTTTATATTTCAATTAAATCTTCAACTACAACATAACATTAATATTTGTCACAGGTAACCTAAGATATTGTGCTAAAACATTTAAAATTGTAATAGTAGTTGAAAAAATAAAATAATAATAATTCCTACAATTATGACATCTTATCATTTATGCCGGTGTTATCAATGACCTTCAGATCTTTACAGATAAAATGCCGTTGTAAATTGAAGATTCAAGGCATTGATTACAACTGCATCTATAAACATGGGTTAGTGCAAGACTGCAGTGAATAAAATGATGGAATTTTGTGGTGATTCTTCCAGGAATATTGGGTAGCATAATATGATACGGCTTTAAAGGCAGGTTAGAGGTTTATATCTTGGAAGCAGTGTTGTGAGATCAATGTTGGAG
Organism: Carabus problematicus; assembly: GCA_963422195.1. Lineage (NCBI taxonomy): Eukaryota > Metazoa > Arthropoda > Insecta > Coleoptera > Carabidae > Carabus > Carabus problematicus. Next base: position 993,053 of record OY728578.1, read on the forward strand.
TGGCTTCAAAGATCAGATAACGATACCAGTCAAGGTGCATATAGCAGGAGATTGCGATATGACAGAAGTCAGTTTCATTCGGAACTTTCAAGTGATTATTGCGTTGTACGTTGTATGTATAAGGAAAGGTAAGATATTTGAACTATTAAGAACAAGTCTGGCTTATCATAAATACAGTCAAACTTCCATTACTCGAATCACGAGTATCCACAGAAAAAGTTCGACTTAGGGACCTTTAGAGTTACAGAAATGTTCATCGAAACTAGCGTTTTGGTTTAAAGACATTACAGTGGTTTAATTACGCACGTTTTTATTGCATTCAAATCGTGTACTAGGAATACACACTAATTTCGGTTGAAATACTCAGTAACTTATCTCGTTCCCGTTCGTGCTCAGCAAACTTATAAGGAATAAATGTGTATGTATTCGTTTTCCAAATACGGACTTCCCCGAACAATTAAAAACTCAATACGAAAAAAACGCAGTTTGAATTAAGGGCGTATTTTGTGTGAGTGAGTGTTGCTATCAACAAGGTATTTTCCTCATATCATACATTTTTGCACCAAAAAGTGTACCACCTTTTCGAAAAAATCCCAGAACAGAACTGTGTTTTTATGCGTGATTGATTTTCCGTTCTCACTCTAATTTTTTTTCGCATTGAAACACAACAACTTGTGACAAGCGAAAAGGCACTTCCCGAATTAAACGAAAACAAGGATACACAAAAAATTTCCTTCACAAATAAGGATTTCCCTTAAAAATTCGACATATGGAATGCACGTGCCAATCAGTTTATTCGAGTTATAGATGTAAAATTGCGTGTAATTTGCTCCTTAAACACTATTGCAACCCGAGAAGTTCGAGTGTGACCAAAAGGTTTTCTGACAAAACTGTTATACATTTGAAACGTATTTGATAACAGTATAAGCAAGTATAATTGAAAAGAAACGAATTTATCTAAACTATTAACCTTCAAACTGAGTGAAATTCGCAAAGGCATTCAGTATTGTTCATTTTTCCCGCAGGGATATTTAATTTCCAAGTATAGTAATACCTCATACCTGTGTTTGCTCGTATTGGGGAAATTAAAAAAATTATGGAATTAACAGCGTAACACTGCTTGCATTAAATAAGATTAAATATACGTGGCACAATCTCAATGCTCGACAATGAAAGGCAGACTTAAATTTGCAATAATTTCAATTCACGACAAATATCAATAAAAAACATCTTGCTGTTATCGATGTAGTAATTATGTCAATTAGACGATAACGTCAGCTTGGAACCATAAAAAAGTCAGTAATCAAATAGTGTACTTGAGAAAATTGCACAACAGGGAATATTATCAAAAAAATATTCTATTTTTCAATAATAGCCGAGTCAATACTAACAACTTGCAGTACTTGGAAAAGATTCTAAAGATCTGTTACTATCTTTGAAATATTTCTTTCAATCTTAAGTTTGCAATGAATTGCATGATTCAAGAGAGATTCTGCCGGCATAAAAATTTAATTTGTGACGTTCTTTATGATGTTTTGGATTATCTGGACATAGAAACGAAAGATTATAAACAGCATCTCCAGTAGAAATAATACCGTTTATCAGTTACTAGGCAACGGACAAACTATTTTATCACACACAGTTTTGAAAGTGTGTTATCATTTTTATTTTTTATATTTACCGTAAACAAAACAATTAAGTATTGGAATCAATTACCATCAGTTATTAACCGATGAGTCGAAATCTAGTTGGCATAAATTTGGTCTTAAGATGTACAAAGATATACGTTACTACGAGGACTGAAAGTCGATCTTTAAGTTGAGACACCGAACTGAATTCGGTGCAATATTTTCTTAACATTTTGTGCTAGTACAGGTCTGTAGAAATAAGTGGTTCGTTGTCATTCTCGTATCGCTGAAAACCTATTCACGACAATTTAGATTAACAAATTACCGTGCAATAACTTGCAAATACGTGTTGTATTTACCATAAACTTTTGTTTAGTGCCGTCATATTTTCGCAATGAAATATCCTCAAATGGTATTTTTCAAGTATGTAAGTCAAATTGGTATTAATCTTAATAGTAAAACCTCAATTTTATGGATCTACACAGAACAGATTTTGGATTCAATGGACAAACATTTTTTTAGCTTAATTTAATTGGTTTTAAATAATATTCGGTGCATTATTTGCACACGATCATACATAGTTTAAAGAGAGAACTGAATCTATGTAAAAAAATTAAAACTGAGACAATAACAATGGAGCTTAAAATAAAGTTTCCCTGAACCCCCCAAAACGCCGTAAATTTTCGATGATTCGTTATAAGGCGCTTCATGAAGACACAATTACGGAAATTACGGATGAATATATAGCAAGTGACCTCGTATGATCTCGTATAATGCTATTTCGTTATACGCTCTGTCTTCAAGGACGCTTCGAAAGCCCTAATCTAGATTGGTACTTGAATTCCTCTGCAGTTGCGCTGTAATTTATTTGTTTCAGATTCTTCCTCAACTGTAACACAAGTTTCACGCAACTTCTGAATTAAAATGAGTTTTACTAAATCCGCGTATCGAATATTGAGCCGGAAGAAGATTATCACCACTGAAGCGTTAGGCACTACGCAGCTGAACAAATGTCTAACAACATTGGACTTGACTGCTCTGAGTATCGGGAGCACATTGGGAGTAGGTGTGTATGTCCTGGCCGGTCAAGTATCTAAAAATGTAGCAGGACCTGCAGTGATTATATCGTTCCTGATAGCGGCCATTGCCTCGGTATTTGCAGGTGAGTTATGCACCGCCAACTTCAATAGTACAGTATACACCAAGCGAGAGAAACGTTTTAGTTTTCCTGAACAGCAATTTGAAGTCCGACGGCTACAAATACATCGCGGGGAAAAATGGTGCTGTCTCTCCCGAGGTGTAATTACTATTTTTTTCCACGACCGGGAGTAGAAACACTTAATTTCATAAATAATGAATTATAATAAATCGGAGGGAAATTGCAATATTTAGAAGCCGTTGGCGATGTTTCCATGCAACGCGTACCACAGACAACAGACATTTATTTACAAAAACCTTTGTTATAATAAAAACTCCCTTGCGAAAAGTGTTTTCGTCCCTAGGGAGTAAATGCTTCATTTCTGTCCCGCGTTTGACGCCATAGAAACCGACTTCTACTCCCGGACGTGTAAAAATATATTTTTTATTCGACATTCTATTGGATTTTTTGTTATTAATATACTCGAAAAAAAAAAAACCATTTATATAACTAATAATTTTAATAAATATTTATATTAAATTATTTTTCGTTCATTTTTCATCAAATTATTTTTATTTTGTTTTTTTTTGGCAACGCTGAAAACAAATATTACACGTTTATAGTAGCGTTTCTTAGCGACTTGCACCCTGTAAATGTGTTTTCGTGTAGCAGAACATTGTTTTAACCCGTTTTAGAACTCGTATAAACGTAATGGAACATGACGTCATAATATCTAGTGATATTACATTGATGACGTGAATTGGTTGTTTGGCCGAATACAGTGTATTTTAGTAATACAATTCCCAAAAACATCTAAATATTGTAATGTCGCTCCGATTCATTATAATTCTTTATTTATGAAATTGAGTATTTCTACTCCCGATCGTGGAAAAAATAGTATAAACATCTCGGGAGAGACCACCATTTCTGTAGCCTTCTGGCATTCGTTTTAAAATTCGTAGGCATTACTAGCGATTTTGAACTAAAGTGTATTCATATCCATATAGAAGTGACGTCATAAAAAACAAACGAATTATTGGGAAGCCCGCGCCCCTTACAGCATTACAATGTACGTATAGATTTATACGAGTCAAATGTGTAGGAAAGAGATAGCTTGTTTTGTTTATGTCGTGGTTAAAATTTTACCTGATGTGACGTCACTCCTATATGAACTTGAATACACCATATTACAATATGCATTGCATTTGAATGTTTTGTAATCCATGGTTCACTTATCACAGAATCTATGGCATGTTGCAGCATGCCAATCAACGATTAGAATTTATTAATTAACAATTTAATTAAGTAGTGTTTCAAGTACAGGAACAACTATCTTACTAATGGCCAATGATAACGGAATGATAACGCCTCGGAATCTTGTTGACATCGTGTACGTAAATATTTTTTTCTTTCTATGGTTGGGAGTAGAAGTCGGTTTCTATGGCATCAAAATTGTTACAGAAGTAAAACATTTACTCCCTAGAGACGAATTAAGACAACAATTTCCCTAGCGGGAGTTTTTATTATAACAAAAGTTTTTGTAAACAAATGTCTGTTGTCCGTGGTACGCGTTGCATGGAAACATCGCCAAAGGCTTCTAAATATTGCAATTTCGCTCCGATTTATTAGAATTCTTTATTTATGAAATTAAGTGTTTCCACTCCCGATCGTGGACAAAATAGTAGTTACACCTCGGGAGAGACCACCATTTTTCTCTCGATGTATTTTGTAGCCCTCTCGCTTCAAATTACACCTCTTCGTTGGTGTATTTTCCTTTGAAATATTCTACGAAGATTCTAGAGAATACGACCTAATAAAATATTAAATATTTGTATACAAGTTTGTATTTTGGTGTTTCAGGATTATGCTACGCAGAATTTGGATCGCGTGTACCTAAAGCCGGCTCTGCATACATCTATAGCTATGTATGTGTGGGTGAACTAGTAGCCTTTATAATTGGCTGGAATCTCATCTTGGAATATGTCATAGGTATTTAAAAATTTGAAGATCTTTCGGACATTTAATACTTAACATGTTCCTAATACGTTCTTCTCATGTTGCTTGTCTATTCAGGGGCTGCCAGTGTTGTGAAAGGTATGAGTACGTACCTGGACGACCTGATCGATAACAAAATGTCGATTTACTTGAACGAAACAATGCCGATACGTGTGGAGCATTTTTCAGAGTTTCCTGATTTTCTTGCATTTGGCGTCACTATGGTGTTCACTGGTAAATACACTTATTATCACTACACCTTCAATATTACCAAATGAGGTGATCTAAAAATCCTTTGATAGGATTGACCTGAACTCATCTATTCTTCTTTCAGGTGCTGTAGCTTTCGGCGCAAAGGAATCTACGTTAGTTAACAATATCTTCACGTTTATAAACCTGGTGATCGTAGTGTTCGTGATAATAGCAGGTTTCATCAACGGTAGGTTCTCCGCAACATTGCATAAGCGTGGTATAACAATCTGGGTTCATGTTCCAGTTGATCCTGCCAACTGGTCAATTCCCGAGGAAACTGCTTCGGAGATAAAAGTGTGCGGTGAAAAGGAAAATGAAAGTTGTGGTGTCGGAGGTTTTGCTCCCTACGGCTTTTCCGGGATAATCAAGGGTGCTGCCACCTGTTTTTACGGGTTTATTGGGTTCGATACAATAGCCACAGCAGGTAAGCACCTTTATCAACCGTTTGTGATCCGTAGTAACACGCCAATTGGCTGTACCTCTGAAGCGATCGAATCACTGCGATTCTGCTTGGAAGATCGAGGAGTTTGGAATCATGGATTTGTGTTGAATCCGAGATCAATAATTCGTTGATTCTTGTAACTATGGCAATATATTTCAGGTGAAGAAGCAAAGACTCCGCAGAAGTCTATACCAGTAGCTACTGTATTCTCCTTGTTTGTTATTTTCCTCGCATATTTCTTCATATCCACCGTCTTGACAATGATGTCCCCGTATTACGATCAGGTACATTTCACAATGAATCTTTCAATTCTTCCACCATTTGCTAAACGTTACAATTTGCTTTCAGAATGTTAATGCGCCATTGCCGTATGTGTTTGAGAAGGTTGGCTGGCCTGTGGCGAAGTATATCGTCACTATTGGAGCGATATGTGGTCTGTGCTCCAGGTAATAAACTTTAGATTAAAAAGTAAAAATGATGCAACTCGATTAATTATTCTTTTAGTTTATTCGGAGCATTGTTTCCTTTGCCTCGCATCATATACGCCATGTCCAGTGACAGGCTGATCTTTGGGTTTCTGGGAAAGGTGCATCCCAGGTTCCAGACGCCTTTCTATGGGACATTATTGGCGGGAATATTAACTGGTAAATAATGAATACTACTCATAAACTTCTCAACGTCACAATGTGCTTGGTTCATTCGCAATTGCGGACTAGAGGCAGTCGAATATGGAGTCTTGTGTTTGAATGTGGATTGAAGAAAATAATAATGTGCGTTTTGTAGGTTTTATGGCAACATTTTTCCAGTTGGAACAACTATTTACAATGATGTCCATTGGTACATTGTTGGCTTACTCGATGGTAGCTGCATGTGTTCTCATTTTAAGGTAAAGCCACTTATTTTAAATCACCCTATGAAATTCTCTTCAGTGTAAAACAACACAATATTGCATTAATTAATAAAAATTACTGTGTTTTACTACTTTATTTTAACTGTTCTACGTGTTTCAACATGTCATCATCAGGAAAAAAAAAACAAAAGTTATACATACAAAATACATAACAACGAAAAACAAATAAGTTTTCGCCAGCAATTTGGTAGACAATAATTCTACATAAAAATTGCCGAACTGGTGTTGAAAGATTGCGTTTCCTTGCAGATATGACACCGATGAGGATCCGTGCGAGAAGAACGAGGAGTCTTCAGTAGCAGTGCGAGATTTTCTTGCACAAATGGTGAACTTTAAGTCGAAAGCCAGCAGTAAAACTTCAGCTGCTGTTGTTACATGGCTGGTAGCGTTATACAGTAAGTGTTGCTTTTCCAATTTCGAAAACTCCATCGGAAGGTTTTCAAGATGCATTTGATCATGGTGCTTGTGGTTTTCAGCGGCGTTAAGTTTCGGCGTTGGAGCTACACTTAGCCAGATGGAAGACGAACTGTCTGTAGGAGATCCAGGAGCCTTAACGCTATTGTGTATTTTGGCAGTTCCACTGATCATTACCATCGCTTTGATCAACATGCAGCCTGTCTCGAGCAAACGGTTATCGTTCCATGTAAGTTATGCTGCATTCAAACCCGTCTAGGAGTGACGTCATATCAGGGAAACTTTACAAAACAGGCGAAATCTTTTCTACACATTTTACTCGTATAAATCTATACGCACATCAGATTGTCATAAAGGGCGCGGGCTTATTAATAATTCGTTTGTTTTTTGATGACGTCACTCTTATATAGATTTGAAGTGACTTGAAACACAGCACAAGCCAAAATCGCATGTAGTATTCTAATACGAATTATAATCCGGGAATCAAATCGAATAATATACAATTTGCTCAATTGTGTCTTCATGATGAATCATCGTAAATTTTGCGCTTTTTTGGGGGGCGTTCACGAAGAAACCGCGTTATACCGAATTAGCTTTAATCGAAGTAGTGTTAAGCGAAGCCTTACTGTACGATATTGTCCGGTTTGATTGAATAATTTCGTTAAATTTGAGATGTGTCAAAATAATGGTTTCAATGCCCTCAAATTTGATAATTATTGCTGTTTGAACATATGGCATTGATTTGTAATTATTTTCAGGTGCCATTCGTACCTTGGATTCCTGGGCTGAGTATATTAATCAACTTGTACTTAATGACAAAACTGGATGCAATGACGTGGGTACGATTTGCAATATGGATAATCATTGGTAAGAACCACATTACGGTGATGGATTTTACAGAGGTTGTAAAATTCAACACATCCAACCGTCACTTTACGGTGTAGATACGTTCTGGAAAAGTTGGCCGTAAAGCCGTATAACGAATCTAGCATTTTTTTAACGAATCTAGCATTCGCTTAACGAATCATACATTTTTTTGGCCGAAATTTTGCGGGCCGTAAATCGAAATACTGCCATAATTTAAAAAAAGGCCGTTATAGTAAAATGCCGTATAGAGCGCGGCCGTATAGCCGAGGGTTGGCTGGATGTATTAAGCTTTGACGTTTCAGAAGCCTTATGTCCGTTTTTTCTTCCAGGTTTGGCCATCTACTTCGCGTACGGCATTCGGAACAGCACGCAGCGTCAACGGCCTCAAATTTTGCCCGCGGAAGATTCAACAACAGCGTTACCAAAACAGAAGAGCATATGCAATGGTGAAACGAATATAGGCTTTGTAGATGACAGTGATAAAGAACGGACTATTGCCTAAGGCCTTTACAACCAATAGCAACCCTTGAAAGATATAGTCACCTGTCATGAGAATTTGCTCGATGGAAAAGTCATGATGTGTTTCTGCTTAGTCGATAGTTTGAGCTTGTGAATTAAATTCTTCCATTTGCAAATGTGACACTTTCACAGAAGGGTTGACTGATTGTACCATTGAACTGATAGCTATCATCATACTCATCGATTTTCACACTATTTATTCATCCATATTCATGTTTAGAAATAATATAGTCTAAATATGCACTTGCAGATATATACGTGTAATGACATTTAGTAAGAATTTGGTGATTGTGTCAAACATCAAAATACTTTTTATCGAACTTTGGAAATACAGTAAGACCTCGTTCAGATGCGCTCCTGAAATCAGAGAGCGCAGAACGAAATAGCGTTATACAAGTTCACTTTAATGCTGGCTCATTTTCTATAAATTGATCCATAATTTCCGTAATTATGTCTTCACGAATCGCATTATAACGAATCATCGTGAACTTAGCCCTTTTTTGGGGGGTTCACAGAAAAAGCGCCTTATATCGAATCAGTGTTATTCGAGTTAGTGGTAACGGTGGTCTTACTGTGGTATCACAATTTCAGATGTAATATTCTGATGGTAAGTTTCACAAACTTTCTTTTTTGTGTTCATCAATTTTTTTGTACAATTGCTACAAATTTCATCATTCCACATTAACTAGTAATGATTACGATTGTGGGTTTTCTAATTATGTTAGAGACTTTATTACACTATAAATATTTAGTTTTAAAACTGTAAATATAGAATGTACAATTTTGTTTAATTAAATAAAAAACCTAATGTTTTATTTCGACCAGTTTTGAAATTACAGTAATGTATTAAATAAATTATTGATCATTTATAACAGTTGTAACATTCGTAAATGTTTAACTGTGTTCCAATAACTGTATATGATACAATCAGACGGAAGTTTCATAAACAGACATTCTATATTTCACGCATTATACACAGAACCACGCTACGGTTCAACAGCTTTACACAACAGTTCCACTTAAATGAAAATCTAACATTATCGTAGTAAAACTACATTATTTACAGTTTCTTGTAATATTCATGCTAATGGGCCTCGATATTCGATGCTTTTGATTCAGAAATTTACGATGTGAGTTGCGCCTCGCTATATTTCCTGAACCGTACACACGACCTCGCTACAATGCTGTAGCGTTACGCATACTTTCACTCAAATATTAAACAAATGACGTATTACCCTCTCCATTTTGTAACAATGGACGAGCACGACTCTTTTCACGAGCACACAGCTATCTGTGCTCGCATACATACATTCATATACAGTTATATGACCAATATTAGCACGTACAGCGTGACATAATACATACACACACATAAAGTAATACACAAAGCATGTATACATATATACATACACACACATACATACATATATACAAGTTAGCAAACTATCTAGTTACCTTTGGAGATATCTGTCATAGTTTTACACAAGCCACAGTCGCCGCATAACGTCAAAAATTGCGGTTAAAACAATATGGCGACTATAACTATACATAACAACAACAAGACTTATTAAAAACAAAATATAAACGTACAAATAAATGTGTAAAACCGCAGGTACTACTAGATTTAAGTGAGTGATAATATTTAAAGTGACATTTTGAAAAAAGAGAAACCTGTGACAAAAAATTTGGTTGAGAGTTTGTGGCGATTTTGACAGCTGTGTAACACGTTGGATTTTGGTGTTGATAAGTTTATGGTCAGTATATGTAATTATTAGCTAATATATCAGGAATGCACTAGCCCAATTGGCAAATTTAAATTTTGTCCAAAAGTTAATTTTTTTTAAATGTGCTTTAAATTTGTCTTTATTTTTTATCTTTTAGATTTAGAGGACTCTTTTTAGTCCAAATTACACCCTTAAAACCTGAAAATGAAGTCGCATTAACATATAAATATGTATTTGAAATATAGATATGTATATAAATTAAACAATTATTTTTTCATGGAATTGAGTAATTTTGAAGATAACATCGATTGTTATTAGTTCTAGATAATAAAAAATCTTGTCATATTTTTTTACAAAATGTCTTCATTATAGTCAAAATAATTCTAATTGAAAGAAGATCAATGTGTTAAAAAAGTTGTTTTTAATATTTCAAAATAGTCATTTGGTTTTTTAGATTGTAAATCATTAATATTTGTGTGGATGCGCCAAATTAGAACTCAATTTTAGCTGTCAAAACACAAATCACTATTGTTGTAGTCAATTTTTGAAGAGAAATTTGTTACTATAATTGTCGAATGTAAAAATTAAATTAAAAAAATCTCATACCTAATCTAATGATCTAAATTCCGTGATAATTAAATGAAACTCTTATCATTAATGGTTTGTTATCTTATCATTTCGCAGAGTTTAGTTGGCCTGGCTGTAAATGACAGTTGTGCATATGTGAACACGAATTTTACTCTGAGTTTTCAAATAAAAAATGGCCGAAATTTAACACTAAATTAAAGAACAACGTGACATACACAACCGTTTGTAGATATTTCAATTTTTCGGTGAATTATTTTGACAAAATTCAGGTGAGAATTATACATTTTGAGTGATTATAATAAAAGTGAAGTCCTTTTTGGGTTAAACAATTGAAAGGACATTTAGGTAACCGAATATTGTGTACAAATTGAGTATTAAACAATACAATGAGATACAAGTATTAATTATTTATGTAATTAGTTAATTTTTAAGGTTATATAAATTCATGATTTCATTATTAAAAGCAGTCAGATTTAGGCTATCGATTTTTAGACATTACCAATTCATAACTATATTTTTTATTGTTAGAAGTTAAATAACACAAAATGAATAAAACATATGCCCAGACAAATGCTATTGTTTTCAATTAATCAATACTAGCTTTTCAGAGTAATTCAGTTGATAATTCACCTTTGAATTTCCAATTTGTTTGTTTCTTGGAGTCACAGCTAAAGTTCATGTTAATACAAATTAGAAACATTAAATACATTACTAAATATAGTGATTCTTGTTAGAGGAAAAGTTAAAATGATAACCAAAATTCGATAAGTGCGCCGAACAATGAACCAATAAATATACGTTATTGACATATTTTATGGAGTGACGCGTTCTTGGAAAAATATTACAGAATATAATTAAATGATAAAACTAGATAAATTAACTAATATAAATAACGATAGGCTTTGTTAATAATTTAAAATTAGTAAGATTATGTTATGTATATTTATAATATTGAATCGCGGAATTTCGATTCGCAAATTATAATTCGTCTCAGAAATCTACAGCACACACGTTATGTGTAAATAATGATAATGTTTTATTGTTATATTGTCAATGATTCATTGACGAATAATTTCCTTATCAAAAAGCCCAAGATATACAGAATAAAATGTAATTACTTTGGTAGTCGATAAAAGAACAAGTTGATTCGAATGTATTCGTTTCTGAGGACTGATATTAGCAGTGATTCAGAGACAAGGATCACATGGGGCTCAGTAGGATAGAGCCCCATGTGAAAAGACGGACGCCTGATGTTGTATGTTTCAGTGGACACCGTTACCATGAGTACGTGGTGGAGGATATTGTCGAGAAGGAAACGTGTAGACCCTGTTGTCAGCACCACAGACACGCAGTTAGCGCGGGTGCTGTCTACGTTTGATTTGACAGCACTTGGAGTTGGTAGCACGCTGGGAGTGGGTGTGTACGTGCTGGCAGGACATGTAGCCAAGGATATGGCTGGCCCGTCCGTAGTGTTATCGTTCCTGATAGCAGCTATCGCCTCCGTCTTTGCAGGTAAATAATATTTTCATCAATACACGTCAAATTCATGTTCCCTGTCAGTTATCATGGGCTAATGGCAAATACTTTAACTTATATTTGTCGTTGTTTTGATTCGTGACGAGCCATTGATAAAGCGTTTGAAGCAATGTCCCCTTTTTCAAGGCCACCATGGTCAAATTTAAATGATTTGACGTTTGAAGGAATTTGTAAAATGCAGTTAACATTGAAGATGCTAGTTCAGCCATTTTATAAACTATCTCGTAGGATAGAAACATTAAGCTACCCTACCCTACCCTTTATTAATACAATAAGGCAGCCGCCAGATACGAAATTCTGAGATTTTAGATCAAGTTGAATCCGCATCCATATAAACCTGACTCATCTTTCACTATTTAAACAGGATTGTTTACATTAAGATAACTGTTTATACCATTATTTTCCAGGACTGTGTTATGCCGAGTTCGGAGCACGAGTTCCCAGGGCCGGCTCCGCTTATATTTACAGTTACGTGTGCGTTGGAGAATTTATTGCGTTTATTATTGGCTGGAACTTGATACTGGAGTACGTTATAGGCAAGTTGAACGAGCATATAATAATAAGTTGTTATTTTGAAGGCTGAAACTTTTGGAAGATTACGAAGGTGTGTAACATTTGTCTTGTAGGTTCGGCGAGCGTCGCCAGAGGACTGAGTTTATATCTAGATACACTGCTCAATAATACGTTGAAGGATACCTTTCGAGAAATAGCACCGATCGAATCTTCTTTCATGTCTCAATACTTTGATTTCTTCTCCTTCGGCATAACATTGCTTCTTGGAGGTAAACCATCAGATTCTCAGATAAAACACATTAGTTATTAAGACTTGCTTCTGAAGATCAGATGTCCAATTTCGTAATTTTTCAGTTGCTCTCGCATTTGGGCTCAAGGAATCCTCACTGATGAACAATATTTTCACAATAATAAACATTGGGGTAGTACTGTTTGTGATACTGGCAGGATCTGTCAAAGGTAGTTTTCACCTCTGAAATCAATGGACAATTTATTCCGTCAACCAAGGTTTAATACCAGTTTTTATTCTTGCTGTTTAGCTGATCCTCAGAACTGGAAACTACCAGCCAATGTAACTATTGGTGCCGGTGATGGTGGATTCTTTCCCTTTGGGATATCCGGCACGATAAAGGGTGCTGCAACATGTTTCTACGGGTTTGTGGGGTTCGACTGTATAGCTACCACTGGCGAGGAAGTGCGGAACCCCAAAAGAGCCATCCCTATAGCAATTATTGTATCGTTGTCGATCATATTCATATCATACTTTGGAACATCAGCTGTAGTTACATTAATGTGGCCGTATTATTTACAAGTGACTATACACCATCTCCTTTTGTGATCTACCATTGATGTACACGTCTGGTTCTAGGATCCCAATGCTCCAATTCCGCATGTGTTCGCCGAGATTGGCTGGGATTGGGCAAGATGGATCGTCTCCATTGGCGGAATCTTTGGACTATGTGCCAGGTACGCGAAAGTGTAGCTGGAGCTTTATTAAATGGTGTTAATTGTTTGTATGTTTGAAGTTTGTTCGGTGCAATGTTTCCTCTACCACGTATCATCTATGCGATGGCTTCCGATGCGTTGGTTTTCAAGTTTCTGGGAACTGTTAATGAAAGGTTTCGAACACCAGTGGTTGGTACACTTCTTGCTGCACTACTGACAGGTAAATATATCTTCGACAAGGAAAGCCAACAGTTTCCAGGATTTCGCAATTCAGTTATATGCCCATTTCAACCACCTTAACAGGACTAGATTTCATTTGAGTTACCGTTTCAGGAGCAATGTCTGCGGTGTTCGACTTGAAGCAACTAGTCAACATGATGTCAATTGGAACACTGATGGCTTATACGATTGTAGCAGCTTGCGTGATCATCTTAAGGTAAATATCTTCCCTGGAACAGTGTCGTCATGGCAACGTTGTGTAGTACAGCTTTTTGTTGTGTTTGGCTTGATCGATGCATTGTTGTTTTGTCCTGTGATTGTAGCTTTTGTGACAATGTGTCTGTGTTGCTTAGATTTTCCGTAGACGAAGAAGAAATAGCCGATTGGCGGTATTCCTTGCTTCAACCTGAGATGGACTCCGATGATGAGTAAGAGTTGTGCTTGATTATTTTATACTGGGCATGTGGTTCAAAGGAAAATTACAAAGTTTTTGTGGTATTTCATTGAATGATTTATAGATATTCCATTGATGATCATTACTACGGTATGAATGACGATGAAGATCTTAGGTTAATAACACCAAGACAGAATATCACTGCGGGTTCGGTCACCAAACAAGTCTTCAATTTCACGAAGAAAACTCCGACATATCTGACCCAAAAAGTGGTAACAATACAGGTGTTTCTATTCAGTACGTATTAAATGATTACATACTACAAATAATAATCCTCGAATCTTAATGATCATATTTTTGTAGCTGTTTTATCCCTGATATTGGCTACTCTTGTTGCATATCTTCAAGCTGATCTGGAAGTTGGCAACTTGCTAGTATTGATACCAACTGCTATTGTAGTAGGTCTAATGTTGGTAACACTGTTTTCTATATCGGCACAGCCCACTTCTAAAGCTAGCCTTTCATTCAAGGTAATAATAGTACATTATACTCCAAGGGAGAGAAATGTCTTATTTTTCCCGACGTGTAATTTGAATACAAATACATCGAGGGGAAAATTGATGGTTTCTCCCGAGGTGTAACTACTATTTTTTCCACGATCGGGAGTAGGAACACTTAATTTTATAAATAAAGAATTCTAATAAATCGGAGCGAAATTGCAATATGTAGAAGCCATTGGCGATGTTTCCATGCAACGCGTACCACGGACAACAGACATTTGTTTACAAAAACCTTTGTTATAATAGAAACTCCCCTAGGAAGATTGTTGTTTTATTTCGTCCCTAGGGAGTAAATGTATTACTTCTGTTACGATTCTGACGCCACAGAAATCGACTTCTACTCCCGGACGTGGAAAAATAAATGTACATAACATTTGGTAGAGAAATTTTGTGGATATATCTTTGGGATATTTTAGGTACCGCTTGTTCCGTTGATTCCCGCATTAAGTATTTGCATCAATTTGTACTTGATGATGATGTTGGATGGCAATACATGGATACGGTTCGCAGTCTGGATGGCTATTGGTGAGTTTGGTAATCGGGACAGTGGATTCTAATCATTGCATCCATGGGCGCCCGCACCATAAAGCAGGGGAAGGGGCACTCAGCATTTTAAAGTTATTTTATATTAAAACCTTATGCTTTTTTATACAACGCTATATTTTGCTCCACCTTAAAAAAATGTATACTATATTTTTGCCCCCCCCCCCTGAAAAAAATTCTGCGCGCGCCCGTGGCTGCATCTCGTGTTCTTGCACAAACATTGCATGCGCTTAACCTAGAGCACTCATTCTCTATAGGGCTACCCATTTACTTCATATCTTGCAAACTATACAAAATGGTTGACACAAAACCAACCACCCATCAAAATGGTCACGTTAACAACGGTTACATTACGAGCAATGGTTCGGTACTTACCATTCCGGAGATCAAAGTTGTACCACCGTCACCGAATGAACTGGCGGGAATGGAATCTGAAACACAACAATCGCGGTCAGTAAGAAAACCGTCAGAGGAACTGAACCAGGAAGAAACACGAGCTCTGCAATTGTTGAATAAAGTACTGGATGAACAAAACACAAGTGCGGAGAATGATCTAGACAATACGTCCATTTGTTCGACGACGGATTCTGAATCTGATTGGAGTCAGGAACATCACATTGAAGCGATCGTACATCAGGAAGATTCCGAGGTCAACTTTCAAAGAGGTAAATTTAGCGGTCAGAATGAGGAAAATTTCGATTCGGCACGGAGTTCGATTATTCTGACGGATAAACAACTGGGCGATGAATCGAGTGATGACATGCCAAAGATGGCACGAATTAATTCCGAATCACAGAGTGAAGAAATTGAGGCGAGGTTAAATGACCTGGGAATACGAGATGATACAGACGATGAAGAAAGCAACATTGCTAATTTCGATGAAGATATTGTTAATCTGAATGACGATGCTTCTTCAAACGATGAAGAAGCGCTAAGAAGTATTCAAGAAATCCAGGAGCCGGAAAAGTCGGATGAATTGTTTCAAACCAAAGAAGCAGATGGTGAACCAGCTCTATTTATTCCACCTCCACCGCCTCCAATGTCCGGTTTGTTAGACCTTGCTGCACCTACGCCAGCGCCACGGACAAAGTATCGGGCCGTGCAAGCACCATTTATTACGCCGAACAGTATAAACAAAGTTGTGCTTCGCGAAACACCCAAGTCTCGTAAACGTACTGAGAGCACGAACAGTAATGATGCTGTCGTCAATGTCACACCTGGGAGTCTTCAGTATAATCGAATCAAAGCAAAGCTTGACAAAATCTTTCGAAACCGGCCCGTACTGAATGTGCCTGATCGAAAATCCATGGTAGATGATCGAAGTACATCGCCATTGGCTGCCAAAGAGTTAGAACTCATTGACCAGGTGTTGGACCAGTACGAGGAAGAGATACCGGCGGATTTTGCCAAGACCAAAGAGTTCAAGGAATCGTTGAACAGTTTGTTAATGAGAAAACAATCGAGTAACTCCGCCCGGCCGAGTTTCGCACAGAAATACGAGAAAAATAACGAGAATACGGCGAAGATCGATGAAGCACAGGTGCAGAAACAACTGGACGAAAGAACTGCACCCGAAGAAGAGGAAAAGCAAGATGAAGTAAAGTGCGAGGAAAATGTTGACGATAAAGAGCATGAGCCGGACGATAAATTCGAAGAGAATATTAAAAAACGTATGGCAGACATGCGACTGAAATTATCTGGAGTATTTACACCGATTCCAAAAGAAAACAAATCGGTAGAACCAAAAGACGATAAAGAAGAAAATGAAGGAACTAAGAAACGCATATTTGAAAAACAGAATCAACCGATACAAAATACACCCGAGAAGGATAAGGCGGAACACAAGAAGAAAATGGTGCTAACTTTGCGATCGATCAAATTGAAGAGAACCGGTATAGATTTAAACGAGGATGTCCAAAATGAAGAAAATACTGTACAACGACCGGATAATATTATGGATTCAGATGAAAATAAACCTAGTACAGATAAAGACGAGCATAATCGAAAAATGTTGGGTACTTTAAGATCCATTAAGTTACGAAGAACAGGTATCGCCTTGAACGAAGATGACGAGCAAAATGATAAAGAGCCCAGTGATGAAAAAACCAATGAATCGGAAGAAAGTAAAAAGCAGAAAGCCATTGAAGAGCACAAACGAAGAATGGGCCGTACGTTAAGATCTATTAAGTTAAGAAAAACGGGAATAAGTTTAAGTGAAGACAACACTACAGATGACAAATAATATATTAGTCTGTGAAGAACAATATTATGTATATGAGTGCCATTAATATTTCTTGCCATTTTCGGACTTAAAGTCTTATTATATAAGACGTAACTAGTGTTTCATACATCAGATATTACACATACTAAATACTGACGTGCATGATATTCTACGAACAATATTAATTGTATTTTTGTAAGTAATTCTTCTGAACTCATTATACACTGTTAAATCACACACATATCTGCTGCATGCTTGTATTATACTCCGTTCTTTATGACAGTGTAACTCTTATTTTTTTTTACATAAAAGACATTAAAACTTATTGTTGCATGTTCTTATTTAATACCTTTCATTTTTCTGATACTTTCATTTTCTTGTCCGCCATTTTGTAGCTTTAATCAGGCACAAACTCTAGCTTTTATAATACAGTACATTGCATGGATATTTTGCATGTTTAATAATTATTTATATTTTATATTACAGTTCTTTTTTACATTATACATATTTGTTGTAAATAAATTATAGATGGAGGTTTTGCACGAATTTTAAAGTTAATTTATTTAACAAAATTATTAATAATAAATGTGATACTGCTTGTAACAAATTTTGAAGATCACAATATAAAGTAAGATTATCAGAACTTCTTTGATCGTAATTATCTATTCCAGGTTTCGCCATGTATGGTTGCTATGGGTTACCGCATAGTTTACGTTCGTATCAGCAATTAGATTAAAACTAATAATACATAAAGTTATTAATAAATTACCCACTGTTTATAATGTATATGCTTGTACTAGTAGAAAAGTTAAATAAATAATATATATTGAATTAAAATGGTATTTCATCTATGAATCTGAATATAAGGCTTGTAAAAGTAATGAGAAGAGTGCTTCAGCAAAACCATAATCTTAAGAAAAAATGTTCTATGCATTTCTGTTCTATCTTTATCTAATTCTGAGTAAACTGTATTAATACATTGGCATGTATTTAAAATATCATATATGCTATGAAAACAAAACGAAGACAAAATATTTACAGAAATACGCATTTGAAATGTCAAATATGTGCCGATTTTAATTTAGTATAAGAAAGTCGTGTGGTGACCACACTAGATTTTCTTTATAGTGCCCAATTTAGAAGTACAATCTAGTCAAGAATGCAATGTCACTAGAAATTATGACGTCATGTTCGATTACGTTTACACGAGTTCTAAAACGGATTAAAACAATATTCTGCCACACGAAAACACATTTACAGAGTATAAGTCGCTAAGAAACGTCTACTATAAACGTGTAATATTTGTTTTCAGCATTGCCATTAGTAAAAAACAAAATAAAAATAATTGGATGAAAAATGAACGAAAAATAATTTAATAGATATATTTATTAACATTATTAGTCATATTAATGTTTTTTTGTACATAATAATAAAAAACAATAAAATGTCGATTAAAAAATATATTTACAAATACATAGCGATATTTATGCTTGTTAGGTTTACCTTAAACCAGTGATGCACAACCTTTTATGTATGAAGGGCCGCATACAACATCAATTTTGAGTCGGGGGCCGCATATAACTCCGTCGAGGGCCGCAAAAGATATTTTTTACCCTATTTTTGTCGTTTTTGGCTGAGATTTTTCTTTTTTTTTAGCTTATTCTATTGTAAAAAATGCCCAAGCGGGCCGCAAAAATTTGAAAAAGGGCCGCATGCGGCCCGCAGGTTGTGCATCACTGCCTTAAACGATGACGTGAATTGGTTGTTTGGCTGAATACAGTATACGAAATAAGTATATCAACACATTTATTTATAAATAAAAGAATAATTTATGAACAAAAACCCATAATATTCGTAGCTAGCTTAGAGAAACAAAATGCAACGTAAGGTTGTCAAAATTGGTTTGTCCAAATTCAGTTTGGTTGACAGTTCAATCGTTGCAGATGTAATATTAAATTATCTGTCGTCATACACGATTCTAGTTTCTTATTATAACTAACAGTGTTGAGTATCAGTTTATAAATAAAAGAATAATTTATGAACAAAAACCCATAATATTCGTAGCTAGCTTAGAGAAACAAAATGCAACGTAAGGTTGTCAAAATTGGTTTGTCCAAATTCAGTTTGGTTGACAGTTCAATCGTTGCAGATGTAATATTAAATTATCTGTCATCATACACGATTCTAGTTTCTTATTATAACTAACAGTGTTGAGTATCAGTTATATTTGTGGTGAAAATGTCGAGAAAAAATTTAAAACATGCCAAGAGTTCCAAAGTAAAGATTGATAAGAAAAAATTGGATATTTACGATCAATTTCGACCACATTCGGGTATAAAGTAAGTGCTGATGTTTGTTCCACAACTTTCTCGATTAAAAGTGTACGCTTTTGTGCCAATGGCACATCTATCGAATAGCATCGAAGAAAACTTCGATGAAACAAACAGAACGCATCCGATTTTCAAAACCAAAATGACAAATACAAACTGAAGCTACCGGCGAAATGAGACACGCAAGATACGTGTGCGAGACACGTTATTTTTCATCGAATGTTCGATGAAATGCGAGAAATCGCTGAGAGGAGTCTGTTGTTTCATCGAATTTTCCCCGATGCTCCTCGACAGGAGTGCCATAGGCTGTCATCGAGAAGCTCGTAGTTTGTTCCATGGATTTTATTATATTATCTGTGTATTTTCAGGTACTATTTATCTCAGACTCAGATAAATTGGAGTGCTGGAGTGCAGAGCGTACATTTGAAGCAGACAGCGGTAGAGTATGAACCGGGCCAAGATCTGACAACACCGCCCGTAGAACAAGATGAATCGGTAGCCAGGTAAACCAGCTCCGGATTGTTGACATAAACTAGGAATGTATACAGACATACATGCCTGCAGCTCATCGACGTATGTGCAAGTCTGAATATATCACAAATTATTATTTATTTAGATTCACTTTTAAAATCCTAGGTGCCTAGGTCGCAAATAAAACAACAAATTTAAAACAAGTGTGAATACATTTTCTTCTGTTGACAAAAGCAAAGCAAACTAAGCCGACTATAAATGCATTGATCTTCTTTTGTTCAATTTTTAATTTTTTCTCCAATGGTCTTACATAATTTTTCAAAATAAAAAATATGGAAAAATATTGTTCCATTTCCTGCATATGCATGAAAATTTTGAATACAATTGAATAAAAAATAACGCAGAAAAAAAATAAAAACTGAAAAAATATTGGAAAATATTTTTTTTCTCAAGTACGAAGGAAAATTTTGAAAAATAAAATGTACCTTGCACAACTAGACCATAACACGTATCTGCAGAAAAAATTTCATAAAAATCCGTTGGGTAGTTTAGGAGATCTGGGTGGAACAAAAAATCTCGTACGAGCGAGCGAGCGGACGAGCGACATACATACGGACATATGTTGTAATAGTCATTTCGTGGTCCAGGGGGTCTGTCCGGGATTTCTGTGCAAAAATTTTTGAAATCGGAAGATGCTACAGACATCGTACCGAACACTATAGCTCTTCGACAGGAGGTCGATGAGCTAAAAAGAACAACTTATATGTTTTCATATTAGATGGACAAGGATACTATAAATATTGAAATACTATTGTCGCAAAACTAAACAGTTTGTTTTAAGCTTTTGTGTTTGTGATTATTTTAGAACAGATTATAAACGAGGCAACAGGAGCTATTTATCTCAAATTCCCGAAACTTTCGATTGTCCTCAATTTTATGCTCTTATTTCTTACTATAATTTTGTTATAAAAATTTAGGTATACGAAACGAAAATACCGAGGACCAGTATGGAGGTTCCAAGAAGAAATCGAAGAAGAGAAACGTGAAGAACGAGCAGAACGGATGAAGAGAATTGTCAGGAAACGATTGAGAGCAGCGGCTAGTAAAACAGCAACTGTTCAAAAAGGTAAAATATATAAGTTTTTACTTAACTGACGCAATCTTTGGTCAAATACTACACACAATAGAAGAGAGAGTAGAAGTCCACCTTCGATGGCATCAAAATAGTGACAGAAGTAAAGCATTTACTCCCTAGGAACGAAAGAAGACAACAATTTCCCTAGCAGGCGTTTTTATTATAACAAAGGTTTTTGTAAACAAATGTCTGATGTCCGTGGTACGCGTTGCATGGAAACATTGCCAAAGGCTTCTAGATATTGTAATTTCGCTCCGATTTGTTGTAATTCTTTATGAAATTAAGTGTATCTACTCCCGATCGTGGAGAAAATAGTAGATACAACTCAGGAGAGACCACCATTTTTCCCTGGATGTATTTGTAGTCCTCGGGCTTCAAATTAGAGTTCGGGAAAACTAAGACGTTGTTCTGTCTTGGTGTATAATGTACTTTTGTATTGGCAGATAAACTTCACGCGCATATTATTCACTCTATCGGTCCCGTATGGTACCACGAACTGTCGAACAAGCAAATGCACAGTGCGGATAACTTGAAGGATGCGTTGGTAAAAGATCATGCGAATAAAACGGTGGAGCACACGCAGGATATCCTGACAGACCTCGGCTTGGCAGTCTGGCCACATCATACGAAGATTACGTACGCCCTGAAGAAGTACTATAAATGTCCGGTGGAGTTTCTATTGAAGTTGTACAAACTGAATAGAAGTAAAGATGAAATTGCAGGTAAGATTTCGAATGTTGTCTTACAAATTCGTGATTTAAAATCTTCGTAAAACTGCTCATGTAGTTGACGTGTTATTATTAATGATATTTACAAAAAGCAGACAGATTCGATATTATGGGGTCGAGGGCAATAGTTTAATTGGAAAATGATCATTTTCTTTCAGAGAATTGTTATACTCTGGATAATAGACTACTACTATCAGCAGTTGTACACCTGACAATGAGAAGTACATTGAGAGAATTACATCTAAGAATACCGTCACCACCCAAAGTAAAGAAAGGTAAAACAAGAGACATTAGATGAATATCAACATTAAGTTGTCAATTTCTTCACATAGGCAAACATAAAGAAGAAGTAAAGAAGAAAATACCGCAACACGCGTCTCCGTATCTCAATCCTTTTCCATTCATTCCCCAAGCTGATCCTGAGAGTATATCGAAGAGTAGACGAAAGGAATATCCCAAAAGCCGATATTTCAACTATGTCAAAGATATGGTAAGTTGCATTTTTTTTTTTATGGAACATGTCATTGCCAATGAAATATATAAATGGTATTATTCTAGTACGAGATGTATCATGAGGTCCAATCAGAAGGCTCCGCTCGGAAACAGAAGGAAAAGAAGCACCAATCAAAGTACGACAAACCGCCTAAGATTCCCGTACGACAGTTGGCACGCAAACTGATTGGTGAGAAGAAATACCGATTGAAGAAACCATCGGCGTATGTGAATCCGTGTGATAATATACCAGGTAAACCGAGGAAATCGGTTATTTCAAAAGGACAAACCTCTATAAGACTGGTGCCAAAGGAAGCAGAAAAACTTGATAAAGAAGAAACGAAACCCTCACCACAAAGCATTGAACAGAAGCTTGACGAAGAAGCAATGCAGGATGACAAGGAAGAAGAAATTAAGGATGATTGTACATGCAAACCAGTTGGTGGAAATAAAATTGAAAAAGAAACAATTGAAGATAGATACTACCTCTGTACGTGTGGACAAGCGGACAAAGAAGAAGAAGAACGGAATTACCAGAAACAGCGCTACCAACGGAATAAACAATTCATATTCAATTTGAATATGTTCAACATTGAAAATAATACGTTCTATTATCCGTGTACATGTCAACATGGTGAAACGGAATGCTGTACATTGAAGTTGAATAAAATGGCCGACAAAGTGGACGAGATAAACAAATTGATTGAAGAAACTGAGGAAAACTGGAAGAAGGCAGAAAACGGCGATACGGAACAGAATGTTAAAACAGAGAACACGGAACAAAGTGATAACATGCAGAATAAAGAAGAAAGTGATGGAATGAAGAATAAGGAACGACCAGAGGGAAGTAACAGCAAAGACAACCCGGATAAAAAGTTAAAATTCGGAGAACAAACTGGAGAAAATACGAAATCAAAGCAGAAAACTGTGACAAAAGACAATAAAGATCAGAAGATGAATGCCGAGGAAAAGGTGGTAGAAAGAGGGAACAGAAAAATAAGGAAATCAATGGCCAGTATCAAAGTAAACAGTGGAGTTCAGGGAGATGCAACAGAACCAATCGACAGAGTTACGGTAGATGAGGAAGAAAACAAGGCGGAAGCCGAAGAAGATTTGACGAAACTCAAACCAGAGAAATGTCGATGTATGAAGATGTACGATAAGTACATGGACACACATGAACAGTGCTTGGATCTGTTTGAAGATTACAAAATAAAGATCGAACAAGATATGTTGGAGTACATGAAAGATATTGAAGAGAATCGATGTACATGCGGCGATTCGAGTGAAGTAAACCAGGAGAATGTCACTGGAGAGGATGATGATATTGAAGAAACTGTGGAAGAATGTACATGTGGCAATGTGAAGAGAAAACATGGAAGAAAGGAATGCAATAGCATGGAAGAAATCGTAAAAGGATGTACTTGTGGCATAGCGGGAAGAAAACAAAGCAAAACGGAAGATGTCAATAGTGAAGAAATCGTGGAAGGGTGTACATGTGGCCATAAACCTGGAAAACCTTCCAAAGATGAACGAGAAATGCACGATGCAAGTAATTTTATGGGATGTACATGTGGTAGCGCTTGTGAATGTGGAATTGGATATGATAATGGAAGAAATGCGGGAAGAAATGCCTACTATCAATGTACATGCGGCAATGATGACGAGAGACAAACTACAATTAAAGGTTTTAAATTATGTACATGCCAAGCTAAACAAGATCATGGCAGCAAATATGAAACAAATGAAGATACGCCTGTATTGAGTACTATACTTGAAGAAACTGACGATACCAATAATGTACAAGAACAAGAAACTGCAAATCTTCGAACAAATAAAGGCCAACAAAAAATGCCAGATACTTTATTACAGAATGTACCGAAGAAATCTTTTCGAAAACTACAAACTAAAAAAGAAAATTTGCAGGAAGAAACGCAGGAGACAAGTGAAGATGCGCTGAAAGAAGTGGATGCGAGAATATTCGTTTTAGATAAATTTCCTAGAAAGAAGAAACAACAAATGACATTATTGAAGGTGGTTTTCATGAGTGTATGAAGATTGTTGAACTATAATTGATGTGTTTTTTTATTAGAAAGCTCTCTCGGCGCTGGCAAAAGATGGTTATCCATTGGCGAAGCTTCCAGACTGTCACAGGCTGCCACATTTCCAGGTTTGGTTGGACAAGCGCAGTGGTAAATACCTTTCCATGGCTCGACGAGGTTAGTACAAGATGAAGAAATTCTGTTGATTACTATTTTCCTTATCGAATGGTATAAGTTTTCAAGTTGAGTTTTTTCTTTTTTTCTTCAGCAAAGTATCTTGAGGAGAGTCGAATGCTTTGGAATCATACAGATGTATGCAAACGACATGTATCACTACCTGAGCTAGGCATACATCCATCTGTTGCACGGAAAATGACTTGGGCGGGAGCATATAAGTACCAGCGGATGGTAAGTTATACTCTATTAAAATCCATATAGGAGTGACGTCACATCAGGGAAATT
Organism: Carabus problematicus; assembly: GCA_963422195.1. Taxonomy (NCBI): domain Eukaryota; kingdom Metazoa; phylum Arthropoda; class Insecta; order Coleoptera; family Carabidae; genus Carabus; species Carabus problematicus. Next base: position 1,018,121 of record OY728578.1, read on the forward strand.
TTATTCACGACAGAAACAAAACAAGCTATCTCTTTCTTACACATTTGACTCGTATGAATCTATACGTACATTGTATGGCTATAAGGGGTGCGGGCTTTTCAATAATTCGTTTGTTCTTTTTATGACGTCACTCATATGTGGATTTCAATAGACTTTAGAAACAAGTGCTGAGTATGTTTATTTGCATATTCTCTAATGATGCACATTTTTTTTTTCACGACAGATTACCGATACTATGTACAAATTCAACCGTATTTTAAAACAAGCCTACGTTAGTGAAACTCAAGAATTCTTCCCAACAACATTCCACCACAAAATGCCGAATAAAACGTTCCGTGATTGTTACTTTGCATATTTACCATCGGACGAACACCAAATTAATGTGTACCGGCCCTGGCAACTGCACGAGCACAAGGATGCAACCAAAAGCCAACACTGTAACTAGTTGCGACAATGAAAACCTGTATTTTATTTGATCGTAATCATTTCACATTGCACAAAATATGTTTCATACAAGAAAATAAACATTGTTCAATTTATTATACGATTGTTTTCAATTCATTTCAATACTTTATCTGTGTTTTGTGCCGTAGTTTATGAATATTTTTGACCGGTAAGTTAGAGGTTATACGCAAATGTTAAGTCAGAATTTAGTTTTATCTTAGCTTACGAGGAATATAAAAGTAAATATCAACTATTTAACTTACGTTAGTTGTTATGTGGTGATTTTCTGTTATTTTTCACTGTATTTCACACATGCACAGACACTATAAATTTTGACAATCACAACTAAACTGTAAACATCAAAGCAAGCACTGGAGTGGTGCGTTTTTTAAATGCAGAGTTGCAATGATTTTTAGCAATATTTAATATAAATAAATTCGCTTTGCTTACCAATGAAACGTTAATAATAAAAAGTATTTAATGTCTCAGCTAAATGTTAAGGATAATTAAATAAATTTAACATTTTATTTGTATTGAGAAGTACATAAAACGTAGCAAAAAAAATATAAAATTACAAATGACGTTGACAGAATGTGTATAAATATATTAATGTTTCTGGTATTTTTAGAGGAAGTTATATATTTTTTATTACATTCGTTACGGGGAAAAAATCAAATCAACTTACTATTCGATTCATTTTCATCAGAATCTTCTGCTGATAAATGTAAACGATAATTCTGCATCTCTTTTCGCTTTTTGTGTCTGATTCTTTCGGTTGTCAGCCGTTTTTTCCGTTGTTCGTCCGTCTCTTTCGATCGTTTACGTTGTTGATACAGTTTATCGTGCTGTAATCTTTTCATTTTCTCATCCACGGTTTCTGTGGCCTTTTTCGTTCGATGCCGGTTTATAGTTAGTGCTAAAACGCGCTCACGTTCTGCTACTGGATCGTATAGTTGCACGCGACGTAGCCTAGGCATTCTATTCACCACTGAATTAACTTTGATATAATTAGAATTGTACAGGATTATATCCGTCAACCATTGCTCAAGATTCTGTATTCCTTGAAATACGATGTGTGTTATTTGTATTGGAGAAAACTGAGCTAGCAATGGAATCTAACCTAACCTAGACAGTACTTTGACAGCGATGCGCGCGCATACAATTCTGTTCTTTATGCGTGCGCATTCAGAGGATCGACAAAAATATAAACAACAAATATAGACAACAAGAAATCAAGGAGTTGTAATATTTATTAACACATGTTTATAATATTAAATAAGAAAAAGATGCTTCGTATATAATATTTTATTAACAATTTTACATAAAAGTTACAATGTTCTAAATTAAATAAAATCGTATTTTGGCAATGATTTGTTCTAAATTATAAAACTAATACAGTGTTCCACAGAACGATATAGCTATATTTTTTTTTTGGTAGTTAAGCAACGAATTTCGTATGAGTTGCCGATACAAGCAATTCGCCAGTATCTTTATTCTTAATGGCGATTTCTAGGAACCCTAACGTTTTACCTAATTTAATAGTTGTGGCATCAACTTGCACGGTGTCGCCGATCTTTGCGGATTTCATAAACCTAAAATAGAGCCAAAAACTATTATTAGCTATCAGGTAGGGTCGATTATAATTTACAGTAGGGGAGTGATAAACACGTGTTTATAACAAAAAGTGAACTTGCAATATTCATAAAAAAAGGGTATTTGTTTACTTATTAACCGTTAGCGAATGTTGCTATGAAATGTTTTTTTTACACGTCCGAGAGTAGAAGTCGGTTTCTATGGCGTCAAACGCGGGACAGAAATGAAGCATTTACTCCCTAGGGACGAAAACACTTTTCGTAAGGGAATTTTTATTATAACAAAGGTTTTTGTAAATAAATGTGTGTTGTCATGGTACGCGTTGCATGGAAACATTCCCAAAGGCTTCTAAATATTGCAATTTCGCTCCGATTTATTATAATTCATTATTTCTGAAATGAAGTGTTTCTACTCCCGAACGTGGAAAAAATAGTATATACACCGGGGGAGAGACCACCATTTTTCCCTCGATGTATTTGTAGCCCTCTGGCTTCGCCCTAGGGCTTCAAATTACACCTCAGGAAAAATAAGAAGTTTCTCTCCCTTGGTGTATAATGTACTAATTTTTTAATACTTTGACATGAAGATTACATTTCAATGTTTGTTTTAAAACATACATAAATGGAGCCTATGGCACATCTGTCAAAAACCGTCGAAGAAAACTTCGATGAAACAACAGAAAGCACCCGTTTTGTCGAACCAAAATATAAACCAATGCCAACATGAAATGATACGCAAAAGATACGTGCTTGAAATGACACGCACGTTTCATCGAAGTGCTCTGCGATGAAAATAGATGAGTCGCTATTGTTCATCTGTTGTTTCATCATCAGTTTTCTGCGATGCTCTTCGATACGTGTGCGATAGGCAACAGTTCCTAAAAATTCAGCTCTGATTGTACTCACGATACGTTCATATTCACACTAACACCACCACCTTCTCGTTCGTGACTGAGCAAGGCTATGCCCGATACTATATCACACAGGGTGGCTGAGAATCCACCATGCAAGTAACCAAAAGCGTTAGTCTGTTCTGGTTGTACGACAAATTCCGCCTTGCACCTGCCATCTTTAGCCGATACAATGTCTACCTGGCAAACAGAAGGCGAACAACTATATTTCTGACTAGTACACCACTTGGTAACAAGAGCATACGTAACCATAGTTACACAAACATCTCGCTACGATTTTGATTAGAACATAACCTAGTATATTTCATTAGTATTATGTGTACTTACTTTTTTCAATACATTCTCAAATCCTTGACCAGATCGTAAAAACTTCAAATATTGTTTGCAAAGTAAATTACCTGTCTTGGACATTATGATGCAATAAAATAGATTATATTTATGTCAAGGTGTAATGGGAGATAATTTTAGATATACTTAGCTTGTCAAGTGTATTACTTTGAATGACGATACTGTTATGATATGGAATTGTTGATGACAGAAATGAGTATATTGGAAAATGAAATCAGTTTACTGTCTGTAAACAACAGATATTTATGCATTGTAATGCTTACAAAAATATGTAAATCATGGTATGTACATAGTTCATACTGATAGTAGTTATCGAAAAATATACGTTTAAAAGTATATAAAAAATATCCCAATACATAAATTTGTAATAATTTTTTTTATGTAAAAAAATGACAAGTATAACGACTGATTAAATGTTATTGTTTTGATCATACAAACTATTTTAAGTTTTATTAAAAAAAATCTTCGCTATTTAGGTGACCTCTATGATTACTATCCTGTACTAGATGTAAACATTCCTCTAGTTATTTCCATTTTGAACAGTTGGTACCAGTCAGCGGCCAGTGTCACTAGAACTGACAAATGTCAAAGATAGTGCAAGAATGGCTGCTTATGCGTTTATCGGAACATGGGAGGTAATTATTTGTGATATTAATTACATCTAAACACTAACAACTTCCTATCGAGCATTAGCTGTTTGTGTGTAAATTGTTCTGTGGCCGAGTGACTAAACCAGTGCGAATCAATACTTGTAGTGTTCGGTAAATGGTTTCGAATTGTGTCTGTTTACTGTGGCTAGCTGACATTACGTATATTTGGCTGTCAGATGACGTACTTTATTTGTTTATACCACCAAATAGCCCAAAATTTAGTATAACCATAGACGATTTCTTGTTCGATTCGTTCGGATTTTAAACGGAAAATTCTTCCAATACGGGCGTTATTTCGACTTGTACAATTTAAATCAAGTACATGTAATTGAAGATTAATAATCTTAATTGGATTCCGCTCATTTCGTTGATGAAATAATCGTGCTGTCATACGCTGTAATTGTTTGCTTTTGTGCTGAATCAATAGTTTATTTTTAACACTTGTAATATTTATTTTTAAATTGTTTGTCAATTAAATGAATACAGTCGTATGTTTGTTGATTAAATAAGTGTAATAAAAACTGTTTTTGTTTGAAATGTATGCAAGTTTCGATACATTTAAAAGTCAAATAGGTTAAGCAAATTTATAGAACAATGAACTTGAGCATATTTTCAATGGGTTTTGTTAATTGTTTAGAGGCGTTACTGGCTTATGTTACGGAACAGATAAGCCATGTGCTTTTGATTCGATTTTGTGTAGATTCGCATCTTAAGAACCATGCATTCGGAGCTGTTATTTGTTTTAATATGACTAACCAATTATGTTTACAGGTAGTGGCTGTTCATACCAATCACAATGATAATACAGGATTGGAAGGGTAATTTATTTTTACGCAAAGTCCTTGTAACGAATCGTGAATCATCCTCAAAATAATCACATCCGTTTTAGTATATTATTTAAAAAATCTATCATTAAACAACCGAATTCATGAACACGGTATATATTTTTTCATTTGGATGGTTCCTTTGAAATTTGCAAATACAAATAAGTGTACACCATTTTAATAGTTAATATTTCATTTATTTTTTAAACAGTCATCATGTTATGTAGAAACTAACGACAAATTCAAAGACGATAATAGTACATTATACACCAAGGGAGAGACACGTCTAATTTTTCCTGATCTGTAATTTAAATACAAATCCATCGAGGGAAAAATGATGGCCTCTCCCGAGGTGTAACTACTATTTTTTCCACGATCGGGAGTAGAAACACTTAATTTCATAAAGAATTATAATAAATCGGAGCGAAATTGCAATATTTAGAAGCCTTTCGCGATGTTTCCATGCAACGCGTACCACGGACAACAGATATTTGTTTACAAACACCTTTGTTATAATAAAAACTCCTGCTAGGGAATTTGTTGTCTTATTTCGGTCCGTAGGGACTAAGTGCTTCACTTCTGTCAAAATTTTGATGCCACAGAAACTGACTTCTACTCCCGGCTGCGGGGAAAAAAATATTTTTCTTTACATTTCCTTTGATTCCTCGATGATTCTTCCCGAGTCTCGTATGATTTCTGTCTCCTTTAGAGTTCGATTTCGGCTAGATGAGAATGGCGATGTAACGTGGACCGTCTCCGAAGAAGTGAAATCAAATCCACTGTTCAGTTGTGAGACTTATGAAGTGTACAGTACATCCGTTCTGGGTGTAATACTGCGCTTTGGCGCGTATGCCGGCCATATCATAGAATTCAAGGTACACGCGCGCATATACTCTATCCAAACCCATACAGGAGTGACGTCATATCAGGGAAATTTTATTCACGACAAAATAAGCCATCTCTTTCCTACACATTTTACTCGCGTATAAATCTATACGCACATCGTATTATCAACACGAGTGCTTATTATTATAACGTCACTCCTATATGCGTTTGAATAGATTCTAGCTAGCAAAGGTCATCGTCTATAATCCACCGTTTCTAGTCTGATCAAATCGAACCTAGAGACTCGGTAGTGTTGAGCTGTGAAGGTTGGTGTATGGTCCAGTGTAAGCGAGTTACCGAGGACCAGATAGAACCAGTGATCAACCCTGTATTCTCACTGTTACCAGCATTGGAAGATGGTTATTTTCACGATTTGATCATCTTGGCAGCTAATAAAAAACAAGTAAATGTTCTCGACGTATACGGTCAAACTTCCATTACTCGAATCACGAGTATCCACAGAAAAAGTTCGACTTACGGACCCTTCGAGTTATAGAAATGTTCATCGAAACTAGCGATTTTGTTTAAAGACATTACACTGGTTTAATTACGTACGTTTTTATTGCATTCAAATCGTGTACTAGCTGTACACACTAATTTCGGTTGAAATACTCAGTAACTTATCTCGTTCCCGTTCGTGCTCAGCAAACTTATCAGGAATAAATGTGTATGTATTCGTTTTACAAATAGGGACTTCCCCGAACAATTAAAGACTCAATACGAAAAAATGCAGTTTGAATTAAGGGCGTGTTTTTGTGTGAGTGAGTGTTGCTATCAACCAGGTATTTTCCTTATATCATACATTTTTGCACCAAAAAGTGTACCACCTTTTCGAAAAAAATTCCCAGAACAGAACTGTTTTATGCATGATTGATCTTCCTTTCTCTAATTTTGTTGCATTGTAACACAACAACTCATTTCAAGCGAAAATGCACTTCCCGAATTAAACGAAACGAAGCATACACAAAAAATTTCCTTCACAAACACGGATTTCTCTTAAAAATTCGAATGCGCGTGCCAATCATCTTATTCGAGTTATAGAAATAAAATTGCGTGTAATTTGCTGTCTAAACGTTATTGCCACACGAAATTTCGACTTATAGAAGTTCGAGTTCCGGTAGTTTGACTGTAATCCTTTCGGTGAATTTCTCGTGGTTTTATTTTATTCGTTCCGTTGTAGTTCAGAGTCCATTCTACAATACTCCAGTTGCACGGCTCTGATTTGGCGTGGCTCTCGCAACCGCCACCGTTTCAAGGCTTGCCCGAGGAGGTGCTAGGCACGTTGCTGCACTTCCTCTATGCTGAGTGTCTGCCACCAGGACTTACAGAATCCACTGCACGTCAAGTGGTTGCAGCCGCGTTGCCATATCCCTGTCTCATAAAGCTAGTCAACATGTGCCGAGCTTACCTGAAGAATATGGCATTGAAACAACGTAAATCTCATTTTCCACTTGTAGTATAACAGCTTGTGTTCGTTTGATTTTGTACCATAGCATTTTGTTGTCTTTGCCTACAGAAATTATCGGCCTCGTCAGTGATATGCACGCATGCGCCAATCAGATAATCGAGCACTTCAACAATCGGCACTGCCAGAGCGCGTCCGATAACATAACGTCAAATCCTGCCAAACTGTGTAACGTTGTGAAACAATCAGTTCGTGAAACAGCAGTAGGTATGTCTTAGATCGACGCCATCGCAATTTCAAATCGGAATCATGTACACTGTATTCAGCCAAACAACCAATTCCCGTCATCAAAGCAATGTCACTAGAAATTATCCCGTCATGTTCGGTTACGTTTAGACGAGTTCTAAACCGGATTAAAACAATGTTCTGCTACACGAAAACACATTTACAGCGTACAAGTCGCTACGGAACGTCTACTATAAACGTGTAATATTTGTTTTCAGCGTTGCCAAAAAAAAACAAAATAAAAATAAGCTGATGAAAAATGAACGAAAAATAATTTAATAGAAATATTTATTAACTTTATTAGTTCTATTAATAGTTTTTTTTTCGTGCATAGTAATAATAAAATGTCGATTAAGAATTATATTTACAAATACGTGGTGATATTTATGTTTGTTAGGTTTTCCCTAAACGATGACGTAAATTAGTTGTTTGACTGAATACCGCGTTGTGTAGTTTCGTTAGTTTCCATACTGCGACGGGTTTATATTATTAAATGCGTGTTTCTAATAGCTGGTGCCAAATTATTGTTACTCTGCGACCTGTTCACAAAACGAAAGAACGAACTATCGAGAGAAGAACGACACGAGATCATCAGATACGCCCGATCACGGCTGCCAATCTTCATGTCTCAGCTGCATAGATTCCTACAAGCTGTCAAGGCCACCTTCAGTAACATGTCGGCAACACAACGACAAGAAGTTGCCACATACCTTATACCAGAGGTAAGTAGGTCCCACTAGAGATCAAGTCAGAAAATGAAAAGAAATTTAAAGATCAACACAGAAAATGGAAACATATGTAAGAGATCAAACCAGAATATATATATATATATATATATATATATATATATATATATATATATATATATATATATATATATATATATATATATATATATATATATATTTCCCCGTCTCTTTCTGTGGCAACAAAATTGTAACAAAAGTAAAGCATTTACTCCCTAGGAACGAAACAGGACAACAATTTCCCTGGCGGGCGTTTTTATTATAACGAAGGTTTTTGTAAACAAATGTCTGTTGTCCGTGGTACGCGTTGCATGGAAACATCGCCAACGGCTTCTAAATATTGTAATTTCGCGCCGGTTTATTAGAATTCTATATGGAATTAAGTGTTTCTACTCGCGATCGTGGAAAAAAATAGTTGTTACACCTCGGGTGAGACCATCATTTTTCCCTCGATGTATTTGTAGCCCTCTGGCTACAAATTAAGTGTTGCTACACCTCGGGAGAGACCACCATTTTTCCCTCGATGCATTTAAATGCAGGAAAAATAAGACGTTTCTCTCCCTTGGTTCATAATGTCTGCTCAATGTGTTACAGATTGAAGTTATCCTGGACACGATATCAATGCTCGTGGTTGAAGTTAAAAGTGCGTTGGAACAAATCATTCAAGTGCTGTCGCCTGGCGAAAGTTGTCGCACAAAATCCGGCGTGGGTGACATGCTTGGCAAATCCCTACGCAATGTCTTGCACATTCGTGAGCTGACCAAGTTGAGGAACTTCCACGGGCACATCACCTGCAGTTTAGGCTTGTTATTGCATAAGAAGTAAGTGTTACTCTTCATACTCTACGCGAATATTATTTAATATTCTCGTTCTGAATTTATGTTGGTGTATGACTTGGGTTTCAGAGAAAGTTTCAATGAGATGACCGGTGTACAGAAAGTTCGTTCTGTCGCTAGAAATCTCGAACAACTCATCGAAGAGCTGCCGATTCTTTTGCTACGCCTCGAGGAAGTTACAGCGGCCTTGGATGAACGATTGGAGTGGCGAGAATTCAAGTTTTGTTTCAAAGTTGGCACTAGTAAAGTTGTAAGTGTCAGTAGAAATCTTCAAATTGGCGCATCAAATGTTTCGTTGCGCTATGACATTGTTCCTTTGCATTTGCGGATCAATATGCGTTCGAGAAATACTAGTTTTTGATCATTTGTGTTGTTTTCAGTCCGGTATTTTAAACAAACTACTCTGAATTAAAGCACCTTACAATGTTCAATCTATTCTTTCACATGTAGCATTGGTTGCACTATGACATTGTTCCTTTGCATTTGCGAATCAACATGCGTTGGAGAAATACTAGTTTTTGATCATTTGTGTTGTTTTCAGTCCGGTATTTTAAACAAACTACTCTGAATTAAAGCACCTTGAAATGTTCAATCTATTCTTTCACATGTAGCATTAGTTGCACTATGACATTGTTCCTTTGCATTTGCGGATCAACATGTGTTCGAGAAATACTAGTTTTTGATCATTTGTGTTGTTTTCAGTCCGGTATTTTAAACAAACTACTCTCGCATCGTTCCACTCTCAGCGAAGTGATCACACAAGTGTGTGAACTGGTGCAACGTGAGTCGTTCACGCAGAGTATGCACACCTTGGGCTTATTGGACCCGATCGCGCTGAACAGCACAAGCCAGGCAGCCGAGTGTCATCAGCGATCGGGCAGTGGACAACGGTCGATGACAACGAATACAACACCGAAACAACAACAAGGATCTAAGGTGTCTCTAATTTATTGCGAAACAAAACCGTAGATGTTGTGCAAGTACTGGTGCACAACTGAATCTTACTCTGCTTGATTAAATTTCCAGTTGAACCTGGTGGAATCTTTGTGCGTGTCACCGCCCGCCAACAATAGCATCTTGTCAAAGTTGAGTCTGCAGCTGTTGAAGAGCGGCATCGGTACGGATATGGAGTTTGAAGTCGTGGGTTCCGCAGATCAGACACATCACACTGTGGAGGCGGACAGTTGCGTTGTTGCCGTCGGCGAGACAGACCGATGTACAATCCGTGCGCACAGAGTGACCGTAGCAGCTCGATGTGACTGGTTCCGAAGAGCTTTGCTCAGTGGAATGCGAGAAGCCATTGATAAGTGAGAGCACAGTTATAGATTACAGCCCATTTCCATCCGGAATCTTCAGCAGAAATGTCCTAATTGTTGGCTTGTGTATGTTGCAGAAAAATTATAATACACGATTCGAATCCATTTTTGTTCCGCACCTTCCTGGAGTACTTGTACAGCGGTCGGCTGAGACATTCATCACTCACTACGGATCAGTTGGCAGAATTGCTGCTGCTCAGTGACAGGTATGCTCTATTCAAACTCGTATAGAAGTGACGTCATATGAGGGAAAATTTATTCACGACGTAACCCAAATATGCTATCGCTTTCCTACACATTTTACTCGTATAAATCTATTGTCACAAGGGCCGTGGGATCTCAATAATTCGTTTGTTTTTTATGACGTCACTCCTACATGGATTACAGTTGTTTAAAATATTTGTTGCATGTTTCAGATACGAAGTGGACTCGTTGAAGCAAGTCTGTGAATACGCTCTTCGACAGAATATGGACGAGGAAAATGTGTTGTACTTGTTGAGTATGGCGGATCAGTTTAATGCTAGTCTACTTAGGGTAAGTAGAATCCATCTGCTTTCTCATTTCAATCCATTATTGTGTGAGTTCTGTTTCGCAATTTGTAATCTTCATTGAAGATCTGTTCGATGCTCTTTGATAGGTGTGCTACAGGCATTAACAATTGTAGTTTGGGAGTAAATCTTTCTGCTAGCTATTTAGTTATCCGTGGCTGTATGTTTAGAGTGGCTGTCTGGCCTACATATCCCAGCACCCTGAGGTGGCTGACAGTGAACTGTTCTCCGAACTGCCGCCTTCGCTTCAAGCGGAAGTTTACGATCTGGTGTTGTGGGCGGCCCAGCCTGCTGTGCCGAGAAAATCCACTACAACTGAGGAACTGTTACCATCGAGTCCCACCTCGGACTTGGACGAAACGGTAGTGGATATGTACACGAGAGTGCGCATTGATGGGACTAAAGTCAATAAGGTAAATGAAAAATTGTTTAGTAGAAGAGTTTTCACGTTATTTTTTGTTTCTATTCTTCAGGCTAGTCCATCAGCTTAATTTTTATTTCAAGGCAGCTGTTCTCGGGGAATAATATCAGTTGTCTTTTGTCTGTTTTTTACAGCGTTTAATAGAAAATCATGATAGCTGGGTTTCTATTGATCAGGCTAGTCCACCAACTTTTGTTTTATGTCAAGCCAGCTGTTCCTGGAGAATAATATCAGTTGTCTTTTGTCTGTTTTTTACAGCGTTTAATAGAAAATCATGATAGCTGGGTTTCTATTGATCAGGCTAGTCCACCAGCTTTTGTTTTATTTCAAGACAGCTGTTTCTGGGGGATAAAATCAGTTGTCTTTTGTCTGTTTTTTACAGCGTTTAGTAGAAAATCATGATAGCTGGGTTTCTATTGCTCAGGCTAGTCTACCAGCTTCAGTTTTATGTCAAGCCAGCTATTTTACTGATTAATATCAATTGTCTTTTCTCTATTAGGACGAGGCCGGCTCCGAGACCGGCACCCTGGACGGTATACCCATTCTCCAGGACACTGTCCGCATAGAGACGTGTCTAGCCCAGTTACGAGACGTCGTAGGCGATGAGGCACCACGTGATCGGCTTGTGCAGTTCCTGCTGGCGGCCGATTATGATATCAATCGAGCTATCAACTTCTATTACACGAGCATATCGCAGTAATAGCCGGGCCACCTAGCTCTAGTAATCGCACACGTACACAAAATAGCCAATGTGCTATATGCAGGTAGCATTTGAAACGTACTGTTCGTCACAAGGCGAAGCTGCATACATATTAACCGTTGGCGACAAAGCAAATTGGGATTTTTGTTCTCGATTTTCCGTCATACGATATTCATCACTGGATTCTTAATGTCTAAAGCTGTGTGCTTCATCCTGACGAGATATTTATGAAGATATTGTGTTGTTATTTTCTAACAAAATCCGTTGACGATAAATTGAGGCGTATATTTTTTTTTATATATACATATTTTTAATTGAGAACTATTGTTTCTCATCGGACGAAAAGTGAGAATTTTTCTTTTGTTTTTCTCTATTGGATGTATAAGGGTTTGATCGTATAGATAATCTTCATACTCTTGATTCTCAATCAAAATTATTATCTGGGATTCGTGTTTCTCGAATGAAACTCGTGTTTCTTTGTTTTGTAATCTCTTGAAATAATCGTTATAATTTCTAGGAAAGAACAAAACTGTACAAATCAGATTTCAAACATATTTTATTTGCAAAACACTTCTTCCAATTGGATTATATAGAACATCACATCATTTTGTTCTATAAGAAAAAAAAATGGTACATTGTTCACCAAGGGAGAGAAACGTCTTATTTTTCCTGAACTGTAATTTAAATACATTGAGGGGAAAATGGTGGTCTCTCCCGAGGTGTAACTACTATTTTTTCCACGGTCGGGAGTAGAAACACATAATTTCATAAAGAATTATAATAAATCGGGCGCGAAATTACAATATTTAGAAGCCGTTGGCGATGTTTCCATGCAACGCGTACCACGGACAACAGACATTTGTTTACAAAAACCGTTGTCTAAAAACTCCCGCTAGGGAAATTGTTGTCTTATTTCGTTCCTAGGGAGTATTTGCTTTACTTCTGTCACACTTTTGATGCTATAGACACTGACTTCTATTCCCGGCCGTGGAAAAAATCAATTATAATTACACACAGGCACGTTTATAACTTCATTAAATATCTATAACCTTAGATTCTAAACTAACTAAGTTCGTTATATCCGAAGTCTACACGGAGGTTAGAAAACTTACGTGTAGAATTCTCAGAAATAACGGTCGGACTTTTCTAATATTGAACAGATTAAGCTTTACATAATAAAACAATGATAATTAATGAAATATTGAAATTTTCTAGTCTTCTTGTAGTGCGGTTTTCATGGATCTGTTTTTTCTTTGTTTAAACATTGTAACTCCCTTCACGTATTTTATCGATTATTCCTATATGAAAGTATTATGTATATGTTTTCCTTGTTTTACACACAATTATCGACCATTACGAGTCTTATTTATTTCTATGTACATATTTGTATACTTACTAATAATATAATATTACAAAATAAAAACTGTTTTGTTATCACCAGTCAATTTAAACATATGTTATAATGAACGATGTTGTAATGAAAAATAACAAAAAAAAAGTATGATAATAAATTTGACATTTCAACTAAAATCTGTCTTGTTTTCTTCAATTGTACAAAAATTGTATATATACTGGGCTGGTCTGAACTGAAATACTGAAAAAAATATCGTCAAATTCAATTTTAAATATTAATTTATAAATATTATAGGTACATAAGCAATACTACAAGAAATAATAATTAAATAAAGCTATACTTACCTCTATTTATTTAACTAACAACACTCATTAACTTTAAAAAATTAAGAATTTTGCTAAAAAAAAATACAGTTTTGTAATTGAAAGAACACATGATTGAAGTGAAGATTTCTTAATAAAGCTAGTATATCTAATAAAAAAACACTAGCACACAGTATTATTCACAATTTTTGCACTCAAATTGTTCAAATAATTAGATTTACTGGTATAAATATTTGTAATACTTACCTGACACAAATAAACACTAATTTTTAACCAATTAACACTTTACAACATGATGCAACACTACTTAACACTTGCATTTAGGTATTAATTAAATCATAAATACGGAATAACACTTGCAAATTGGATCTGACAACTTTTTTCAATAAAATACATTTAAACAACACAAAGTTCTTTTACCGGCATTTTGCAAAAGACTGAAGCTAATGGTAGCCGTACAAAAAACGAAAATCGTGCGAAAGAAAACTACTCGTATAGTACTACATTGCATAAAAGTTTTTTTTTTTTTAATAATATTGAGTTTATTTTTAATAATTATATGTTCGTATTGTGAGTATATTTATGAATAATTCAATATAATATTCAATTCTAACATTGAAAATAGTTTAAAAAAAGTATGTAGAGTAAGAAAATAGAATTTAAATTGTAAATAATGTGAAATGAAAGGTTTTTAGTTACAAATTATTATAAGAAAACACGTTATTCTAAAAATATTACAAATTCGTGTTATGATGCTATGCATAATATACGTTTTCACAGGAAATATTTAAAACTGTTGTTTAAAAATGTACCCAATGTTGTAAGTAATTGCGCAGGCCCTGATTAAGGCGAAAAGTCGTTCAATGCAATGCGTATTAATGATTTTTCAAACACTTGTACGAATGCTTCTGAATAAAATTTGCCTAAATTAGAAAAATGTTGAATTTTAATGACAAACCAATATTTATTTCCATTTTAATAGACTTTACATTAAACTGGCATAATGCATCGCCATTTTCGCTACAAAAACCCGAGTATTTAGTAAATGTATAAACGAACCAATCAGCAAATACCATTTTACGTAACATTTATGTTCAAATATCCTCCAATAATCTTTTGTTTTTCCAAAACAAAACTGTCACTGCTTCGCGCGGTGAATCATAGTTGGCTGTGCTTTTGTCGCGAGCGATGAGTTCCAGGAAAAATAAGGTTATGTGCGCGTATTTCGGACGAATTGTACCGTCGTACTTCGCGAGTATTTAAATCATTCTGTGCGTGCGTGCGCTTTATTTTCGCCCAATCCGCCATTAAAAACGATCAATAATACTACAGATATCAGTGTTCTGCACATGCGCGTCCAATGGCCAGGGTATTTCAACAAAATGTACTTCATTCCAGCACTGTCGATCGAAGCGGGCTGTGCATGTAACGGCCGCGAATAGGAACTGCACTTGTTCTGCCATTGTCTCTTCCAACGGCTGCAAACTGTCAAAACAGTTGCAGACAGAGAACCGCGTCGCGTTTGAAACGTGTCTGCATTTCGAATGTTTCAATCAGTGCACGGTAATCAGTGATTGTCGCGGTGTTTAACCTGTGTTCGCTGGATTTGCTCTGGACAATAATATTCTGTGGATGGTGTGAATTATATTAGCCTCGGATGTTCCTAGGTAAGACGTACAATCATTAGTTGTTCTGTGAAGTGTGTGTTTTTGTTTCTCCAATGCACAGCCGTGTTGATTAAGATAAAATATGGAAACTATATTCTTGAATTAATATAATTGTACTCTGTAAATTCCTTGAGATACCTCTGTAGACAAATGGTCTTTGGAAGACAAAGATTGCAAATAAAAGTGGACGAACTTAAAACAGAACTACGTACATAGATTGACGAGAATATATTGAGTAGATTTTGTAAATTATGAAAATAATATTATTCATATTATGTTCCTAATAATATAAAAGAAAACTATTATCTTCTCTCGATAACGTTCATATCAGTTATATGAAAATTATCTATCAAATTATTTAGTTTTCAATTCAATTGTATATTAATTTTGAATATATTGCTGTTGAATTTGTACAAAAAAAAAAAAAAAAATACGTAATGTTAACAGTATGTAATGAACAGGATTGAATTTACTAAATATTGCTTAAAACTTGTACATATTTTTAAATTTCAATTGCAACTCTTGCTAGCTGATTTTATGACGTTTATGTATTGTTTATTTTCTATGTATTATGTTGTAAATAAAACATTTTTCGCTGCTTTCAAGTTTTTCTTTATTTATACATTCTTTGTTTTAGAGCATTTTTTCTCAAATTTATTTTGCTTTCGCTGTAAAATAAAAGTGTATTTTCGTATTCAAGTCTTTTGGTGTTTATTTATAGAAAACCTTTGCTTTTACCATTGATCGTATGCGAATTAAACACAAAATATTAAATTTTCAACACTACTTTACTTTGTTATACACAGTAGAAATGTTTGTTAAAAATAATTTTTTATATTTGGTCGGTATAATTGTAAATAATATTGCGTAATATTAACAAGCCTTTCTGCATGAAAGTAATGCCCTAGATATACGGTTAACGACCATTTTAAGTGTTCGTTTAAATGTCACAAAATGGCACATTACTGGAACGACTTACGACTGATATGAATTTTCTGTTAAAAATAAACGCTATGAAGAAATATTAGCGTATTGTCATGGAAACTGATTTTATCTGACAATACTGGATGGAACTATGTATATTTTAAGAACAGGAATTTAGATATCTTGTATGTATGATTATCTCGGAAGATAAGATATAAATAGCTTAGGATGCAGCCGAGGTTCCAAGCAGATAAGATCCTAGTTTAATATTTGAAGTCCAATTTTAAAACGGATACATTTGTTCCATTTAATAAGAATCTACGTGAGTCGACCTAAGAAATAATGAAGGTACTGCTGTTGTTAAAATATTAAACCATAACATCAACCATCCCAATTGTCAATTCAAATGTGCTTCTGAATCATTATCGTTTGTACTCGGATTCAAGTTGAACCCATTCGTCAAATATTTATATTCTAATATCACCTGATATTTTGTATCTTGCACAATAAATACTAACTGGTAATATGGATTCAACAAATTGGTGAATCTCGGTCCATCGAATTCCTTATGGATTCGTCCAATAAATATCTAAAAAGGAATGTAATATTCAGAACATCATTTTCGTTTACATGGTTTTCGAAAACAATCAGTTGCTCTTGCATATTGAATGTGACTATTTTCTTTTTGATCCGAAATTATATTTGTTTGTTGTTACCGTAACGCGTGATATTTACTATTTAAAATGGTTTATGGATTCGTAACGTTTGCCATTGCTAGCTGTGTACCATGCTTTGTTTCGTGCCAGTAGTAATTTTTCATCGTTTTTATGGATTCCCCTCTCCCCGCTGGTAGACCAGGGGAACTGGCAAATGACACAGAGTGAAATATACGTGGGGAAAATTGCTTTCCAAACACAGACACAACTTGCCAACGACTAGTACGATAGCAATATGTGAAAATTCATTTATAATTGAAACGCACACAATGGGAAATCTGTGCAAGTGAATCCCCAGGAAATTGTGGTTATTGATGACGAGCTAATGATCCATAGATTCATGAAATATTGAACACATTTCTTGTCGGCGCGCAAGTTTCATGTTTTTAATTCGGCGTCACTGGTTGATTGAATAATAAAAACAGTTGTTGCAACCACATCCTGAAACTTTCAGGGATCTGTAGCCAAATTCGATAGATTATAATTAAAAGGAAATTAAGATGTTTTCCAAAAGTATATGAGGCGCTTCCGTTTGTATTTCTTTTAAGGTTAAAAAAAGATGCGCTTGTTCAACGTGCGTTTTATATCGTCAAATTCATGATTCCATTAGTGCTCCGGCTAATACTGCATCATTTATTTGCCCTTTCGTTTAGATTCACATGAAACTAATGAAAACACACTGAGGCCAAGTGAAATCTGTGGTCCGAAAAGTAATGAAAAAATAAAAATCCCCAAAAGCCACCATTAGTTATGAGAATGTATGGCTCACGTGTTATTACACTTTTGGAAGAGACCATGTTTTTCGGGAAGACAATAATTCATGCGGGATTTAGAGCAGCTTTGAATTAATAAAAGAGCGAAGTTTTGCGAGGAGGATTGGCAAAACTTTTAAAACCACTTTGTAGCTGTTATAAAATGTAATGTCCCAAACACCTGGGTTCACAAACGCGTTATTGGTTTTCCAAAGGGAGATTATCTAAATTTCCAATGTCTAATTCTTCTAATGATTATTGACTAACTGTCGCTGCATTTTTAAGAATCTCTATAGGCATCCAGCCATATGTCGTATAGTGTACTTTGTAAGTGCATGATACTTTTGCCGTTTACCGTCAAGGATTTCGATTACATCAGTGCTTGCTGACTGGCTGCGGTTACCATGGCAACGCAGTACTGCCCTTCTTGTCATCACTAGGAGCGGCTGCCTGGTTGCTAGGATGAACAGATGAACAAACGAGCGAACACATTTACTCATTTTCAAAAACCTCCGGTCAAAATGTACTCGTAATGAGCGAATATGCCACGCATATTTAATATCTCGAGCAGGGGTATATATATATATATATATATATATATATATATATATATATATATATAGGCATATATATATATATATATATATATATATATATATATATATATGATACACAACCCGCGGCCCGTTTTCAAATTTTTGTGGCCCGCCTGGCCATTTTTTCCTATAGAAAAATAAACCTAAAGCCGAAAACGAAAAGAGTAGGGTAAAATTTTTTTCCGGAGGTGTAATTTGAACCCCGAGAGCTACAAATACATCGACGGAAAATGATGGTCCGAGGTGTATGTACTATTTTTTCTACAATCGGGAGTAGAAACACTTAATTTAATAAATAAAGAATTATAATAAATCGGAGCGAAATTATACTATTTACAAGCCTATGGGATGAAAACAATCATGCGGCGTCGTATCTAGCTTCTGATAGACAGGAAGCATTGCAAAAAATATTTATTTAACAAGTACCGTATTGATTACTAAATCGTTCAGTTGCTTAGACAAGGTTTCATTTGAGAATGAAGAATGATCCTAGATTTGTTTTAACGTTCTGGAATTAAACCGGGATTCATTTCGACGAAACTGTTGATTCTCTATTCTACGATCCTTTGAAACTGAAATACTTAACAAAACAAATAAATTGTTGGTTTTCATCCTATCATCGAGGTTTAATTCAATCTCTTTAGAGCAATTGGCCTTAAGTGGCATACTAGAAACCTTTAGTTACAATCTTCTCCGTTATGCCTATGGCACACCTATCGAAGAGCATCGAAGAGACCTTCAGGACGCATCTGTTTTTCAAAGCAAAATGACAAATGCGAACTCAAGCTCACGCGAAATGAGACACAATGAGAATTGCTCATCAATGAAACTAGAGGAGTCGGTCTGTTGTTTCATCGAATCTTCTTCGATGGTCTTTGATAAGTGTACCAGAAGAGTATCCACAGATGTAGCTTTACGTATTATATTTTGTAACCTCGATGCTATGAATCTTTCTGTTTCTTTATGTTCCAGAACGACTGATGACTGCATGCCCGACTGACTGATCAGTTTTGGCCACTGAGTGCCCGGGCCAAATGATGGGGTGGTGGGCCCGTGGCCCCATGGAGTTCGGGTAGAGGCGAGCCACGTGCCGCCGCCCCGGCCCTCCCCCACCACCACCACCGAAACCATCTGTATATATCTACAAATACATATTATAGATATATACGTCTACCCGAATCAGCCAAAACGTTATAAGCCAAAAATCCACACACACACAGAATACACACACACAAACATCGTACGCACGTAAATATTAAACATTCACACATACTCGGACCAATCATTCACCATCACCAGCGTGTAGGTGCTCCCCCAGGTGCAAGAAACACGATGGATTCGACCGGCGATCGATCCTACAGGCCTCTAGCCTTTGATAAGGTAAGCATTTTTGTCCATTACTGGCGATGAAGCAATCTTTCTGATGATGGCATCAGACTAAAGGAAATTTTAGTAGTGATCAGTTGTAGTTTATCATTTGGCTTTAAATGCTAAAACTCAGGCATTGTGAGCTGTCGCATATTCTCTTTGCCCTAAAGATTTTTAAATTGAAATTCCATTTGAAAGGCTGTAAATATATTCATATACCTCTAAATTGTATATCATATTTATTGCAACCGAACAGAATTATTATTGGATTTGATAGATTTGAATAGTCACACTGCAAATATACAGGAAGAAGGAACTATATTTTCTGCCTTTCTAATTCTGCAACAAACCTAAACACTTGATAATGCACGAAAGTTCGAAACGCGTCGTGATCTTAACGAAAAATTGACGAGTTCGTAAAACGGACATATTACTTCTTATTAATAAAACAGAAAGAGACTGTTCCAAAATACTTGATTCAACGAATTACTCCACGTTACATTCTCAATGTACTCATACTCTTCGGAGCAATAGCATTACAAATTGATGTTCGTAAGGACATTTCATCATAAATAATTCCGGTCATTCTTCAATTGGCATTGACAATTGTACGACGCAAATGTATAAGAAAATGAATTTAATCAAAAGAATCAATCGGAATTGGTTTATGTTGGAAATTGGAAATATAAACTTTTCAATTGAAGTTGGAGCGATTGGAATTAGTCCTTGGGTTTTCCATTTGATTTCCACGGGAAAATCGAATGACGATGGAGCGGTTTAAGAGGAAAACTTACGGTCTGGAAATTTTGTTTGTTGGAAAATAGTTTTATTGAATATCATGATGTATTTCAAAAAACTTTCTGTCATCTAAAAACCTATGCTAAATACATCAGTAAGAAGTAGTTTATTTCGTCATCCTTCAACTCTCTCTCTGAAATGCCTTGCCCAGTATTCTGGATGCTTTACAATACCGCCATCACTGTATTCCAGAACTGCGGAAGTCAAGTTCAGCTGTGCGGAAAGTTCCTTAACCGGACTTGTCGTGCTCGCTACATTATCCGCTGTGCCCGGAATTGTTAACTAGTTTCTGGAGTATCTTCCGGAATTTGGCCGGAAAATATTTGCCGTTACGCAGAATCTGCATACGCGGAATGGAAAAGGAAAAATCTATTTTATTTACAGATGGAAATAGGCCTTTGAAAACTAATGCTTCAGGTTGCAAAATTGGTTAAACCGGGTGGGTCTATGGTGGTATCGATCTGTCTAACTTAGGTACTCCTAAATCACTACAGTAGCTTCTGTTCAAAGGACTACACTTGAGCAGATACTTCGAAACCCGAAGAATCTTTTTCGCCTGCCCCTCTCAGATTCGTCCTTCATTCTCATCGGCCTGCGTAACAAGAAAATGGTTAGGAAGAACAAAGAAAAAAATGTCTCGCTGTTGAAAAGTGTCACGTCCGTTGGATATCTCCAATTGGATGACGACAAGTACCTATTGGTTTGTTCAGGGAACATGTCTGTTTCGCACACCCCTCTCTAGTCTTTCTTTTAGACTCACCCCAGGTGTTCATTACGTCTTATGTCATTTGATGCCGCTGTCGGTAAAAACAGCACCTTTTTACCGGTGTAAGAATGACTGCTCTGTTCTGTTTTTGTGGTGGATTCAGATGGTCTTAGTTTTAATGCAGTTTCAGTGATTCTTTTTCTAATAGTTTGCTTTGGTTTGCTTCATTTTCGCGGGGTTCTTGATGGCGTAAGTGGATCTTTATGTTGGCAGAAAAGAGCCTTAGAATTAAATGTATTAGGTGTGCGGACAACAAAAAAAGGTAGATTCTTTGAGGTGTTCTAAAATGGTGGTGTATTCGTTCCTGATACTGTAAATAATAGACCGTTTCTTAGAAAATTATTATGGTGTATGAGAATCGATAATTGCGATCTTTCGAGAACCAACAATTTTTTTTTCGAAAGCCCTTGTAAGATAAACAAGTGATAAGGGTGAAACGCGAAGTATTATCCACGGAAGGCTCTTGTCGTGCATCTAGATAAAATGGTAGATGAAGAATGTGAAAGCCATCAAAGACGCTGGATCAATAGTGCAGATTACACGTAGATTACGTCGCCTATAATGGCATCTCCCGTGCTCCGTACAAACAAGATGGAACACATTAGATGGGAATTTTGCTTTTGTCGTTTATCTCCTCGTTTCCACATTAATAATAAGAATGCCCGGAAGTGGAAGAACGACTGACTTCTGATCTTTGTTTGATGTTACTTTTAATTTACGGTCTCAATATATTGATTTTCATTTCTGCTTCGTCGGATGATTTGCATTCCGGGGAATTTCAAATGCATGCCACAATTTGTCGTCTGAAGATGAAAAAATTAAACTGTCGAAATGTACGTCACATTCGAATGAGTCTAGCTAAATGCATTGACGTTTTCTTGTACATATTTCTTTGCTATTGACATCACAATCAAACGCTATCGGTGTTTGTTCTCGATCATTATCCATCATTGAGAGCTTTCCTCTTCAATGGAAACTCCTTTTCCTGGAACAGACTCGTATCGCGAAAGTTTTAAAAGCAATTAACCCAACTTGTCCATTACCCCTTTTCCACAACCAGCCTCTCCCAGTATCCTTGACCAGATTCGGCACAATCGTGACGCTTCTCATTCAACTACAGAGACGGTTAAAGAGGATGCGGAGTTGAATTTCCATTTACAGATCGGTAGCAGCAGAAATCAGGTTTTAGTAAATTCAAATCTGGTTTTCTCCTATCTTGTATATGTATTTATGATATCGGACTGAATACCTCGAACATGGAGCATTAAAACCGAAGTTTTAATAAGGTGTGAAAAATAATTTACAATGTTCAGATATAGTTAAAAGTTAATATCAATAGTGAATTCATATTCTGAAGGCTTGTGAAATATTGGGACCATGTTTATCGTGCTATATAAGGATTATATTATACGGTGTATTCTTCTTTTAAGCAGTCTTTAGCATACATACTAACATATTTGCCATCCGCATGTCATATTCTCGAATGCTGGTTACTTCAGATGACGGATTTACAAGTAATTCAAGTTAAGGAACATCCGATCATGCTAATTTCTTTATACTTACCCCAGATTAGGAGTATTCGAATAAAAATTTCGCAATATTGAAAGTTAAACTATCTTATTGACCAGACTAAATATGATTTTACGTTGCTAGACAGTTTCGGAGTGGTTCGTTTTGATTCACAAATTTCAGTAGAATTTCTCACAGTCCAAATTGATTTCTTACAGGGAATTCACATTCGTATACAGTAAGGTCCGCGTATAACGCTCAATTGGCATAATGCGGTTTTTTCGCGCACTTAAAAAACCGCTAAATTTATGATGATTTATTATAATGCGGTTCATGAAGACACAATTACGGAAATTATGGATGAATTTATAGAAAATGACCCAGTATTTAAATGACCTCATTCAACACTGTTTCATTTAGCACTGGAACGTATTGGAGCGTATCTCCGAGTTAAGCGCGGTCTTACTGTATTTTAATCCGTGATATATGTTTGAAAATTATATGAACAATAAACAGTTGTTTAGAACAAAAATTCGTAAACTTTATGATAGATATCTTCTGAATGGAGAATACCTCTTCTATTCGTCGTAATTTGGAAACTATTTGCTGTTAATCTAGCTTACTACAGACCACTAATCCAGTGACATCAACCTGTACCTTAAAACTAGTAAACAGCCTGTCGTACGTCATCCAAACGAACACCGTCTACAAGCTGCCGAATCATTCGAAATCACCGTTATCCCAATGTGCTCCGTTGCCAAGTCATCGCCATCTGTGCAAGCCCCGCCCTTCTCCCACCACCATGCTACTGTGCACCGTTGCCATGTAGTGCACGCCCACTGTAGCTCCGCCCCGCCCCCACCCACCTAATGTATGGTTGCCAAGGAGAACAGCAGCAGTCGTAGCAGATGCTAGCCTCATAGCCGGGGCCGCGCTGGACCTGGCTCAAAGGCTATGCGCTGGTAGATTAGGTGTCAACTCGTGGTTAGAACAGTTTAACAGGTTTGCGCCCCTGCTAGAAGACGGCGTGAGTTATTACGTTCGAGGATAGATGGTGGTGGTGTACACGCTAGAATTGCGGGTTGACCTTTGGTAAAGGTGGATATGTTCACAGAGAATTTCTTACGAAATGGTCGATGGCCTGGTTGGTTAACCAAAAACTTCAAGTTGAAACTGATGGGATGTTCAAACAGTTTCAACGTTTATAAGTTTAGTTCTGAAATGTACTGCATCCGTACTTTCAAAATAAACGAAACAATTTGATAATACTCTGTTGTGTAGTTAAAAATTTCGACATCCGATAACTTTTTCAATTTCCTTCTTTCTAATGCAATGCTATTGAAAAGTTCTCTAGTTCATTGTAATTAGAGTCTCTTTGGCTTGTACATAAATACTATTCGCCTATATTGTGCTGTTTTAAATTTTTTCTTAATCATTCGATACCAATTCAATTTTCTATTACAAGTCCTATAATTTTGTAATGTAAGGAAATCTGCATAGCGTCAACTAAATACTGTTGGATGCTTGAATCTTGGTGTATTTAAAAATTTTTTTCGAATTGGAGACATAACAATTTTCATCGATGCTTCCTGATCTACGTTTCGTCCACTTTTGTGATGTCTCTGATACTTCCCAATCTATGGATGTTGCAATCGTTCCTCTTTCGTACGTATGTACGAGTACAGTTCAGCGATCGATACCATCCATGCTACTGCCGGGAAATCCCGAAGGAATCAATTGGTAGAACGGGACATCTTAGCCTGGATACTCCAGCTCTTCCAACAGAGTTTCTTCAACAGTTTTCCAACTTGACCACATTAAGCACCATTATGCCAATGGCACATCTGCCAAACAGCCTCGATGAAACAACAGAACTAGCGGTTCCCAATATTTTAATCGATGTGCAATTCGATGAAACGAATTTCACACGTATCTTTTGTGTCTCGTTTGACCTTAATTTGGGTTTATATTTTGTCATTTTGGTTTGAAACACAGATGTGTTCTGTCGTTTCTTCGAATTTTTCGTCGACGCTATTTGTGTTTAGCCCAATGTAGTCTCTATGGGCTTATTAAACTTGTTCTTTATATTTCTCTGTGTATTTTCGTTTCATGCAGGTTTCCTATTCCATTTGCTTTGCTGATTCCATCAACTATCAGCTTCTATTGGCTTTTCAGTATGTATTTTTAAGGGTCCTGGGACCTTCTGGGACATGTTGAAACGCCCTGTTTTGCGGACTGTCCTTTGGGTATTCCGAAATGGTCTCTCATCCCTGAGCATTACGTATTTCATTTGCTATTTACTTTTGATTAGTCCCATGGACACGGTACATGCTAATCTAGAGCAGTTGATTGCTGTTAATTTTCCTTGACAACTCATCTACCAATCCTCGTTTCTCCGATGAACTAGGTTAACTTCTACCAGCATATACTTTCAACTCACTTGCCGCATCAGACAATTGTATGTGATCAAAGCATTTCAAGTTGGCTCAGAAACAGTTACCACAGTAATCGGTTGACGTTTCACAGACGCCATTTTGGAAGCACAGCGGTAAACGCTAACCACATTCCACCCGGAAACATTTGCACATCCATTTTACTAAAGAAACTGGCTTGGTATAAATGATATTTTTACTATTCTGCAAAGACATAAAAAAAATAAGAGACGAGCAAAGATTAAATTATGTAATCTAATTTTCAGAGCATAACGTTACGACGTAACATTTCGCCGTGTTCTGCAAATAGATGGCACTAGCATAGTATAGTTGATTCGATTTAGTAAATCTAATTGACGGTGGTGTGTGGGAAATGATGATTGGCGTCTTTTTGATAGGAATTATATGTATATAAAAACTTGAGTAAATAATTGTATTAAATTGAAAAGTAAATTTCTTTTACTAAATGATAAACTCAAGTTTGAGGTTAGGTCGTTGCTTTTGCAATAAATCAGTTGACAGGTAGATAGTTAACTGCGTATATCTTTTACTATTGAATAAATAAACTTTACCGATTCGTTTGAACAAGTTCGTGTAAACTTGAGACGAATTTAGCTCGCTACTGCTCTTCGGCGTATTCTGCTGATACGTAAACGAATAAAGAATAATGTTTGTGAGGTTAGTAACTGATGAAGCATTCTCCAGAAGCATCACACACGGACAGAATTCTACTGATACCAGTTCAACAGTTGACAGTAACTTATAATAGAATTGTTATTAGTCTTTAAAACCAATTTGCAACTCGTAGACTACTGTTTCATAGATTAGTAAATAATATATGTCAAACTGACACTTCTAGTATATATTTCTACTAAAGCAAACACTATTGCCAACGTAGTGCGATAAAAATACACCAATAGCGCTTGTCAAATTCAGTCTACATATTTTTTCTGTATCCGTTAATATACCCCGCTGTCTACCTTTTTAAATATTTAACCCCATTTAGCCGGTGTCAAAAGTTGTAAAACGAAAACCTCCAACATACATATAATAAATTCTAGTCATATTCCATTACCAACTTGACGGCGGAAAAAGAAAATCCCCTAGGGTTTTCCCAGCATTGCGAGGCGAATTTTTCACTTAAAAGTTTTACTAATGTACACGGACAAAAATAACACACACCCACGGTAAATTTTCCTAGCCAGGCGTACCAACAGCGGGCGAGAAAACGAAATTCCCCTAGGAACGACTGGAGACCCCCGGTGTTTTGTATGTAAATCGGAGATTATGAGTTATACGGTTGGCACGACTGTGTACTATGTCGTTTTACGCAGGTGTACCACTGTGACGGCATGTAAATCACAATAAGCACCAAACACACGGCTGCCAACTGTGAAATAAGTGTGTTTTATATGCGCTAGGTTGAACGTGTTACTTGAATAACAAAAAAAAGGAACTGTACACTGTATTCAGCCAAACAACCAATTCACATCATCACTGCAATGTCACTAGAAATTATGACGTCATGTTCGATTACGTTTACACCGGTTCTAAAACGAATTAAAACAATGTTCTGCTACACGAAGACACATTTACAGCGTACAAGTCGCAAGAAACGTCTACTATAAATGTGTCGTATTAGTTTTTAGCGGTGCCAATAGTAAAAAACAAAATAGAAATAATCGGATGAAAAATGAACGAAAAATAATTCAATAGAAATGTTTATTAACATTATTAATTATATTAATGTTTTTTTTTTCGTGCATATTAATAATAAAAAGCCAATAAAATGTCGATTAAAAATATATTTACAAATACGTAGTGATATTTATGTTTGTTAGGTTTTCCCTAAACGATGACGTGAATTGGTTGTTTTCGATGAACAAGAATACGATGTACGATTCAACGGAGAATGAGTTTTAATCATAGTGAATTCGTCCTCTCCGAGTTTCACTAATGTCTCGTACAGATGGCACTGTTCACTGGGCTGTTAACATCCCAGGACTTTAGCTCTTAATGCGTCTGTCACAGCAGGCTGATGGCGTATAATTACAGAACATACATTCGTGCTTTTTGTCATGATTATGTCGGTTTAATGTGTTGAAAAGTGCACGCCGTACTAATATAAACATGTACCCAAGCTTTTAACACTCGTAACACCGTCGAGATGGACTATATTCTACACATTTCACATACACTTCACAATGTACACTTGGCCGCCATCTTGGTTTCTCTCACTTGACGTGCTGTGTGTTCGCTAGAAGTGCTCTAAGATTAACGTCACCAACACAATGCAATTCGTTGACCTAAACTGTCATCACTGCTTGATCTTTTGACAAAGCGTACAGCCATGTTTGTTTAAGTAAATCGCGCGCACACGCATAAAGTGGACCACTTCGATAGTGTTCGGTAAACATCGGCTTGACGTTTTTGTTGACACGATGGGGAAATATTACAGTTTGTTGAAGAACGCGAAAGTACTTCGAATATATGTCAAACGAAAACATATGAAACACATAAAAAACAAAGTGACCTATGGTTACAGATATATGTGCGAGTGTTTTGTTTATAAAAGTAGTAAAAATACATTTGTTAGGTTAGGAAACGTTGATGGAATCGATATAAGAACTTGTAAGTTGAGAATGATGAATTGGACCTGTAAAAAATGTTAACTGGTAGTAATTTTCTATCTTCTTTCGTTAAAAAAAAAAAAACAATAGACTAACACAAAATGGCGTTGCTCTTGTGTTCGACAGGCTTATTCGTATTTTTTACTTTCTGTCAAAGAGCAAAAACCACTGAAAAATAAAAAATAATAGACTCAAAATGAATACCGATAACTATTTATTAATGTACAAAATGGTACATTCTTTGTTACATTAAATGACACCATTAAATTCTAAAAATTATAATGCATATTCTATTAACATTATATATTTTTACGAAATACGTTAATATTTATTTTTAAACGCCAATGAATAAGGGCAAATGTCGTTAAAATATAATCGAGGCAAAGATTAGTTCAGCGAAATGATCCTAGATGGCGACACTAGTATAGTTTTTGACAGATTTACCAATGTGTACTTGTGTAGTTGGATCTTGTGGATTTGACATTTGTTTAAATGAACTGTTTTATTCGGCATACACGATATTATAGCCTCACAAAATATTCACTACGTATTATGTACGTATTTGCTCTGTGTATTGTGCGATAAATTGATTAGCGACTCGGTATCATCCCGTGGCTGTACCAAACATTACAGTAATTAATTGCATTTAATCGGTGGTTATCCTAGCTCGTACATCCATACTGCCAGTTTAATACCACCTCTTCACCGTTAATATTGTTGTTATACAACCCACAAACACACACCATACCTGTACTATATTCTGCGAAACAACCAAGTTACGTCATCATTTAGGGAAAACCTAACAAACATAAATATCACTATGTACATGTAAATATATTTTTTAATCAACATTTTATTGACTTTTTACTATTAATATGCACGAAAAAAATCATTAATACAACTAATAATGTTAATAAATATTTCTATTCAATTATTTTTCGTTCATTATTCATCAAATTATTTGTATTTTGTTTTTTACTAATGGCAACGCTGAACACATATACGACACGTTTATAGTAGACGTTTCTTAGCGACTTGTAAATGTGTTTTCGTGTAGCAGAACATTGTTTTAATCCGTTTTAGAACTCGTGCAAACGTCATTGAACATGGTGTCATAATTTCTAGTGATATTGCATTGATGACGTGAATTGGTTGTTTGGCTGAATACAGTATACCTACGTTTGTTGCTAATTTTAAATAGTAAACAAAAACAATTATGTTGTTGCCATGGATACGTACGTTGTTTGCAAACGCGCGTTTATAATAATTGTGAAACAAATACCGATCACTGATAATCCGGAATCAGACACTTTGAATTACAGCCTGTGCATTTGACATTTCGTAAAAATTGAGGTTATATAAGTCACTGACGTTTACTGCGCATGTAGGAGATATCATGTGTTATTTAATTACTGCCTATTAAATACTTAAATTATAATGAATAAAGTGGTTGCGAAGGTTTTTTTTATGATGAGTATTTTTTCACTATAAATGTACAGTATAACTTGTTGTTTCACAACATGCAAACTTTTAGTTGAATAATATTTTTGCTCTTCTTCAGGTAAACATTCTTTGAACAATCGTTATAATTAATTACTGTACGTTTTGAAAACTGTAAATTTATAAAAGAAAGTAGTATTGGTTTTAGTTGAAATTAAATTATTGTTTTTAACTGTATATTTGCTAATTGTTGTTTTCGTTTCTCATTTCTAGATGGAGGGGCTGGTTAGGGAAATGCAAGATCCCGAAAATGGCGTACCTGTTCGTAGTCAGAAACTGTTCCTAACGTCAATACCATCCGCCTTTATGGGTAAGTACAGTGACGTGCATAAATCTAGTAACGAAACCGGGTTCAACGTGAATATGCTAAGAGATTCTAAGTTCACAGATGTGATTTGCGTTAATATGTTTGTGATTAAAAACAAAAATATGTGAATTTACCGTAAAAATTTCCGGGAATTCCATCGGCTTACTTCAGGAGTGTCTAATATTTTATTCAATTTCGTTTTTGATTTGCTTCAGAATTAGATGAAATAATAAAATTTTAAAAATCGTGATCGATTTTCAATACTTATAATTTAGTTCGTAATATTGTCCCAAGAAATCTGGGACATAGGGAATTAACGTGTAAATATAGAAATATTGTGATTACTTCTGAACAAAACATTTTAGAGCAAAAGTGTAGATAAAAAAGTTGTTCAAAATTAAAAACTGCACGATATAATGCCATATTTTATGCTCAGATATGTTTTTATAACGACTAAATCAATATTGAAATGCTACATTGTAATGACAGATTAGGAGGTCGTGAAACAAAAACGCTATGTTTTGATTATTTGTTGTTGTAATTAACAAAAATACATGGAATTTTTGTTCCATGACCTCCTGATCTGTCAACAAATTGGCAATATTTCAAACTTGATTTACTCGATATACAAAATTATTTGAGCACTGACCATAACATCATATTATGCAGTTTTTAATTCGGAACAACTTTTTTATTTACACTTTTGCTCTAAAATGCGTTGTTCAGTCCGTAATCACAATATTTCTATATTTACATGTTAATTCCCAATGTCCCAGATTTTTGTTTCGATACCCGGTTATCTGGGGTTCATTGGTTAGATAACCTTGGTGTAACCCACTCAATGAATGACATCACTGTGCTTGTATTTATACTTCACAATTGTGTAGAACAGCAACAGTTTCTACTGAGTCAGTGTCCTGTTGAAATATCCCCAATGCAAGTGAAATATGTGTTGTTTGTGATGTACTGTGCAATGCCGTGTATGATAGATGCATCGGTCAGTTGCATTTTTAGACGATTATCAAAAGAAATGGCCTACTGTACACCCAGTGATACCAATCGTACATTTAATCACATACCTGAAATTTTACATCGTATAACCTACATTGATCTAAACGGGCAACCGCTCAAACAGTTACCCAGCGATGCATTTCGTAATATAACCACGCAAAATGAATTGGTCTACATTTTACTTGGCAACTGTCAAATCAGTCACATAGACGCTGATGCATTTGTGAATCTGGACAGTTTGAAGTATTTATTCGTGACTAATAATAGTATTTCGCGATTTGAGAGCGGTACGTTTGAGCATACGAAACGTTTGGTACTATTTTATGCCGAATTTAATAAGATTGACAGATTACAAACTGGTTTGTTTAGTAATTTGATTGATTTGGAAACGGTTTCGTTTAAAAACAACAGCTTAACGTGCATTGACAAGCACACGTTTCAAAATACACCTGCATTACTTTTTATCGATGTGGAATATAACAAATTGGAACATTTGAGTTCGTTGTTTACGGATAATTTTGCCAATGTGACGCGGATCTATCTCGAAGATAACCCGTGGAATTGTGACTGCAACCTGCTGGAGTTTTTCGACAAACATCAGGCTAAAATACCCACGTATGTGTATACCCGGCCAGAATGTCAAAATCCACCAGCACTTCGGGGAAGGAAATGGCTGGATCTAATCGGGGACGAGTTCAAATGTGACGCACGGATTATCTTGCCAACGAATGGCACCAGAATGGTCACTATGGGATCCAATGTGACTCTATCTTGTGCAGTGCACGGTGATCCGTTGCCAAAAATAAAATGGCGCAGAGGTTCCAGTATTATTGCTAAATATAATATGTTCACAAGCACATATATGAACTTGCATTATCTGAATTACACATTCACTGTGCAAGAAGAAGATTTAGGAGTGTACTACTGTATGGCTAGCAATACTCCTGAAATAGAAGAGTCTAGTATAACGTTGAGTATGAATGTTCCAACGAAATAATGACATTTCATCCGAGATTATGAACGGAGGAGTCTAAATTGTAATACGCTCATTGGCCTTAATGAATAATTATTTGCTGTGAGGTGTTTTTTTAGGAAATTGGTGAGTATTTCTTTTTAGGGGAAGGTACTCATTGTCGAAAACTAATTCGTGTATTTTGGTAATTAAGTGGGAAGTAATCTAGTGCTGAACAGGCCCTAAGGAGAACGTCGTACTAGAAATCCTTTTGCTTTAATTTATGAGAAGTCAGCTCAAATTGATAACCATTATTTCTATTATAAACGATGAACTTTGCCATGTTGGTCATCAATATTTATATTTTGTACATGTATTTTGGCAAATAGTTACCTAAGATGTAATTTAACAAATAGTAATGGTAATTGTACATTATTTTTACACTTTGAGTAAGAAATCAGAACCCAATGAAACTTCAATGCTTCGTTCCTGGAAATATTACATTTTCTTCATATTTTTTTTGCATGTACTTTGCAAATAACGTTTTCCCATATTCATGGGAAACATCGAAGCTTCACTGTTTGATCTTAGGTTCTGCAAATATGTAGTAATTTTTATCATCTTCCTTAAAGAATATAACCTCTTGTTTATGAAAACAAACATGTGTTGAATATAATTTAATAAGAAAAACATTGTTTCAATTATTTTACAATAAGATAACCTAAAATATTGGTAATAAAAATGTCCTTACAGCAATTCCATTGCTTTTCCACAAATGTAGACTTTGCATCTGGTACTTCAAACTTCACTTTCTTGTACGTAGTATAAAGGAAGTATAGGAATCATGAAAAATTTCGAGTGCGAGATTTTGATGGAAATACATCTTTTGAAGTCCCCTGAATACGTTTTGACTATTTTCGCAATGACGTCTGTGGATGTGTGTATATTTACATATATCTATAGTGATATTTATGCTTGTTAGGTTTTCCCTAGACGATGACGTGAATTGGTTGTTTGGCTGAATACAGTATATGTATGTGTGTATGTGTGTGTGTTACGAGATATTTTCCCGAAAGAATGTTCAAATATTCCGCTCATGCTTACTGCACTAGCCGCATATTTGGCATAGTCCAGCGACCATGCTACATCATGCTATGCCATGTCGACAACACGAAGTGCCTTTGGTATTGCCTAGCAGAGGCACGATCGATCCATATCCACCCCCACACTTTCAATGTGTAGGCGCTGCTGATGCTGACGGTAGATGCTTTGAAATACTTCGACTTCCACCAAAAACTTTACCATTTCTCATACCTGCAGCCTAACGAATCGTGTACTCCTGACAACGCAAACGATTGTCATAAAATAAGTTGCACAAAAATGCAGAGTACAGTGGAACCCCCAATATTCGTCATTAATCGTTCCCAAGGAGAGGATGAATATTACAGAGGACGAATATCAAACGAAACCAAACTGTGATTGTTAAAAGTTTTTAATATTTTCGAGGGGTTAGGCTGTGTTGTCTTTTATTTTGATATCAGGTAATGTCCACTGAGCCACCTGACTATCAGCTGACTCACCGGCCATGTCAGCGATGTGACGAATATTGACATTTTGGGGGCGAATATCAAACAACAGTTTCAACGAAAATAACGGGAAGAATTTCGAAAAAAGACGTATATTGACGTGGACGAGTGTTGGAGTTCCGCTGTACGCAAATTTGACAGCCATTTTGTAGAAAAAGTATTGGTGCAGAAGATCTTGCAGATATTACAGCATGAAGATAAGACCTGGGGTAATACGAAGGGAAGCAAATATCCCTGAGTTAGATTCGCTTTGGCGGATTTATAAGACTCGAGATAAGACGCGAATTTCACGTCGTTTACTCGCTTTCTCTTTCAATGTTTTCCTGTTTTATCTTGGCGAACTGCGAAGCTTGCTGTCCAACGGGAATTCTGTGGGAATCGTCTTTGTCGAGTGACCTTTTTTTTTTGTTCCATTTGTCAAATAATTATATGTATCAACTTTGAAAATACAGTACGATTTTCTATAAACTGCTCCATAATTTCCATAGTTGTGTCTCTATGAACCGCGTTATAACGAATCATCGTAAATTTAGCGCTCTTTGGGGAGATAGCGAGGAAGCGCAGGCCTTACTGTACATCATATTTGCGAAAAATCATCATCTCAATAGCTAATTGATCTATGCAATTAATACTAATAAAGTTTTCCTTGTTTTCAGGTTACGATCTCATCGAATGGTTGATGGAACGGCTTGGAATCGAGGAGTCAGGTAACAGCAGTCATTGTCATTTATTAGTTGATCGTTATCCTTAACCTTCGATATTTCAACCGACAGATGCACGAACTGGTTCTGAGCTTGTCATTATTTGTATAGAAATATGTGTTGTTCATTTGAAGCTTATACGTACGCGAATCACTGTAGTTTACACGAATAACCTCACTAATATACAGGGTGACCCATCTGTGAATGCTCACCATGGGAATCTCCGAAACTATAAGAGATACAATGTCGGTTAAATTAGACAAAAGTTGCGTATTTATGGGCCGATGTTGATGGCGATTTTGTATTTTGAAAATATTGCATGGCTCACTAGATAATGACAAAAGTGTGATTTTCTCGAATTTTTATTTTACTTTATAAGTCAGAAGGTATTGGAAATATTGAAAAAAGCTTCAAATAAATATTTTAGTATAACTAATAAGCCTTTTGATGAACCATATGAAATTTTTTTTTACTAGATATTGCTGAAGTTACAGCCTGCAACTTTAATTTTTTAAATGGGAACCGTAGTTAATTTTAATCCAGTTCAAAAGTGCTATTTTTTCTCTTTACAATGATGTATTTGTTTACCCAAAATATCTTTTTTAGTTTCGAAGAAAAACTAAAAAGTAAGATAAAATGAATGATTTTTGTAGTGTGCCATGAAAATTTGGTACAAAACAACTGCAACTAAATATGTTATGTATGTGCAAAACAATTAAAATTCAATAATATTTGGTAAACAAAAGATTAGAGACAAAAAATAATTTATGTAGGTATGGGTTTCATATGAGAATCTGCCTACTAGCTTTCAGTTTACGCAACGACTTTTGTTTCGTTTATCAAATGTTGTTGAATTTCAATTGTTTTGCAGGTTTATAACATATTTAGTTGCAGTTGTTTTATACCAAATTTTCATGGCACACTACAAAAATCATTCATTTTATCTTAATTTTTAGTTTTTCTTCGAAACTGAAAAAGATATTTAGGTAAACAAATACATCATTGTAAAGAGAAAAAATAGCACTTTTGAACTGGATTAAAATTAACTATGGTTCCCATTTAAAAAATTAAAGTTGCAGGCTGTAACTTCAGCAATATCTAGTAAAAAAAAATTTCATATGATTCATCAAAAGGCTTATTAGTTATACTAAAATACTTATTTGAAGCTTTTTTCAATATTTCCAATACCTTCTGACTTATAAAGTAAAATAAAAATTCGAGAAAATCACACTTTTGTCATTATCTAGTGAGCCATGCAATATTTTCAAAATACAAAATCGCCATCAACATCGGCCCATAAATACGCAACTTTTGTCTAATTTAACCGACCTTGTATCTCTTATAGTTTCGGAGATGCCAATGGTGAGCATTCACAAATGGGTCACCCTGTATATATATGTCACTAACTCACCTTAGTAAATATAACTATAACGCCAGTCCTTTAAGCTTCCCAATACAACGTGTTAATTGCTGCTCTGATCCGTTAAAGAACCCTTGATGCCAATTTAGTCTGCACACAGTACCCGGTACAAATAATTCTAACCTTGTGTAGTATTCTGCTACGACATACTGTCCTATATTAACCTGCCTTTCCGTTGTACCAACTCCGTATTTTGACATGTACTAGCGGTCGGTAATACAGCGCGTTTATATACCGACTGACACGAGCCAGCGGACCAGATGAAGTTAGCTTCTGTACAACATTGTCATTGTTCAAGAGAATTAATACCACCAGTCGTTTGTTTGCTCTCAAAACTGTAATATTTGAACTCGCAAGAATGTTTGTCAGAATTCGGTATTAATTTCTGATGATTGCTGTTTTAAAATTCTGGATACATAAGTTTTGAAAGCATATAAAATATTGTAGCTATAACATTTACAGATATTTTTCAACACTACATCTTAATCTAATACTTGAATTTAAACGTTTTTATCAAATACACACAAATGCTCCATTAATTTGAACAATGAACAGTGTAGAAGATTCATTGCCATCTCGTGGGAGCTACGCTTGACACATTCGGCTTTGACTAATTAATACATTAAATGAATGCTGGACGAAAATATACTTAATTAAAATAGCAGTAAATACAGTCGGTTATTTTTAGCACAATGGTACCAGTTACTAAACTGTATTCAGCCAAACAAACAATTCACGTCATCGTTTAGGGGAAAACCTAACAAACATAAATATCACCACGTATTTGTAAATATATTTTTCAATCGACTTTTTATTGGATTTTTATTATCAATATACACGAAAAAAAAAAAAACTATCAATATAACGTAATAATGTTAATAAATAGTTCTAATAAATTATTTTTCGTTCATTTTTCATCAGCTTATTTTTATTTTGTTTTTCACTAATGGCAGCGCTGAAAATAAATATTACACGTTTATAGTAGACGTTTCTTAGCGCCCTTGTACGCTGTAAATGTGGTTTCGCGAGGCAGAACATTGTTTTAATTCGTTTTAGAACTCGTGTAAACGTAATCGAACATGACGTCATAATTTCTAGTGACATTGCATTGATGACGTGCAATGGTTGTTTGGCTGAATACAGTGTACATGTTTTTGTGGGCGGTTCCATTGCGTGGAGTGCGGGTTGCGTACCAATAGGCGTATTGCAATTCAGGGTACCTTATCAATAGTCGGATCATATACAAGTTGTGAACATAGGCCAGTAAAAAAATTCAGAGCACAGATCAAATATACCTCGGGTTGGCTAGCCTGATTCTATACTATGTGTTGCACACAGTATTACCAACCTAAGAGGTTCAATATTATATTTACCCTCACAAAATCCAATATCAAACAGGAACTTTGTGAATGTTTCTTTCGTTAAACGTGGGTGAATATTTATTGATTGGTTACATCCGGGAGCATTATTTGCCGTCGTAACCGTGGTTTATTTAAGAATAATTGGTTTATATAAACATATACACGTGTAATTTTGAACATAACCTCAGTTACACGAACTATGATGGTTGTTTGAAATCGATTCATACAGTCACAGAGGAGTCGTAATTGTTTGGCGTACTAAACAATGGCGTAGTTACTGTATCGAGTCATTTGTTCCGAGCATATTGCATTCCTTATTGATTTGAATTATTAAAGAACGATAATACTTCATAATGACGATACAAATTACAGTGTAGGATACGTTGTAATCAGCAATGGGACGAATTCGGAATTCAGAAATCTATTTGTCTATAGAAGAGTTGAGTGAACTAATATGCGCAGTTAATCAACTAAAATTTTGAGGCTAATTTAATATATTCACTAGAATTAATACTGTTTTCAAAGTCAAATCAGTTATGTACATTCAAAGCTGTATCCTGATTCGACAAAAATGAAAAAGTTTGTGCATCTGATACCATTATTTCCATATCAATATTGTTATTTCAAATGGCTGTCAATTTTGAATACAAATATAGTTTTTTCCTCGCCCGGGAATAGAAGTCGGTTTCTATGGCGTCAAACGCGGGACAGAAATGAAGCATTTACTCCCTAGGGACGAAAACACTTTTCATAAGGGAGTTTTTATTATAACAAAGGTTTTTGTAAACAAATGTCTGTTGTCCGTGGTACGCGTTGCATGGAAACATCGCCAAAGGCTTCTAAATATTGTAATTTCGCTCCGATTTATTAGAATTCTTTATGAAATTAAGTGTTTCTACTCCCGATCGTGGAAAAAATAATAGTTACACCTCGGAAGAGAGATCACCATTTTTCCCTCGATGTATTTGTATTACACCTCGGGAAAAATAACACGTTTCTCTGCCACGGTGTATAATGTACTATTTTCGCATGTCTGTAATTTAAATTTCCCGCGCTCGGAGTAGTTACTACTTGTCAGTACGAGATGGCGACTGACGGGTTTCAATTTCTGTTAGCAGAGGCCCTCAACATCGCCAACCAGATGTGCCAGTACGGATATTTCTTTCCCGTCAGTGATTCCAAGAATCTCGTGGTGAAGGATGATAGTTCATTGTATCGATTTCAGGTTAGTATTACGTCAGATTCAATAACGTTTCTGTTGTGCCTTATGTATGAGTGAGTTTTACATCTGTCAAGCTTCAAATCATTGTTTAAAACACGACCTTCTCGATAGAAAAAGTACAAATCTAGTATAAATCTAGAAGATGGTGGTTCAAAGCATTCTGGCTACGAAAAAAAAAAAAAAAAAAACCAGACAATGCTTCAAAAGCTTCATGAATGCTCTTTACGAATCAAAACAAGGACAAATGACTTTGACGTATTTCATATCAGTCCGTGGTCACTGACCTAAACATGAATTTGACGTGAAATTTTGGTTAGAACTCCAGAACGAATGATGCGAGAGTTGGTTAATATTTGTGTGAACTGTAATGAAATGTTTCTCTTCTAGTCTCCGTACTATTGGCCGTGGCAACAACGTACACCGGATAACGTGGAATACGCCATCTATTTGGCGAAACGTACACTACGCAACAAACAACGCCACGGCCTGGAGGAGTACGAGCTGGAGGCGCTAAATAATCTCCGGAAGAACCTGCAGAACAAGTGGGACTTCATTACATTGCAAGCAGAGGAACAGGTATAATACTATCCACACTATATTCAGCGCCAAACAACCATTGCACGTCATCACTGCAATGTCACTAGAAATCATGACGTCATGTTCGATTACGTTTACACGAGTTCTAAAACGGATTAAAACAATGTTCAGCTACACGAAAACACATGTACAGTATAAGTCGTCAAGAAACGTCTGCTATAAACGTGTAATATTTGTTTTCAGCGTTGCCAATTAGTGAAAAACAAAATAAAAATAAGCTGATGAAACATGAATGAAAAATAATTTAATAGAAATGTTTATTAACATTAAATGTATTTTTCGTGCATATTTATAAGAAAAATGGAAGCAAATCTGGATTAGAAAATATATATACATAGTGATATTTATGCTTGTTAGGTTTCCCTAAACGATGACGTAAATTGATTCTTTGGCTGAATACAGTATAGATCTAAATGCTTGACTTTAAGAAACAGAAGGTTGAATTTAATAAACTTCTCAGACCAGTGCACTGTTTTATTGAGACTATTTCTCATTAATAAACAAAATACTCCGGTGTGTCATGTTTAGTTTCCATGAATTTCTTACGCGCTTTTCTAAACTAAAATCCATAAACAATATCTAAAAAACCGGGCTCACGAAATGAGCGTGTAAGATTTGCTTCAAAACATTCTGTTGAGGAAATTTGCACGTAAAATACACACATCTAATAATACCGCTAGTTTTTCTGGAAATTTTCACCTGATAAGCGTAATGACTCTGACCCGTGTCACGCAATAAGCCAATCTCAGGTTGACCCGAGATTACCAATGTCAAACTAAGCCAGAAGGTTTCTAAAAACTGTCTTCGTGTTTATCGTATCACTGATCTAAACTAGAACACAGTGTACGGCTGTTAATTATCGTTGTGTCTCTATGAAAAGTCACTGAGCCTCGCTGACGATTACAACGTGTGTTAGCGATGATCGTTGCGTAGTCTCGAGGGTTTGTGTGTTGCTGTTTCTAGGTTAGGCTGGCCAAGGAGCGGAAAAAAGGTGACAAGATTGTCAGTGACAGTCAGGAGCGTGCGTATTGGCGCGTGTACCGACCACCCCCTGGGTTCGTGTCCTCGTTGGAGCAGTGTCCGGTGCCGAACCGGAACCGGAACGGATCAAGACAACGTCGACGAACTTTGGAGGACTGCAAACGGGAGGTAAACGCACGCTTCATTGCATTGCAGTGTCGTTTTACATTGTGCAATGAAATTACATTTACAAATTGTAAATTTTACATTAATGTTTTACATTGTAAACCAAGCTTTACAAATCGTGAAATAATGGAACGTTGACAGTAGACTATTTCGAAGGAATAATATCAACGAACGATAATCATAATTGTCCAATGAAATGGCTGGTTTTTTTATGATTGCAATGATTTGACTTGAGATTCGTGACAGAAATTTGTTTTTAATTGTACAAAAAGCGTTTTAAACTTACGATGATTGTGCATCAATGCCATGTCAATAGAAATTATGACGTCATGTTCGGTTACGTTTACACGAGTTCTAAGACGGATTAAAACAATGTTCTAAGACACGAAAACTCATTTACAGCATATGTCGCTAAGAAACGTCCACTATACACGTGTAATACTTGTTTGCAGCGTTGCCATTAGTAAAAAAGAAAATAAAAATAATTTGACACTAAATCCAATGAAAAATAATTTAATAGAAATATTTATTAACATTATTAATGCTAGAGTAATGGGCTGGTCGTGCATATTCATAATGAAATACCAATAAAATGTGTATTAAAAACTATATTTATAAATACGTGGTGATATTCATGTTTGTTATGTTTTTCGATGCTGTAATTTGGTTGTTTGACTGGAGATTGTATATATTGGAGGTTATAGTCAGAAAAGAGAAGATCCTTCTGGAATATTCTTGGAATATCTCATTCCTCGTTTATTTCCCACAACTTTCACGCCATCTTCACAGGGCTGCCAATAAATTTCCATCTGCTTTTGTCTTCTCATTCTCATACACACACGAATGCACATACAAAGTATACCAGTGTCTTCCAAATAGTTAGGCAGATTTTCTTTAATCCGCGGTTTTATTTACAAGTTTCATTTGAGCTAAAATTCTAATAGGAGATATTAGTTCAATGTCCTACCTATAATTGGTAGGAATATTCAAGGAAGCCACTGTTTGGAAATCTCTGGTCTCTTGCACATACGTCGAAAGTTCGTCTTTTTAAAGAAACGAGGTCCGGACCGCATATAGAGCACTCGTTCGTCTTTGTGCTGTGTCCAAGTAAGTGATGAATATTACATGAACCAAACCGTTTTGAAGAGTGTCCGGAGGTCACGTGACACATGGGCGTCGCACCAGGTTAGGGGCAAAAAGAAGGGGGGCATTCCTTAAACAATTCCAGGAACATGACTACTAGATCATGATGATGATGATGACGACCGTTGTGATTGTCGTTTTCATCGGCGACCTCTTGGTTATTGATAGAAATGTTCTGAACTTCACGTGAAGTGAGGATATAGGCTTCCCCTTCCCCCCGCAAGGGAAAGGAGACCGCCCACCAGAGAAAAAGTGGGGGGAATCAACACATGAATTAGAGCTCCCTTGTTTTAAAGGGTGATTTTTTTGGGCATCTCAGTGAAAGCAACATTTCACAAGGCATTAAATTAAATTAATGAACCCTTAGGGATGCTGTTTTAATAGGTTTGACGTCAGGCCAGGGAAATAACCCGTGATCTTTTATAAACAAGACATAATTAAAAGGATATATATATATATATATATATATATATATATATATATATATATATATATATATATACCGGGTGTCCCAAGAAATCTGGGACATAGGGAATTAACATGTAAATATAGAAATATTGTGATTACTTCTGAACAATATATTTTAGAGCAAAAGTGTAAATAACAAAGTTGTTCAGAATTAAAAACTGCATGATAAGATGCCA
Source organism: Carabus problematicus (assembly GCA_963422195.1). Lineage (NCBI taxonomy): Eukaryota > Metazoa > Arthropoda > Insecta > Coleoptera > Carabidae > Carabus > Carabus problematicus. The sequence continues at coordinate 1,059,457 of OY728578.1, forward strand.
TATTTAATGCTCAGATATGTTTCTATAATGCATAAATCAATTTTGAAATATTACATTTTAATGACAGATCAGGAGGTCGTGAAACAAAAATGCTATGGTTTGATTATTTGTTGTTGTAACTAACAAAAATACATGCAATTTTTGTTCCATGACCTCCTGATTTGTCATCAAAATGCAATATTTCAAACTTGATTTACACGATATAAAAATGTATTTGAGCACTGAATATGTCGTCATATTATGCAGTTTTTCATTCTGAACAACTTTGTTATTTACACTTTTGCTCTAAATTGTATTGTTCAGAAGTAATCACGATATTTCCATATTTACATGTTAATTCCCTATGTCCCAGATTTCTTGGGACACCTGGTATATATATATATATATATATATATATATATATATATATATATATATATATATAATCAATAGTTAAATATGCCCACGTGTTTGATTAAATATATTTGCCTCCGACTGTGAAATGCGACATGCATCTGCGTGATCGTGTAATACTACGGCAAAATCTAATTACGAACTTTTCATATTAAATTTAATTAATTTCTTGCATTATCCGAAAGTTTGTCTTCGTTCATATGCAATTCTGTTCTGCGAATTATTAAGAAGCCCACGCTCTTTATGGCAATACGATGTACGTATAGATTTATACGAGTCAAATGTGTAGGAAAGCAATAGCTTGTTTTGTGTATGTCGTGAATAAAATTTCCCTGATGTGACGTCACTTCTATATGGATTTGAATATACCATAGCCAATAGCCTTGTGAAAAATACTTTTGATAAAAATTTTAATTAATTTCAGACGAAAACAGAAGTTGGTAATTTAATGATGCGACGGTATTAATTATGAAATATAACCTCAGTGTAAAATTTCTGCTCTGCCAATTTGTATTTCATACAATCTGACAGCTGAAACATGTGCTCCTAGGCACGCCAATGAATTAACTAAGAACAATATGTTCTTTTTACAAACTGTCAACTCAGATCAGTCTGGCTCAGCTCAGCTCTTAACTTAGTGGGTCGAACTGTCAAAGGAATACACTTTATATCGGTATAACATTTATCTACACATCGTCCTGCGTTATTTTCGTGTATATTCTGTAGATTTCTTTGTATATAGATGGAGAATTAGATAGAATAACTAGATGATATTTGTGCAGGTTGATTTGCTGAAGAACAGCCTGTCAAGGACTCGGATCAAAGTGTCCCAAGCACTGGAGAGTATGCTACAGTACGTGGAGACCTATGCCGAGTATGACCCGCTCATCACAGGGTCCCAACCATCCAATCCGTGGGTCAGTGAAGATCTAACGTACTGGCAGCTGAACAGCCCACTGTATGTATCAATTTATTATGCGTGTTCTATTACAATTACGTTTAACAAACACAACTTTATGTTGAGTTTAATGTGTAAAATATTAAATGAAGAAACGCGAACTATCAGGAAACAGTCTTAACCGGGAGATACCATTAGGCGATGTTTTACTTCAATAAGAAATATTTCCTTCTTCCTACTTCTAGTGTGGAACTGCCGACTGAGAAACGAGTCCGTCGCTGGGGACTATCAATGGAGGAGTGTGTATCGGATCCTACAGGACTTAATGAGTTCACGGCCTACCTACGGAAGGAGTACAGTCATGAGAACATACGCTTTTGGATGGCGGTGAATGATTTGCGGCGGTCCAGTCAAAGTCAAATACAACGCAAAGTTTCGGAGATATTCGAGTAAGTTAATCTGCAAATCAACACCAGAAAATATCGAATTCAACTTCCCTCTTCCGAATAGTCCAAGAGAATATTCCCATCAATCTCGTTCACAATTATTGTCTTTCAGTCTTCATGCGTCTAGCACATTTATCGAAGAAAACTTCGATGAAACAACAGACCGCATCAGATTTTCAAACCAAAATGATAAATGTAAACCCAAGCTAGCGCGAAAGGAGACACAAAAGATACTTTGTGAAATGAGATACGGTCCTTTTTCATCGAATTGCTGTTTTTCGCCAAAAACGGGTGCATTCTGTTGTTGCAGCGAAGATCTCTTCGATGCTATTTGATTGGTGTACCATAGACATTATGAATCCCAAAATGGACAATATACCTCCTGTTGTTCTTGATTTCCTTTACCAGTATTGCAATATCTTGATTGTCCTCAGAGAGTTTCTGGCACCGGGAGCACCATGTGAAATCAATATTGATGGCAAGACCATGGAGAAAGTCCACCAGGAGTTGAAGCAACCGACCAGGTTCACTTTTGACGCGGCTGCCGAACATGTGTACACGTTGCTGCTCAAAAAGGATTGTTACCCGCGATTCATACGCTCGGAACACTACAAGAATCTCCTAGCAAGTGGCATCCAACCGTCGCATAAGAAACGGTAGCAATACTTTGGTCGCCGATCTGTCCAGAACGTTCGTCGAACACCTTCCTGAATGTTCCAGGTTTTTTGGTTTCGGTCCAACGAAAAAAAAAGTCTCCACCACAGCGGCTCCTAATCCGTCGTTGCTGCAACAGCAGCCGAACCCGAGTTCAGCGGTCGGTTGTGGAGCGTTGTCGAGACGACGCGGCAGCGACCGCAGTCTTTCAGGTTCTGCCCACGAGCTGGCCATCTCCGGGGTCCGAGACAACTCCCGTGTTCCGCACTCTCACAGTCAGAGTAACCTGAGCGATATACCGTACAGGTATGTTCGACATAAGACTGTGATTATACGACACATGTTGCACGCACTATTCGATGAGTACGCATGCTCGCTTTGCGACATTTAGCCCCGCCCTCGCCTTGGTTCGCGTGCCGCTGATTGGTCCGTCGGTAGTATCCTTGTGTTCTCATTGGTCGAGTGTCGATGCGGTCGGTTGACATGCGCAGCGCGGTCCCATTTCGTTGCCGCCCTCCCACTATTTGTGTTGTTCTTGTTTTGATGCAGTCGATGGGTTTTGTGTTTGTGTTAAGCGTTTGTCGTTGAATTGTCTTGCAGGGGTGACATTCCGTGTCAAAATAAAAGGCAGATTGGGCCATGGAACAATTTGTAAGTTGGCCACACTTGGATTTCTCCTAAGTATACATACTTGATACATTATTACCTAACCTATTTACTACTACTATTGCTATTATTAACTGGTGTTTTGCCTTCAATACTATTCTCTTAATACTGCTGTTGTCCCAAGGACTTGGTGTTCCCTACATTTCTAGGTGTTGTTTTCCAGAACATAAATGTTGTGGATTTTGGTGTTAACGTGCACTTCAGTTGTATTTACGGGTAATTTCTGAAACCAAACACGTTTTTAGGACCAGATGCCCGCCCCAGAAATTACGTCAAGTTCAGCAAAATTTACCATACGATTCGTTTTCTTTTCTCCCAAATCGGAGCCCCATATTAGTTGCAAATGCTTTTGAGCTTTTCTTCCAAATTGCGCGAGACCATGAATTTCTTTATTCGCTTTAGCAAACACGAGAGAACTACATTTTTGACAATTAGTTCGCACAAATGCAAATGATTTTTTGGAATTTTGACTAGCGATTTAAACATAGGATTTAGTACTAAGTGCACTTGTAATGATTGTATTCTGTTATTTTTTTTTCTGCTTGCTTATGCTATTTGTTCGTAAATCAATGTTGTGCTCGGCAGTTTTGAATTGCAGTGAAATCTCAATAGGATACAGATCCTATATCCATCTCACTAATCCTACAATAGTCCAATGGACAAAGTTAAATGTTACCGCGGTTCTTCTGGTTTGCAAATAAAAGGGATTTCACTGTAAATAACAATTAGATTCTCTGCTGCACTGTCCAAGCAAAGTTCCACTCTGAATACTTGTAGTTATTCCAGGATTGAATGAAGCTATTAATATTTATACGCTGTTCTTGGTTCACCCTATGTTTGAACTAGCATTGCATGTTGTATTCCAGTCTTCAGTTCACAAACTAATTTCGCTTCTTGTTTGGCAGAATTAATAGTTAGTCTCTTTTGGAAAGACTACTGAATTTAAAACGTACTTCTGGTTCCGCTTTAATGGTGTGATTGTACGAATCTTTATTGCATATAAGCGTGATCAAATTCAGTATTGCATTTCCAAAATGATCTTTGAATAATGAATTCTCTTCCACCGTTCTTAGTTTAAAGTGCACCGTCGCTAGTAGATGTCAAAACAGATGATTTCTCAAAACGTTAATTTCACATAATAACAATCTCATGAATCGAAATCAACAGCATCGAAACGATAACAATGTTGGTTACTTATCCTGTAACATTAATACTATTAGACCAATTCGATATTGTCCGTTTTTATTCGTGGATTTCAGTTGAATTCGCGGCTGAGAAAACTCGACCAGAATTGTACAAATTCAGTGGATTGTTTTCCTGCAATATTAACAATTCTCATGTCTATCGAACAACATTGAATAGCATCAAAGATGCTCTTCCATAGGTGGTGTTAGACAACATTTTTCATCTAGTGTCGTTTTTGAGAATCATCTTGTTTAGAATAAACAATCCCCCCACCACCACTTCAGTAATTAGTGTATGCCCCCGCGCCCACTGTTGAACAATTGATTGGTGGTTTCCCGTCCCGGTGTGATTGCGTGCCTCGAGCGTTATGTTCGTACGTTTGGCAGGGAACCTGAGCCCGTTCCGGCTGCAGCATGTGATGTATGTCCCTGGGATGAACCCGTCAGTTCCACTGATGCAGACACTCAATCTAGGGTGAAGAAACCGAGCATTGCTGTGATGCCTGGTGCCTCCACATCGGAGGACGTCTGCCCATGGGAGTCGACACCAGCGCCCGATCCATCGACGGCCGCCGAGAAGAACCTGGAGGTTCGGTCGCGAAAGAACTCGGCTCAATTGGATTCGGGCAGTTCGTCGTCCGACATCAGTCTTGCCATTGCGGAGGTGTCCGATCGGTTCCGCAAATCGTGCGGCCTGGCACAGCAGCATACATTGGACGGTGACAAACGCGGACAGACACGTAAACTGTCGACCGCTTCGTGTGTGGAAGTTAGACGAGCCTCGGTTTCGATACCAACGAAATTTGCCGACAGTAACCGACCGTCGGTATCTTCATTTGAGGAGCTTGCGACGACGGCACCGCTTGTCGAATCGGTGACTATTAATCCTAGTGCTACAGACAATAATAACGGGGATCTGCCAGTGGCCGCGACAAGTCCGGTCGCTGCTGGACACGTGTCCTCCTCTGCCTCCTTAAATTCTTCAAAGGTGCTGAAGAAATCGCACAGCTTGCGCAAGGCGTGCTCGATGTCCGGTACCAATGCGCCCACTATCAGTGTTAGTTCTGTCATAGACGATGTCATTGTTGACGATGAAGATGCGTTGGTGACGAGGGAAGAATCGATGCTGGCTGACGACAATGATGAGACGTTACCGTTCCCGTTAGCACCGCTCGCCGTACCGGATAGTGAGTCGCCTTGTAGCGAATGGGCTCCGGAAATTGTCTTGGAAGATGAACCAGTGAAAGTTGTGTCTTCAATCGCGTCGGCATCCATGATTGCGGTGTCAACAGATACGACCGCTGGTGATCTTCCAGGCACAGCTACTGCTGGCGGGGAACAAGCGATGACGAACCCTGAAACGTCGGAAGAGAATCCTGGAAGGAACCTGGAGGGAAAACCGAATGACATTTGCCCCTGGGAAGATGAGTAAGTGCTGTTTCGATCAGCGGTTCTGGAAACAAATTGTGAGCGAGGTTCCTTTCTTTCATAATCACACCAACATAACCCGAAAACGATTATCAAACTAGATTCTCACACATACAAACGGTACAACGGTTCCTATTGGGGTTCATTCCCGATAAATAACTAGAGTAACTTGCCGAGTATGTTGCCAATTATGACAATAAAGCTTTGTTAAACATTTTATTACTCTGTTGCGATCAGCGGATTCTATAAGTAAATCCCTGCGCTGAAGGCGTAACGCCATTATCTAGAAAGGAGCCCCGTCCTGAACAGTTTGGGAACAATCACCACTGATTTGGATGCACTAGTTGATCGTGATCGCTAATCACCATCCTGCAAAGCAAACACACCATCACCACAAACCATTCGCATAATACAGTAATGCTCTTACCAAAGTAACCACAGATGCACTTCATATCTATCTATATATAGACACACTTTAGACAGTAACACATTTCACTGACCGAGTATATCAGGCTGACATTCGGTACGTACATGCATTGACATGTTGAGATTGTAGAATATGTGTTTGGTATGTATGGTGAACATTGAGACCGTATTTGTTAAAAGTGTAATTCAGGTGAACGTAGGATTCTCATGAAGATTTGTGGTGTTCAAATCGGATGTACATACATAACATCACGCCTTTGCCATTACTGGGTGGAGCAGACCCTTTATTTCCCCCCAATTATTTCATAAAACATTATAAATTAAACAAAACACTACGCAGTTTCTGATGGACTAAGTTTTCGCGGGGAAAAAAATATGGGATGTAATTGGTTTTAAATGTTATATTGGAATTCTTGGGAACCTGAAATCGGTGATTGGCAAATTATATGTTCAGGAATATTCCCCGGAACCAGGAAATTCTTCTTCCAAACCGGGTAATAATTTCATCGGGAATATATAATATCGAAAAGAATACAGAAATATTTCCGTAGGAAATATTAATTGCATACCTTTCTAAAAAGCTTAGACCAATAAGGTTGCTATTTATTCAGTACATCCTTCGATAAAACTATGTTTCTTCATGAAAATCCAGCAAATTGTGTGCTATATTAGTAATATAGTGCTTATTCTAGTATACCTTTATAAGCGGTTCCTATGAACATATTATGGTTTAGCAGATTGGTGGTATTTCGACATCAATACACGATGACCATAACTTGGCATACCAGTACAAAAAGTACATTTTTTATGAGTATAAACCTTTGTATTTATTCTGATATCCCATTAGAAGAAGAACATTTATACCAGTATACAATTTACATATTTTGGCATTCCAAATGAGGAAGTAAATTTAGTATTCCGGATCGGAAGGTATCTATTGAAGGATACATACATACATACATACATAACATCACGCCTTTCCCATTACTGGGGTAGCAGCCCTTTATTTCCTACAATCACTAAAGAAAAAAAAAAATATATATATATATGAAAAACTGCCTTTCATTCCTTATTTTCTAACAATAGCTCGCCAAATACTCCTATCCATACATAACTGTCTCGCCTCGTTAATATCCATACACCTTGTCATACATGCTCTCCTATTATTTCTATTATTATTATTATCTATTGAAGGATAATTGAATATAAATACGTATTCAGGTATACCAAATGAAAAAAAAGAACCTAGTTTGACCATTGGAAGAGGTGTTGATATACCATTAAAAAAGGTGCTTATATTAATAATATACCATTACGAGAGGTACTTTCTCTTTTATACCGTTACAAAAGCTATATTGTTATACTTGTAGAAAAAGTACCACGTTTTGCTATACCATTACAAAAGGTACTTATTCTGATATACCATTGGAAGCGGTTCCTATTTTGATATACTAGTTGAAGAAGTACCTATGTTGATATACTTGTAGAAAAAGTACCACATTTTGGTATACCATTACAAAAAGTACTTATTCTGCTATACCATTGGAAGCGGTTCCGATTCTGATATACCATTACGAGAGGGACTTATATTGATATACCATTAGAACTGGTACCTATATTAACCTGCAGAAGAAATACCACATTTTGCAATACCGCTACTATCTAAACGAATAACATTGACTCTGTCTATGTCTGCCTGGTGTACTACAGTTTGTAAAAACGTTAACTCTGTTTACTTCACAGGGAAACGTGTAAGGTGGACACTCCATTTGTGAAGACCTATGCTACACTTGGTTACCTATAAATAATATCACGTGTATTTAACATTATATACTCTGTATACTAACATATGCCTCAAACCCCACCCATGCCCCGCCCACTCTCGTATCTGTCTATGGTCAGCCCTACCTCTCTCTTACACTACCGCAGTGTTATTTGAAACTCTGTCTGTGGTCAGATTTAGGATTCGTATATTTATGGTTTCGTTGAAAGGCGCCGAGTTTGTAGAAAATTATTAGAGATGTGCATTATGAAGACGCATATCCAAGAAATATGTTTTGGTTGGTCGCATTTGGTCATATAAATATTTCTAATAATTCTCTATGAATTTAAAGTTATTTTAAGTATGTCTGTGATCAGAATAAATGATTAAATATCATTCTTCATTACGTTAAATGCTCTCAATAATCGGAAACTTTAAATCTAAAACAAAATGTGACATAATATGAAAGGATACATCTAATAAAATCATGAAAAATGCATAGTTTCGACGTCAATTCAAAACGGTTTAATTATTTTGCTAGGAACTTCATCAAAGTCGTATTAAGTTTGATGTTCACAATTCATACAACGAAAATCATCTTTACAAGTCATATTCATACGAAAAACCATTGAATTATCATGACATTCAATGATATACGTTATAATGAAAGCTAAAATGAAATATAAACGTATGTTAAAACATCAAGAAAATAGATATTTCTAAAAAAACCAGTGCGCACATATTCATTCAAATTATTTACTTAATTCAATCTAATATAAACAAAGTATTAAACAATAACAAATTGACAAAGAAACTACTAACGATTGAGAACCTATTGCTTCTATTCCATTCAGTAAATTTGTTGCCAACTGCTAGAACCGCTGTCAAATTGTTGCCAACTTTACGCAACTAACAAACTGACAAGTACACGCAAACATATGTTGCTTAACTTTGGTAAATTCTCTAAAATTAATGAACAATTTCACTGCAAAACTAGGACAAACTAAATGAGTTTTTGCATGAATATAACGCGTTAATACTTCGACCTGAACGAAAATTTTGCATGCGATTACTAATGACAAGTGACACGAAACAGTCTTGAAGTATATTCCAGAAAAAAACAGTTGTCCATATTTGAAAGTATGAAGGGCTATTATAAAATAAAGCGCGCCGTTTGTAGAAAAATGGGCCGATCCTAATTTTATCTATGCAAAGCATTGGAAATTGTGATTCTGGATTGAGTATACATTGAAATGTTGTATATTCCATTCCAGATTCCAGGTAAATCAAGATGAAGCCGAAAATTGGAAAATTGAAGAACGTTAAATTTAAATTCAGTATTAGTAATATTTACAAGATACACACTCCTACCTCTTGACAAACAGTTTCAATAAGGATCTGCTCAATAAAAATCCAATTGAAATGACAACAACACAAATCATGAGTTAAAATTGAGGTCTGCCCATTGTAATTGGTATTCACTTCTTCTACTTAGGAATCTTCTTCAGGAGAAAAACTAGTAATATATTTGAAGGCAAAGAAGAAGACAAAAATTTCCGCGCTAAAATTCAAAATTCTAACGGTCTCCTCTAGATTACGCATTTGTTGACTGGAGGCAGCGTCGTGCCAATGAAATTTCCGATGGGGCTAGCTGAACTGAGCCCTTGGATGGCTCCCGTCGTTGATTCTCCTCGGCCCACGATGCTCGGTCTTCCGATGCATGTGCGTCTGGACTCAACCGTCCTCGTTCTCTCACACAACGCGAAATTCCTGACACATGGCATCGTCGCACAACTGGAACCGTCGACTCGGAATTTCGGTGTTTATTCGTTAGCGTGTAAGTCTTGGATTTATCTAGCCCATGTAGCATTTGGTCGTCGTTGTTGTTGTATGTTAGGTGTCTATGGATAACATATGAAGCAAAAAAAAAAAATATTCAAAACGGTGCAGAAAAAAAACGTGCGAGTGTACTAGGTTTACGAGAAGAAATGTTTGAGGAAATCAAGAAGTGTTTAGGACAGTTTCAGAAAAAGGGTGAAGCAAATGAAGGAGTTTGTGGAAAAAAGCGAAAACTTTGGAGAAATGGGAAAATAGGAGAAGGAGTTTGATTGGTAGTAGAAGATCAGAAAATGGTGTCATATCATTTGCACAAGTTAGAGAAAAGATTTTGCTAGAAAGCACAAGACTATCAGAAGGATTTTGTCGATAGCCGAAGAAGATATTCTAAAACTGGTATATAGGATTGAAGATGCGGATGTTGAAAATACTGTTAGGCATAGTTAGTTTTAGCAACGATGTGTACCGAGGAACTTAAAATTGTGGTTGATACTTTTTTACAAATGAACTTTGGAAAATTTACGATTTTTTGGGAGAGGTTACATGAACCTATTACTAATTTGTAATTGTTGTTGTGAAAAAGTGGTAACACTCGTATTATGCTTGAGTTCTGTCAAAAGGAATATTAAATTCTTGAACATTTCGAATAAATTAACCGATATAATTACACATATTTACATTAATGCTGCTCTTTAATTAAAAAAAAAAAACAATTTCAGTGAAACTTTAAATTCTAGGTTATGTAGGAACTGCTCGTAGCCATTGTACACTCCACATAAAAAAATCTATATACATATATTTAACTATATTCCTAGGTATATATGCAAGATGGTTATTATTGTTTCTTTTTCCAAATATAATACAAGATACTTATTATATTTCGTGGTGTAAATGTGTACCCACACTAGCAAGCACGTTATAATAATAATAATGATAATTACGTACATATATATGATATTGGACTCACTAATACACTTAATTAACATAACTTACGTGTGCAAAAATATTGTGTGTGTTCTCAGAAACCTATCACTATATGTGATTCGTGTAATAAAATCTAGAATTTATCTTAACGTCAGTTGTCAAGTAGCAAAAGAGTCAGTTCCTAACCTCAATGTGAACACGGTGCTATGTGTTGGACGCCATTTTGGAAGCAGTAGTTCATGAAATGCCCGCAACTGTTTGGAATATACTTATTTTTCCGTGCAATCCCAATGACTACTTGATGCTCACAGCCCTACTAAGGACTACTAGATTGTTCTTCTAAATTTGAAACTGTTACTATGGAAAATTGTGTGCGTTTATAGAATTACTATTGCGATAGTGTTAAATTTAGTAGAAACAAATAGTAGATAGTGTCGGGCTGTAAATAGCAATCAGTGTATTCTAGTCTTATGTTCCGAATTTGAAAGTTCAGGTCCGATTTGGCTATGCATTCTTCCACAGGAATGCGTAAGTTTAGAGTCTGTGCGATCAGATAAATGTAAGATCTATTTTGTTGAAAAAATATACAAAAATATCGCGTGAATATACTAATATAAAGACCGTTTAATAAGTAACAATATTCATTTGGTAATATATTATTTTGTAGATCACATTGAAACTCGAATTTGCACAATCATCGTCTATTCAAATAAGGGGGCCAGTCGCCAGAACCTTTTTAGCTAATATTACGAGAACCGACCTGATATTGCATAAAAAATTAAATAACAAAATTACTAATTTGACTTGTCTTCTCTTCGGAGCGGGGGCCGTTAAATATTCATGGCCCAGGGCCTTTACAATTCATAAGACGGGCCTGTATAAGACAGTTAAAATATCGAACATTAATTAACACACTATCGAAGTAAAATTAAAGCAAATTAAAGCAGAAATATTATTAAACAACCATAAACTAATGATGTAATAATAAATTGACTAAACTCAAACTCATGCGTATTTGTCCAAGATGCGGATTCAACTTAAATCCAATTAAACAAAATTTTGCTGGAACGAAACTACATCAGAAACTTAAGTTTACCCTGAAACAAATACCCAGATGATTACAGATTTAAGTGTGAATCCGCGCATGACGGAAATATACCGGTTGGAATCATTAGAAATGAAAGCACAAAATCGTTATTATTTCAAGCAGAAACACGCACAATGTCTGAAAAAATGTTTATTCATTTACGAAGATTAGTTGTAATGTTTTGATTTATTGTTTAGAAATTCGCTTGTCAACATTAGAGTGAAAATTAAGCATGTTATAAAGTAACTTCCGTCGACCGCGGTATTTGAAAACAGAAAGAAAAAATATACGTTCTTTATACTATGTATATTGTACATTGTATATGAAAGTAAAATCTGGGTTGACTATCTTACTATATACAGCTTAAAATATCAGTTGGTTATCTGTAAGTAAGTTCCTAAGTAGTATTGGAAATCAGGAATGGTTGATTGAAATGAACGTTTTTTTTTTCTGAAAGCTTATGAAGAATATTAGCATTAAGAATAAGTGCAATATTTGTATTGGAATTTCAAAATAAGTTACCCGTTTTTGACAGTTGACTGTTTCGTTTGTTTATTTAACATTATCTAATGTTAGTCAAGTTAGTGTTGCTATGACAACGTTTTGCACTAAATGAACATAGAATTGTTTTATTTACATTATTGTTTATTTAGGAAATTACCTACAGATAAACTAATTGATAAATAACTTATTTACGGGAATATAATAAGTATATACCGGGTGTCCCAAGATATCTGGGACATGGGGAATTAACACGTAAATATAGAAAAATCGTGATTACGGGCTGAACAATACATTTTAGTGCAAAAGTGTAAATAAAAAAAGTTGTTCAGAATTAAAAACTGCATAATATGATGCCATATTCAGTGCTCAGATATGTTTCTATAACGAGTAAATAAATTTTGAAAAATTACATTTTCATAACAGATTAGGAGGTAATGTCGCAAAAACTGTATGTTTTAATTATTTGTTGTTTTAATTAACAAAAAACCTACAATTTTTGTTTCACGACCTCCTGATCTGTCATCAAAATACATTCTTTCAAAATTGATTCACTCGATATACTAAAATATTATGGCACTGAACATCATATTATGCAGTTTTTAATTTTGTACAACTTTCTTATTTACACTTTTGCTCTAAGCTGTGTTGTTCAGCCTGTAATCACTATATTTCTATATTTACGTGTTAATTCCCCATGTCCCAGATTTCTTGGGACACCCGGTATATATATTTCCGATACGAACGCACAAATTACATACATTTTGTTCATTAACATTACTGAATAATTCATTGAATTTTGTTGGAACATTTACGTCATAATTTCACATTTAACGAAACACGCACAAATATACAGTTATAAACATTTGTGTTTAAATAATTTCCCAGAAACGACGATGAATTATGCATATTTCAGATTTAGTATCGTACAATATTGAATAACTAGTAAGATCTTATTCCACATTGTAAAAATGTGCGTCTTACGTTATATCCGAATAAATTCACATTCACAAAAGAGAAAATCTAAATCGATACTGGAAAATTGTATTTACTTATTAAATAGCTAACAGTGGCAGTGACTATGCAGTTTTCCTTAGGGGCACCGCGACACACTAACAGTTGTACTGATTTAAAAACTTAATTGTTAATAATAAAAATCAGCAGAAGAAAAAAATATTTTTTTGTTCTTAGTTAATTAAATTGTATATTAAACTAATATTTCTAATTATTATTCTGATCACGGACAACACTAAATGCAACAGCATATTATATACTTGTTTCTTTAACGTACTTAAGTACAGCAAAACACATACTTATACGTAATGTTGGCAGCTTAAATACTTAAACAAGTATTTATACTTGTTACAAATACTGAACACTACAACGTATAAGTATGTTTCATTGTTTAGAATACATGAAATTCTGGGAATTTTCTGATTTATAAATCTAAAAAGCAAGTATCGTGCTTAAGAATATCACAATTTGATGTGTGCAAGTACCATTGTGAAGCATACTGAATGTTTTAAATATCGTGAGATTCAAAATTCCCGGGCAATATCGAAACTGCCTACGTCACTAACCTTAATGTAAGGTTAGGATGGCCAGGAACCGTAGTGTATTATGGGAAATAGAACTGATGTTCTTTGTATTATTTATAAATTAGAAAATTCTCGTTTTTCATCTGTGTTTCCAGTAAATTGCTTTAGTTAACAACTTTAAAAGAAACCATCGTTAATATTAACTATTATATATTTACGTACTAACCTAATAGTATATATGAAAAAAAAGTTATGTTTTCAATTTTCAACATATATATTTATATAAGGTCCTAGTAAAATACAATGTACTGTATCTAAACCACTCTATATTTCTAGAGCTTTACATTAAACAAATGATAACAACAATATCTGTAATCAAATCAAAATTGAACACTGATTGTTAAAAAGTATATGGAGAAACCCCGATATATAAATGAGTACTGACGATTTCAAACTTTTGAAACTAATTAACTACTCCCCTTAATACCAGGACAATGTATTTATATATTCGTCGATCTTAGTCAACTAATTAATATCGTTACGAAAATGTGAAACACAAATCACATAATTGTCTTGCGATAATATACGTATCAAAAAAAAAATTCCCCCATCCAGATTAAAACTAAAAATCCCTAGTACCAGATGACATTTGCTTCGATAACTGTGTACTTTTAAGGTAAAAAAATCCCCTAAAACGAAAAAAAAAAATCCCTAAAAATATGTATCAGGAGGAGGCATATAGACTAATCAAATAACAGCAAAATAATTTGAAAAAAACAACAACTTCCACCTGAATAAAATGTATTTGTTATGAATTAAATTAAAGATTAATGCTAAGAATTATCATAGTAAGATTAACCAGATCAAAAGGCCTACTAGCTATTTATTAATATTATTATAAACTTGTCGAAATAACTGACAAAATATATATATATATATATGCGTACATATGTATGTACAAAATGTTTTTGATTTTGGTTTTGTCAATGGTTCGATTATTATTTTTTTTTTGTACAATTCCTTTTAACATAGGTTGTGATAATAACTAGAATTAAAAACTAATAATGTTTTTCGTAATATGTAAGAATTGTGACAAATATGTGAATGTCAGATGAAAATGCATCCACAAACCTGAAATATTACCAAGTATTATGCGCCTGCGCGGGTATGCAACCTGAAATACACTAGTGTTGCGATGGGTGTCGTGTACTTTTGCTATATTCAATCCAGTTACATCGCTCAGTATCAGTGAATATTCACGTTAAACTATTTCAAATATCAAGTGTTTGCCGCCAGTATTCCGTACGCAGTACGCTAACCAATCAGTGACGTGTATTTGATGTTGCTTGCCCCGCCCAGTGCACAACTGTCATTCAACGCTTCGTTTTCGTTCAGAGCCAACTAACCTCACTATTTTGCATTTGACAGAAGACAAATCATCAGGAAATCTAATAACAAAATTTCAATTTGCCGAATAAATTGCTGTGTAAATAATAAATAATCAAATTAGAAGTCAAATGGTTCAGTACGCTTTGGTTTAGATCGTAGAATTTACCTAATGTGAAAGAAAATACTCGTCAGTATCTAGAAGTAATCCATTTATTATAAAATAAGATGTGACTTATTAAAAATAATGTATCAGAAATGTCTTTCAAAGGAACATATAACAAAAAAAAAAAAACATTTGAATTGACTAGATCAGAATTTTTCGTTTAAATAAATTATGACAGGAATTCGCTTGATATTTATGGTTTTTTCAGGCATTATAATTCAAAACCGAAGAATCTTTGAGGCGAAAAATGAAAAACAAAAGAAAAATGCATAAAAACAACAAATAGTGCTTAGTTGAACACAAATTATTGTACATAGTTTTGTAAAAGACAAACAATGAGAAGTCTAGGGTATTTTGTGTTTAGTTTGGTCACTGTATCCAGAATAAAAGTCAGTAGGATTATATTAATGAAATATTGTTAATAGAAATGTTAATAAGAATATGATTACTGTAGACTAATGCAAAATAAAATTACTTAAAATGTTTGTGCTTCTCCGATTTGTTTATAGTTACAGGTAAATGAATTTGTATATTTTGAAATTCCCACCTTTATGAAAATATATAACGGGAGTGGTGGAAGGGCGAAGTCATCTGTCAAAAATATTTTATAACCAATTAGAAAACGCGAAATCTGTAAAATTGTATTTCATGATGTAAAAAGTGGCATTCATATATTTTATTCTCGATTGAGTGAATTATTTCAATTGAGTTTCAATTAAAAATGAGTTAATGATTTGTTAATATTTCTAATATATTTCTTATTGTTTGATAAAATATGAAAATTTATTTCAAATTACGTTTTAATAAATTTGTCTCATATTATAACACTTTATAATTTTATATACATATAAAAATCTATAGAAATATACTAAATATATTGTTAAATGTAGTTATTTATCTAAAATTATATATAAAACATATTTTTAAATTATAAATTTCAAATATTGACGCATTTTCGAGTTACATGCTGCCATCTTGCGAGCGTTTGTGTAACTATCCACGCAATGTGTATATTCTGACAGCTGTGCTTATTAGTGATGTCACTTCTCAATATTTTGGTTAAATTCTCGTGTTTTAAGTTGAAATGAGTGATGAATTTGACTGCGCAAAACTGCTAATAGTTCGAAATAAGTTCCTGTGTTGTGTTCCGGTTGGAGAAATTGGCTTGAAGGTACGAAAATTGCTAAATATATAACCTATATGTTCGTGTGGGTTATCTTGGACGCATTTCAAAAAGTAAAAAACTTATGAATCATTCAAAAATGTATAAAATGTGAATCATTTCCAGTGTTTTCTAGAATTGCTAATGCATTTGCATCGATATTTGTGACCAGTGATAATGTGGTATTTATAGTTTTATTATTGACAGTGCTATTGTGATTTCGGTAATGTATTTCCTATTATAATTATTAGTCTCTACTAGTAACAGGTTTTAATTAATAGTTCATTAGTACACTGGCAATTAATGGTTTTATTTTTCAATTTAGAAACCTGTATTCAAGGATACATGCACATTTAATGCATTTAGATTATGTTATCTTTGAGTAGCATGTTGGTTTCTGATAATTTTCTAAATAATTCATGCCCGTTAATGTCAAAATTGCATGATTTATAACTAGAAATACACCAAATATACCTTACAATACGAATTTTAGTTGAAATTGAAAGTGCTTTATATATTAAACAATTTATTTCATTTGAAAAATTAGTTTTAACAATGAATACGTTTAAATGCTTTCCAGGAATACTTGAAGGGCATATCCTGGAACGCCCAAGCCCTGCTACTGGACTCTACTGTCAACGGTGTGCTTCTCCAGGAATATCCCGTTAGGTTATCTTATCAAAAAGCTTTCTTGAAGCTGCTGATTGAAGTTTTAGAGGAAAATTGTGCCGAAGTGCATGATATTCTTTACGATACGTATTGTGTTTTATTAAATACAGTTGACGCGGCAAAATATTCCTATAAACATTACTGCATTGAAGAAAAAATTATAACATTGAAAGAAAACAAGAATTTCGTATCTGAAGGCACTACTGGTCTATGCAGTTGGCAGGTAACTATTGTTTAAGATTTCAAAAGTTGCTCCGTTAGTATTATATCTGATCCTGAAGCAAATGTTGCAACATAATTTCCCTAGCGGGAGTTTTTATCAGAACAAAGGTTTTGTGTGACCAAATTTTGTGTTGACGCCACAATTTCTAGTGACGTGAATTGGTTGTTTGACTGGATACAGTATAAATTCGTTCACACATTGTGTAATAATAATACTAAGGCATATTTTTCTGCTCTGTAGGCTGGTCTAGCTCTGTCCGAGTACTGCCTCACCAACAGCGATCGTCTTGAGCGGCGAACCATCCTAGAACTAGGTGCTGGTGTAGGTCTGGTCGGTATCACAGTAGCTCTGCATTGCCAGCCGCGTGCGATCTACCTTACCGACTGTCATCCGAAAGTGTTGACAGTATTGGCAGAGAACGTTGCGTTAAATTTGACCGCCGCTCGTCCGCATACTACCGCAGAAACTATCAGTGCTGCTACCGGGAACTCTATAGACTCGCATACTGTCAAACGGATTGATAGTGCACGCTGGTTTGATAGTAGTACGCGCCACCGCGAACCGCTAAACTGTCCTACTGTCAAAGAGACTTCAAGTGCGCGATTTGACAGTATATCGACGGAGGACAGCGCGCCATTCGAATCGGTAAACCGCTGTACTGTCAAACGAACTGTCAGTGCGCGATTTGATAGTATACCGGTCGGGAATAGTGCCGTATCGTCGCATACTATCACTGAGACTTTGTCGCGTTGTCGTGGATGTGATAGTAGTGCGCCACGCGAATCGCTAAACTGCCATACTGTCAAAAATACTGTCCAACGGGAAGTTAAACCTGTGCGTTCCTCAAATACAAGTGCTGGTATAAGTGATAAGTGCGTTGACACAGTGGACGACACAACATTTGACCAGAAATTTGACAGTAGCGTGCCACGCGAATCGCTAAACTGCCATACTGTCAAAGATACTGTCCAACTCGCGCGTTCCTCAAACACAAGTGCTGGTATAAGTGATAAGTGCGTTGACACAGTGGACGACACAACATTTGACCAGAAATTTGATAGTAGCGTGCCACGCGAACCGGTAAACTGCCATACTGTCAAAGATACTGTCCAACTCGCGCGTTCTTCAAACACAAGTGCTGGTATAAGTGATAAGTGCGTTGACACAGTGGACGACACAAAATTTGACCAGAAATTTGATAGTAGCGTGCCACGCGTACCACTAAACTGCCATACTGTCAAAGAAACTATCCAACGAGAAGTTCAACGTGTGCGTTCCTCAAATACAAGTGCTGGTATAAGTGATAAGTGCGACGACACAACATTTGACCGAAAATTTGATAGTATTCTGGTGCATACTGTCCAAGACACCGATACTCGTGTGTGCGTTTTCAATTTGCCGTGGGAAAGTGTCGAAGAAATTGAGTGTTGTTCGAGAATTGTGCCCGATTTGATACTAGCAGCGGATGTCGTCTATGACAGTAGTGTTTTTCAGTCGCTCTGTGAAACTGTCAAATATTTTCTAAACTCGAACGCGCAGTGTGAAGTGATCTTTGCGTGCACAGAACGAAATTCGATCACGTTGAACGAGTTCATCAATGTGTTAGGTGAGATTCGTAGTTTTTTATGTGCCACGGGTGTTATGACGATGATTATGCCCGGCGGGTGACGATGTTGGCCCGATGGACATAATCATATGGACATATTACACTTTCGTGTATTGTTTTTATCAAAAATTCCCGGTGATAGTTGAATATAATTACGATATATGCGTTGCCAAGCACTTTGATTTTCATTTATTTATTTATTTAGCCGTTCAATTGGTGTATTCTTGAAAATAGCGTCGACTGCATTACGTGTTTTTGACGATATGTCCGAAGATATGTCAATCAGAACGAAGAAAGCTGACTGACGATTTATTAACACACGAAATCGAAGGCAATTTATGAAAAAGTCTTCCGCAATATTTACTGACTGGAAGTTGGACAATAAAGTTAATGATAGCGGGCGTAAATGTCATTATGCCCCAGGGCATAATGACTTTTACTTAATGACAATTCAATAGAGTATACTTATATTTAAAATGTTCTGTTTTTCTTTCAGAAACAAATCATTTTAATATCAGAGAATTATCGCCACCGGAATCCAAGTATTTCTACTGGTCCACAGAAATACCCATTCGGTTTTTCCTGGTTACGGTTCTGTAAAAAACACAAAAGGTAAGTCTCATTATGTATATCTCGGAAACTATAAGAGATACAAAGTCGGTTAAATCAGACAAAAGTTGCACATTTATGGGCCGATATGGATGGCGATTTTATATTTTGAAAATATTCCACGGCTCACTAGAGATAATGTCAAAAGTGTGGTTTCTTTCGAATTTTTGATATTTGAAATGTACTCGAAATATTGAAAAAAAATGCTTCTAATAAATATTTTAACCTTGATTGAAATTATGACGTCATGTTCGATTACGTTTACACGAGTTCTACAACGGATTAAAACAATGTTCTGCTACACGAAAACACATTTATAGAGTACAAGTCGCTAAGAAACGTCTACTATAAACGTGTAATATCTGTTTTCAGCGTTGCCATTAGTAAGAAAAAGAATAAAAATAATTTGATGAAAAATGAACGAAAAATAATTTCATAGAAATATTTATGAACATTATTAGTTATCTTAAATGCATTCTTCCGTGGCATATTAATAATAAAAATCCACTAAAATGTCGATTAAAAAATATATTTACAAATACGTAGTGATATTTATGTTTGTTAGGTTTTCGTGCATTTGTTCTTTGGCTGAATACAGTGTATTTGAATCAACTAATAAACAAAATTCGTGTCTTTCAAATTTCCCTGTTTTCATTTTTAAATATATTCTGTTCGTTACTTTCGTTAACCTTAACCACAGTTCTGTATGATTCCTGCACGTTCAATTGTTTAGTTATGCAGTGACGTTGCCATAGTAACTGGATTAATAGGTTATCCGTTATATTGGCTATGCATACCGATTGAGAGTGTTGTTTCGAAAACTATTTATTTGTATCGTAACTCGTTTGTTTTTCGTCAAGTTGTAAATAATAATCTTGCTAGTAACCTGTCTGTGTTTTGTTTTATTTTTGACGTATGAGAATTGACCTGAATATTTACCGCGTCAATATGTAATTTTCCGCAGTTTTGCGGACGATCAGAACGGATATTGTTATGTCCGCAAATAGTGCATGCAAATGAACATCCTGTTCTTCGTTTTAGTACTATTTTTTACACACATTAACGTCGATAACAAAAAATTAATTAATTTCTAAAATAATGATGCGACTTATTGTGTTCAAGACGCTCTAAAAAAAAAAAATGCTATAAGGACAGGAAGTTTTAAGGTTCATTTTGAAGTCGGGCCAAGAAGGCTCGCCCCCGGATATTGATAATGCTAATGTGTGGTCAGGAATAGCAAAATCACAAACAACTGTATGACAATATTATTCATTTTCATGAAATTTTAAACTTGATTTTGTCAGTTTATTAAATCTCAAAAATTAAATCTGATTGCTAACTGGGATGCAGTATAGGTATATATATATATATATATATATATATATATATATATATATATATATATATATATATATATATATATATATATACATATATATATATATATACAGGGTAACCCAACTTTAAATGCTCACCATTGGAATCTCCGAAACTATAAGAGATACAAGGTCGGTTAAATTAGACAATAGTTGCGTATTTATGGGCCGATGTTGATGGCGATTTTGACAAAAGTGTGATTTTCTCGAATTTTTCTTTTACTTTCAGTCAGAAGGTATTAGAAATATTGACTACAGACTACACAGCAAATACAAAGTCGGTTAAATTAGACAAAAATTGCGCTTTTGTGGGCCAATGTTGATGGTGATTTCATATTTTGAAAATATTCCGTGGCTCATTAGATAATGATTTTAACTTTTAAGCGTTGCAGCACTTGATTATTTCGTCATATTTCTCCATTTTTTTTTATTCGATGGAGTTCATTGATTTGGCAAGCGAACAGCTCATATCTGTATATATATATATATATATATATATATATATATATATATATATATATATATATATATATATATAATTGTGCGTGTGTGTGTGTATGTATTGGTGTATTTTCTCCATGTGTTCTACTATTGATCAGATATCCGTTCAAGTGAGTAGGTCATTAGTTCCCAAACACACATACATACATATATACATGTGTGCCGTGCATGGCTTGTTTGATTTCTCTTTCACGTAAAAATGAATCTTGTTTGTGTGTAATACACTACACTACCGGTTGTTTATTTTTATTCTTCTCTTTCTACTTCGTTGCCCAGTTACCATGTTGTTTATTTACTTGACAACAACAACAACAACCATGACTACGACGATTTAACAAATGATTGCGCTTCGGTGAGTATATGTAACAAGTGTGGCATCGCAGTAGCAACATCGCTGCCTGTCTGTAGGTCACGCCATTTTATTTGTTTATTTATGATAATATTTTATATAATATAATTATCGAGGGGTAAACTACGCGTAAACAATTTGTACACCAACACGAGATTCAAAAAGAGATTTCCAGAGATTTACAGAGATTTCAAAAGATTTTAAGAGATTCCCAGAAATTTCTAGATATTTAAAGAGATTTCTAGAGATTTCCAGAGATTTCAAAAGATTTCCAGAGATTTCAAAAGATTTCCAGAGATTTTAAAAGATTTCAATAGATTTCCAGAGATTTCAAAAGATCTATCAAGAGATTTCAAAAGATCTATCAAGAGATTTCAAAAGATTTAAAGAGATTTTCTGAGATCTAAAAAGATTTCAAGAGATTTCAAAAGATTCACAGAGATTTTTAGATATTTCAAAAGATTTCCAGAGATTTCAAAAGATTCACAGAGATTTCTAGATATTTCAAAAGATTTCCAGAGATTTTAATAGATTTCAAAAGATCCATCAAGAGATTTCAAAAGATTTTAAGAGATTCCCAGAGATTTCTAGATATTTCAAAAGATTTCCAGAGATTTCAAGAAATTGCAAAAGATTTCCAGAGATTTCAAGAAATTTCAAAAGATTTCAAGGGATTTCAAAAGATTTTAAGAGTTTTCAGAAGATTTTACGAGATTCCCAGAGATTTCTAGATATTTCAAGAGATTTAAAGAGATGTCCAGTGATTTCAAAAGATTTCCAGAGATTTCAAAAAATATCAAAAGATTTCCAGAGATTTCCTCGCTTCGTATACATGTATTTTTTCTCGTTCTTTGTACATATTATAGTCGGTATTTATCCGTACTTAATTAACTAAACAACATTTCTCTTCAATTCCTTAAACGTTCTGCACGATTCGGATATTGTGAATAGTCCAATTTACTAGCATATGATACGTAGTGATATGGAACTATAGTGGAACTATAACGCTTCACGTTACATGTATACGAACCGAGGATATCTCTGGCAATATTCTGCAATGTACGCGTAGACTAGATAGATAAACTTTTTATTCTCGCCATCGGCTTTGAATCTACATTTTGTTTATACAATAATTTGTTATCCCATGATATGCGTAATTAACTTAACATTACTATTGACTAATATATTAACAATAATTTATATACATTTAAATGAACCTCACTATCCTGTCTAATTTCCTATGCTCTTCTTATTACACTTCTTCCTCGCGATCTTCTCTCTTCATTTCTCTGCAATTCTTCCTTAAGTGCGCTAAGGTTTCTAGATTCTTTCTTCTTCCGTTTTCCAGAATTGATTTGCAACTTCTTCATTTCCACATCGGAATCTGGCTATGTACGCGTAGACTATCTATGTCACGTCTCGTACGACGGGAAACACAATCTGACCACATTGGACCACATTGTGCATGGGGCGAGGGGTCGCGGAGGTAACATCTTGTCAGTTGCTTGCACAGAGTTGGCCCGCGCTCACGTCGCCATGACTCATACACTGGTCTCATGACACTGTGCAAACCGGATTTGCATTGTGAGTACTGGAACCAAACCGTAGTTATAGACAAGAGTCTAGTTTGCAGACGCACGCAAGTACGAAGACACACGATGTCTGTTTACGAAATAATACGACGCGATACGAACATGCCTGTTCGTAGTTCGTAACGTTGTGCTAAAGTTGTGTGCAATTTGTGCATTTGCTGTTAGTGCAATTTATAGATGTGGCTACTTTACCCTACCCTACTTAATAATACACTCCTCTACCCTACCCTCCGGCTAATCTACCCTAGCCTACCCAACCCTAAATGTAATAATAATTAATGCAGTTCTACGATTTCGTACATTTCAGACTTATATGTTCGTACGAGCTCGGTTACTTGCGTGAGTCTGCAAACTAGGCTCTTGTTCGTTAAAGTCGCCTGTAAGAAGAGATACTCTGTATGTGCCAGTTACCTCCGAGACCAGATCAGCTGTTACAGAAGCACAAAGAACTTCTGCTGAACACAGGCGATTGTGTCAAATGTAGCGATTATAATTTGCTAAAAGTAGAGAGAGACAAAATGTTGTTTTGGTGACTAAACCGACGTGAAATCATAGAAAAGTTCTTGGAAAACGTCGATGCATGAAAAGGCGTATGAACCCCCTGTTTTGAACCCCAATATTTTTCGTTTTTGACTCAAGTTTTCGTAGATGTAATTACGACTTTGCTCTGGAACGTATTGCTACGAAACAATCTCAATTTTTCTACATTTACATGTTAATTCCCCCATGTTGTATAGATTTCTTGGGACACCCGGTATACTAGCGTGTGTGTAGGGAATTTTCCCCTGTTAGGTTTTCCCCCAAACTTTAGGGTCTAAATCAGTGAATCAGTGAGATGATTCTCTCTGTGTATTGGTGCTCTTAACAATTGATATATCTCGTTAGAAACAGTCTCACAGGTACCACTAGACGCCGTGCACTAACACGACGACTTTCAACAACCATAGGCGTACGTCTACCTTTGTCTAGGCACGTAGACATTCTTACAATCAATCTTAGATTACTTGAAATTCTCGTAGCTTGTCGTACATTTACCCCAATTTCGTGGGACACTTTGGATTTATTGAAACTTGCAAAATGTATCCTGTATATTCATTGATATCACTGTAACAAATATATATATATATATATATATATATATATATATATATATATATATATATATATATATTAAAAAGTACATATTATAATAAAGATTATTAGTATATATTATGGTACAGATTATTATCTATGTAAATATTTTAATAAAGATTCCATTGGGTATCTACTTCTAGTGTAATTTATTAGTTTTAGTTCCAATTAGGCCATTTCAATGTTGCGTCATTTTCTATAAATTGGCCCATAACTTTCGTAATTGCGAACCGTGTTATAACAAACGATGGTAAATTTAACGTTTTTTTGGGGGTTCATGGAAAAAAACCGCGTTATATCGAAACACCGTAAATCGAATTAACCTTAAGCGTGGCCTTACTGTATTACGAAACTATGTAATTTGATTTAAACCAAGAAAGATGCATGAATGAGCAAAAAAATCCTGCTTGGAATTTTTTTTGCGCACGCCACTGATGTTGGGGAGGTCTGTCGGCGCCACCCTGTACAAAAGGGCACTACACCTTGCCTCCTCCCGCCCCGCAAACCGCTCACTGAGCGCCCACACAGATTCAGATCCACTTAAAAATCGACCGAAGAAAAATGGAAAAAAAAATGAAAAATAAAAAGTATTTCTTTTATAACGCTTGTTACAGGTTGTTTGTTGGCCGCCGCGGCGATGTACACTCGACATCAAAAGTGTTGTCAACACTGGCAAGCTCTGTGTTTCTTGAACTATGTTGATGTGAATTTTTTTTTTTTTTTTCGTAAATACAGAACAAGCTTATTGAAATGAGTTTCTTTGAAAAACACAAGGCACTGTTGTACCGGTACAATAACACGTAGTACTGTGGGAACCACTGAGAATGATAACAATAAAAAAATAGAAAAAAAAAAACCTGTATACTTTTATGACAGTTTTCTAAAATCGTTAAATGTCAATAAAAATATCGTCATAACTTTCACATCGGCCACTGATGATAATTTATGTGCCAGTAACCTCACTTTTTGGCTGCTATTTTTAGCAACTTACCTTTGCAAATACGGCTATAGACTTGTGACTGGTCAATGCTTGAGTTGTGTATGATTTCGAAGCTTGTTCCGCCATTTTAGTTAGGCAATCCGCTCTTCGATATTGGACAGGTCCGAAGCGCAGATTTGATAATGAACGAGAGTTCGAAACGCGTCGTGATCTTAACCAAAATTGACAAGTTCATGAACCGAACATATTAATTCTTATTAATAATATTGACGATGAACTAACAATTATTATTCACAGATTTAACCTTTTGTTTGAAAGCTTTCGAAGCTGTTTGCATAAATAATCTTCGTCCAATGTCTAAAAATACAATTTTTATTAGTTTTTATTTCTAAATACACAACATGAAACTTCAAAACTGTGTTAATTTATTTCTGTTGGTACCCGTGTGTGATACAATCTAGACGTGTGTATCATTCTCATTCCCGGTAGAAATCTTCTACGGTCTTGTTATTTGTATAATATTATTTTTGGTTGCGCGTTCTTTCGAAGAGAATCTTGTAGGTCTCATTGGGAGGTCTCACATGGGGGCCCTACCGATGGCCCCTTGCCCCGTGCGGGCAGACAGTGCCCTCCCGCGGGGCATAGCACCGGTTCGGGCGGTATTTGATCCCTGTTGTCTGTAGTTTACTTCGAGCCGGGCCCTCGGGCTACTTTCAATGATGTACGTAATATTTTACATGGAAATATACGACGATTTCTCTCATATATATATATATATATATATATATATATATATATATATATATATATATATATATATATATATATATCTTGATACACCCGGTATATATAAACATATATACAAAGGCTATTTGAATCGCAATTCTTCGAACTCATAGACTACTTTATTTTTAAAACTCTAGTCCACCAAAACCTATTGATTGAAGTTCACAATTCTAATAATGCCCGTATTTTTCGGCGGCTCCGAAATGTTACATACTGTGGTTTTTTTTTTGTGGCCACTTCCGGTACAGTTTTTATACAACATTAACGGACGTGTCTGTACCTGTCTGTAAGCTAGTTCAGACTTGTCTACCTGTAGCCAAAATGCGTCCACAGTATGTAATGTCTTGTTTGGGCAGGTAATTGTCCATGTATTTGGTAGATCTATGAATGAATAACTTCAGGTAAAGATACACAAGAACGCAATCTAGATTTTAGATTCAAAAGGTAGTTTCGATTTTTAAATGCAGTGCGTGAAAATGTCGTTTTTATTTTTACTTTTAAAACTACAATTCGAATGTGTGTTTAACACCGTATTCTATAGTAATATCTAGAATTTATTTCGTACTATGTATTATAAAATATTGATTATCTTCTCGCCTCGACGAGATTTATGGGAAAAAATAATACTGTAACAAAGAAAAATATAGTTAATAGTAAATACTATCACACAAATAATTGTGTCAATTAGTTCTGAGTCAAAAATTGGGAGGAATCAAGAAATTAGAATGTATTTTGACTATGGGTGATCAGAGTTGTATCAAAAGGGGTATAGGAGTGTTTGTTTAAGGAGTGAGGGGTCATTACTTACGTCAGGATTTGAGAAATACCAGCACTTAGCAAGTTCGTAAGCAGCTTCACATGGCTCAGAACTAATAACTGGAAAAATAAATATAAATAATATTCTCCTAAATGAATAGATAATTTGTATATTTTACCTGAATCTTTACATTTTTCTGCTGTAGTTTTCGTCGCCTCAGCATATTGAGCAGGCAGGGTCTCTGCTTGTTTTAGGGCTGAATTATAATCGAATTTTCCGTTCTTCATCTAACAAAAAATAAATATAGTACATTAGACACCAAGGGAGAGAAACCTCTTATTTTTCCTGAACTGTAATTTGAAATAAATATATCGCGGGGAAAAATGGTGGTCTCTTCCGAGGTGTAACTACTATTTTTTCCACGATCGGGAGTAGAAACACTTAATAAATAAAGAATTCTAATAAATCGGGCGCGAAATTACGATATTTAGAAGCCGTTGGCGATGTTTCCATGCAACGCGTACCACGGACAACAGACATTTGTTTACACAAAACCTTTGTTAGAATAAAAACTCCCGCTAGGGAAATTGTTGTCTTATTTCGGGCCTAGGGAGTAAAGTCTTTACTTCTGTCACGATTTTGGTGGCATAGAAATTAGACTCCTACTCGTGGTCGTGGAAAAAACAAGTTTAATTTGTTACAAGAAACGACGAATGTGGTTAATTTTAGAGGATATATTCATTTGGGGGATGTATATTGTTTTTTTGGGGTTTTGGGGATCTAGGAATATGGGACAAGTTATCTGGGCAGCGTAAGGTTTTAGGAAGAATAGTATAAAGTTTGTATTGTACTTACCAATTTCAGCGTATCGAAAACACATTTCATGTAACACTAAAACAGAACAACAAGTTAAAAATATAATAGTACATTATACACCAAGGGAGAGAAACCACTTATTTTTCCTGAGGTGTAGCTACAAATACATCGAGGGAAAAATGGTGGTCTCTCCCGAGATGTATATACTATTTTTTCCACGTTCGGGAGTAGAAACACCTAATTTCATAAATAATGAATTATAATAAATCGGAAAGAAATTGCAATATTTAGAAGCCTTTGGAAATGTTTCCATGCAACGCGTACCATGACAACACACATTTATTTACAAAAACCTTTGTTATAATAAAAACTCCCTTATGAAAAGTGTTTTCGTCCCTAGGGAGTAAATGCTTCATTTCTGTCCCGCGTTTGACGCCATAGAAACCGACTTCTACTCCCGGACGTGTAAAAACTTTTTATTTTAAACTAACTCAGTTTTACCTTTGGTTTACTGTCATCTTCAAATTCCCCCTTGTGCATATTGTCAATTTGAGCTGCAGAAAAAGAAAGAAATTGATTTGATTAAATCAAATAAAATTCACAAATCATGTTTTATCCACACGACACATTCTGTGCATGCTCTTTATAACATGCCACACAAAATGGACACATTCGATGCTTGATTCGCGAATTTAAATCGTTTTTAAAAGTTTTATACTCGTTTCTTACCGTTAGTAACTTTGGTCTTGGGTTGGCACACATTTCTCACCATACCGGCCGTTGATTTCATTTGTTTTTCTGTCATCTGCAAAATAAGTACTTAGTGACCAATATTCATAGCTCGATAAAGTCTATTTAAGTCCATATAGAAGTGACGTCATGAAAAAAACAAACGAATTATTGAGAAGCCACGCTCCGTATGGCAATACGATGTGCGTATAGATTTATACGAGGCAAATGTGTAGGAAAGAGATAGCTTAGCTTGTTAATGTCGTGGGTAAAATTTCCCTGATGTGACGTCACTACTATATGAGTGTGAATACACCGTACTCGCAGCTCTACCAAGGACTACTAGATTTGTCTGCTACATTTGATACTGTTATACTAGAGGAAGTTGTGTATTGTTATCGAATTGCTCTAGCAATTAGCAATTAATTTTACTTACGCAATAAATTTGTCCAGAAATGAGTACTATGAGGATAACACAACAAATATGAAATAGATTCTTCTTTAACTTTGTAGTAATTCATTGTTTTATAATAAATTAATAAAAATTACATTGTTTTACTACTTTTATATTTTTTTTAAATGTTCTACATGTTTCGACATAATATGTCATCATCGGGAACAAAAATTACAAATTCAAAATACATAACAACCAGAAACAAAAACAAAAACAAATAAAAATTATTATTTAAACGAAAACCAAAGGCAACTAAATTTAATTTAAACATTTAAAAAGAATTGAATAATTTAAATCAATTTGTTCATTTATCAAATTGAAATTTTGAAATTTATGTTTATATATTTCAATTGCTTCTAAATAATTTAATTTTTGCCCTTTTTCTTCAATATGTAAAATTTTTATACAATCTAAAAAATTTACTGTATGATTATTTACCAAAACATGATTACCAAACGTAGAATTTTCTGAATTATTTTTATTTTTAATTGCCTTTAAATGTTCATTTAATCTAATTTTGAAATTTCTCCCTGTTTGACCTATATAAATAGCATTACAATTACAGGTTAATAAATACACTCCAGATTTATTTAAAAGTTCTATATTGTCTTTATTATTAAAAATAATATATTGTAATTTAGTTAATGATTTAAAAGAAATATTTAAATTTTGTTTACGTAATATAACTGCTATTTTATCAGAAATCGACCCAAAATAACTTAATGAGTAAAATTTAGATTTAGAATTAGTTTTAGAGAAAGAATGTGGATAAATAATTTTATGAATTCTTTCTTTTTTAAATTTTTTAATAAAGTTATTAATAGTATTAATACTGTAACCATCATTAATAGCAATAATTTTAATAACATTAATTTCAAAATCTAAATTATATTGACTTAATGGCAAATCAAAAGCTCGATTCAACAAAGCTTTAAAGGTAGACATTTTATGACTAAAAGGATGAAATGATTCAGCAGGAATTATAGAGTCTGTATATGTTGATTTCCTAAAAATTTTAAAATCAAAACTCAAATAACCATCCAAATTAACATAACGAAAAATTTTTAAATCCAAATAATTAATTGATTTAAATTCATTTTCTATTTCTAAAGTAAATTTAATGTTTAAATTAAATTTAGTTGCCTTTGGTTTTCGTTTAAATAATAATTTTTATTTGTTTTTTGTTTTTGTTTCTGGTTGTTATGTATTTTGAATTTGTAATTTTTGTTCCCGATGATGACATATTATGTCGAAACATGTAGAACATTTAAAAAATATAAAAGTAGTAAAACAATGTAATTTTTATTAATTTATTATAAGATAACACAACAGTTTATCTTCATTTTGAAACGTTTACTATTTTCAAATACGGATGAATCAAACGAGAATATTACACAGTGAATGAAATTAAATTATATTGGTTTGTATATATATACTCTACCGGATTATAATATTGCATACTCATCAAATTCTAAGGTATTCGATTCGAAAACCATAAGAATTATTTTAATGCTTAATAGTTAATGCATAACAATTGTTTTAATGCTTAGTAGTTAATCATTAATACATGGGATCTAGTACGTAAATCTCTATAATCAAAGATTAAATATATTTGGTCGTCTGCTCGAAAATGTTTATAATCAAATTAGTAAATAAATATGCGTGATTCAAGGCTGATATTGGCTGTGAATAAATAGATTATTATTATCAAGAAAACAGAATATTACGTAGTAAATCTGATAATATTTTTTTTCTATCTTACATATTGATTAGTACTTATTGATAGCCGTGAGAATATTACGGGAGTTTAGAGTGCTGCTGAAATAACAGAACAGCCAAACAATGCTCTCAATATGTCCAAAATGTGTCAACATTTGCTACGCTCTATTCGAATAGAGTCTATTCAAACCCATACAGGCGTGACGTCATATTAGGTAAATTTTATTCACGACATTAAACAAAACGAGCTGTCTTTTTCCTACACATTTTACTCGTATAAATCTATACGCGCATCGTATTGTCATAAGGGGGTTTTGTCAATAATTCGTTTGTTTTTTTTTGTGTGACGACACTGCTATATGGATTTGAATAGAGTTTATTGTAAAGCGAGATGTTCTATGATAGAGTAGTCTGCAAGGCTAGCACATGGGAATGTAGTCTAATGTAATGAGTGTTTGGTTACCACTGTTTTGTCTAGATTTTAACTGCTCATGTGCCATTGTTGGTAACTGATACCGTTGTATCTAGCACTGGTATTATACGTGTAAGGTATTACTTACATAGATACATACAAACATATATATATATATATATATATATATATATATATATATATATATATATATATATATATATATATATATGTTTGTATATCTATGTAAGTAATACTGTACACGTATAATATATATATATATATATATATATATATATATATATATATATATATATATATATTTATATATATATATATATATATATATATATATATATATATATATATATATATATATGTTTGTATATCTATGTAAGTAATACTGTACACGTATAATATATATATATATATATATATATATATATATATATATATACCGGGTGTTAATTAAAAAACTGGCCATAGGCGTTTAACATGTAAAATCAGTTTTTCCTCCTGCATTAGTTACCAAATTACTTTAGAGAAAAATACTTTAAATAAAAGTTGTAGAGAATTAAATTCTGCATCTAAGTGAGCAATCAGATTTAATTTTTGACATTTCCTAACTGAGAAAATCAAGTTTAAAATTTCATGAAAACACTTAAGATATAGGAATAGCCATGGAATTTAAACAAAATTAAAAACAATTGTATGACATTTGCTGTCAAAAAAATTATTAAATCACGAATATTTAGATAAATTTGTCCAGAATAGAACCATTTTATTACTTGAAGCTTTTCTTCATGTGAAAACTGCTCCATACTTTTAGAAATATCTGTTATTGAACGAAAATTACGAAACACAAATTTTTTTGACAGTTACAATGTCATACAATTGTTTTTAATTTTGTTTAAATTCCATGGCTATTCCTATATCTTAAGTGTTTTCATGAAATTTTAAACTTGATTTTCTCAGTTAGGAAATGTCAAAAATTAAATCTGATTGCTCACTTAGATGCAGAATTTAATTCTCTACAACTTTTATTTAAAGTATTTTTCTCTAAAATAATTTGGTAACTAATGCAGGAGGAAAAACTAATTTTACATGTTAAACGCCTATGGCCAGTTTTTTAATTAACACCCTGTATATATATTTATATATATATATATATATATATATATATATATATATATATATATATATATATATATATATGTTTGTATATCTATGTAAGTAATACTGTACACGTATAATATATATATATATATATATATATATATATATATATATATATATATATATATATATATATATATATATATATATATATATATATATATATATATATATATATATATATATATATATATATATATATATATATATATATATATATATATATATATATATATATATATATATATATATATATATATATATATATATTAAAGTTTGTAATCAGAAGAGCGGGTGCCTTGTATTCACATGTATGCAACAAACGTTAAACCTGTCGCCGTACATCATAGTTACGTCCTGTCGTAGACACGGAGTCTAGTTCTACGAATTGTCGTTAGTACAATCCGCCATATACACAATTCTCTTTAAGTAACTATTATTATTCTAGATTTGTTTTCATTTTCTGTGGAATGAAACAGAGACGCGGTTTTAACCTAAGTGTTTGCTTGGTCCTAGCAACGAAGTTTAATTCTAGAATCATTTGAATATCGAATGAAACGTTGTTTGATAAAGCTGCGATATTAGTAAAATATTGATAAATAGGATATATATATATATATATATATATATATATATATATATATATATATATATATATATATATATATATATATATATACAGGATGTCCCTAAAATGCGTGGACATCGCTTAACCACAGATTCCTGGGTCGAAAATAAGACGATTTAACAAAATGAAAAACAATTATCTAAATATCAACAATTATCTATATATATGTATATATATATTTATATATATATATTTATATATATATTTATATATATATATTTATATATATATTTATATATATATTTATATATATATTTATATATATATTTATATATATATATATATATATATATATATATATATATATATATATCCGAATATCCTCCATAATAAAATATTATTATTTGAACACATTCGTCTTTACAGTAATAGGTACATTTTCAAGGAATTTAAACGTCAAATTGACAATTATACTGTCTAAATAGTAAAAAAAAAAAACAAAAACCAGTCAGATTAATATTTTCAATTCAAAAATCAAATGAGCGCGTAACGTCTTATGTGTAGATCGTCGTGAGACACACGGTATATATTTAAATATGTGTGTGTGTGTGGTTATTCGCATTTGTCGGTTAAGATTTTGCAATGCACGTTGAAAGTCAATAAAAGCAAGCAAAGTCACACGGCATATGCACCTCATCAAATATTCATTCAACACTGACGATGTGTCGTCGGTACGGAAATCACGTGTATTCCTGCCCTGTGCACGTGGTATTTATACATTATGTACACATGCGTACAGGTGCATAAACATTCAAGTGTACGCATTTCGATTTAATAATCTGACAACACACACAAATATGTTTCATAATTTTATCTACAATATGTCTATTCTTATTGGACGCTCTGATTTCCTAGCGGGTAACGAGGCACTTTTAAGTGCATACTCTGGTTTATAACAGTAGTCGAATGACACAGAGTACATGGCCTACCATGATAGTTTCACGCACTGCCGTGCTAAAACAAGCAAAGTGATTTAAAGTCTGTTTATCGGTTGTTGCAGTTAGAAAGCGTTACAGTTCTATGCTTTTAATACAGAGTGTACACTCGTGTTCAATATGGTTGTCAACTTTGTGTTCTAAACCGTAATTCGCTGTACAATCCAGGGGATTTATTGTTAAATACGGGTACTCTAACCTCAGTTTTTCAGGCGGCCATATTTGTACTGCAGGTTGCGTCATTCAGGATAAGCATCGAAATGTTGGTTAAAGAAATTGGGTTATAATATTACCGATTGCAGTTGAATTGTGAATGGATAGACAGTGTATACTGTCGACTGATTTGCTACGCGATATATGTTGATGCTAATTACACGCCATATGATTTTCTATAGCGTGCGTCAACTTAACCGCATTTCCTGTCATTATGTTGTTACATTTGCGTTCAAACAGTCGCATATTAGTCGGCCTAGAAACACACCAGAACACAAATGACACACAAAATAATTTAACATTTGCTTCGAGACATCTGTCAATGATTTAAATGCTCCTGAATTCTCTATATTTTGTAGTTTTTATTAAAAAATATTCACTCAACCTTAAGATTAACGGATGATGATAGTAAGGAGTTTGTATTTGACTGGACGGAAGTAAAATTTGCTAGGACATTCGAGTCAAGGATAATTTTGAACGACTCGTCGCCACAAATTTGGATATGCGAATGATATCGCCCAAAAATGGTCGGAAAACATTTGTGATTTTGATGTTAGCTGTCCATTGGAACAGACAAGGTCTTATGAATATTTATCTGTATAAATTAGTGTATTTCCGATGATCTCTTATGATCTTGTTGAAGAGTATTATGCCTAGGGTTTTGGAGGCTGACGACAATTCATCGTCCATTATGTTAGAGTATCCATCTAGTTTGCTCTGGTTACTTCATTCTTTTCATATGTTTTTGCTCTAGTTGTTTAGAGAAGCAGAAAATAAAAACGGGGTTTTTCTCCGCTTGTCCCCGTTCAGATGTTAATAGCGCCTTGTTTAGAAATCCTAGGTCGAAGGTCAACCAGTGACAGGTCCAGCAAGCCAGATGTGAAACTGTCCCAGACCTTGGTGACCTCTCCGAGGTTATTTCCGAAATAAATTAGCCTCTTTTTCGCTACTCTACTTAATTCTGTGTAAATTAACAATTTTCCCCGGAGTTCAGAGGTCAATGAATCGGTATTGATTAAAGAATGGCGTGTGTTAGGTCAGAAGAATTAGTCGCCGAATTAGAGACAATTTTTTTATCGCATGAGAAAAATTTGGTTCTGCAGTTGACGAAATTTCGACGATGAAATCATCAGTAGCTGGAATTACCCTGGCAATTCTTTAAGGTTAAGAACCTTTCGACGAAAATTAAGGACACCTTTTACCTTATTGTTTTTGTGCTGATTCAGTGGAAATTCTTCTGACGATTGCTTCGTAAGAAGTCATTTTCTTTCTGTAGAATGATGTTATCGACTTGTACTCTAGGTGTTCAATATTTCCTAATATGATTCTAATCTGACAATGCATTCGAATTCGTCATACTTTGATTGCTGATATTCAAAGAATTGCACGTTGTTTTAATAAGAAATAAGTTTACTAAATGATAACACACAAAATTCAGCACTTGAATCATTATCGCTTCTTTCTGTACCGATAACTCGTAGGAAAATAACGATAATTTCATGTCAACTGCAGGTTACCGTTATCCAAATGAGTGTGTAGATATTGTTATTCTTTTGACTCACCCGTTGAATAAAACAATATCAGTTATTACTGTCCACACATATGTGATCTGCGTTTCAAAAACAGACGATGGGCTGTAACGAATAATTTTCTGGGGGGGGGAGGTAAAATAATTCGATTGTCACAGATGATGTAAGACTTGGGGAAAGTTTCATGGGCCATGAGGACGTCACAATAGGGTTTTAAAAGGGACACATAGTCGGACAAAAAAAATCGAAATTCTCAGAATCGACCTCGACGCTTACGTGACAAATGTCACATAGAATTTAGGGTGAATAGCATGATGTCGTTATTCATTGATTGTGCACTAAGGTGTTTGGGAATATCGGTTGGTCAACTATTACTAATATTTATATTCATTCAGATAGAGAAAATCGTGGAAATGTTCTTGTTAAATTGAATGCAATTTCCTGTTTTATACTACGAATGATATATATATATATATATATATATATATATATATATATATATATATATATATATATATATATATATATATATATATATATATATATATATATAAGAATGTATATATTGCCGTGTCCCAAGAAATCTTCGACATGTGGAATTACCATGTCAATATAGAAAAATCATGATTACTTCTGAACAATACATTTTAGAGCAAAAATGTAAAGAAAGATGTTGTTCAGAATTAAAAACTGCATAATATGATGCCATGTTCAGCAGTGAAATATTTTTGTATATCGAGTAAATCAAGTTTGAAAGAATGTGTTTTGATGACAGATCAGGAGGTTATGGAACAAAAATTGCATGTATCTTTTGTTAATTACAACAACAAATAATCAAAACATAGCGTTTTTGGCTCACAACCTCCTAATCTGTCATTAAAATGCACTATTTCAAAATTGATTATATCAAATTTGACTTATTATCTGTAGTTTCCTATATTGGCATATTAATTTTTTGATGTATTGTTATATTGTGTTATTAGACTATGCTGAGGACTCTAAAGTTAGACTTAGACGAGCTTGTTCGTTGGATTGTTAAGAGGACTCGAAAGTTAGATTCAGACGATCTTGTTTATTAGACTGTCAAGAGGACTCTAAAGTTGAACTTGGACGAGCTTGTTTATTAAACTGTTAGGAGAAGACTTCAAAGTTAAACTCGGACAATCTAGTTAGGAGAGGACTCTAAAGTTAGATGTAGACGAACTTTATTCTTACACTATTAAGCGGTTTATATAGACAATAGACACTTAAAACGCTTATAAAATTAGTCTATTCTAATATAAAGAACAAAATCAAGCTTAGAATCGCACTAGCCATGCTTACATTCACAAAATACATACTACATTTCACTACAATCAATTATTTTCCATCGTTAACCTTCTTTTGTTTGTAAACAAACCATCCTCAATAACACAGCGGCCTCCGTCAAAGATCTTTCGTTTCATCTTGTCTGGTTTTACTATCATTTGTTTTCGAATCGCGCTCGGGCCGACGAGTGCGCACGAAGATTACCGAAGACCGCCGTGGCTAGTGTGGGAACGTAAACAAGCGTCGGTCGCGCTTGTGGTGGGGGGTGCAGTAGGTAGCCGTGAGTAGACTAGTGGATCACGCGTTTGTTTGGTTCATTATATAGCGTACTGCGGCAGTGTTAGGTTGTGTTTTGTTTCTGTTCGTAATTCAGCCGTCGTTGATATTATTTGTCAATCAAGTGGAGTGTTTGAATTTTCGTGTGATTGTTGGAGTTTGAGAAGAACTGTTATTCATCTTTGCATTGTTGAAGGTATAGTTGTAATTTTATTTCAAAGTTTAAAATATATACCGGCTGTCCCAAGAAATCTGGGACATAGGGAATTTACATGTAAATATATAGAAAAATTGTGATTGCTTCTGAACAATACATTTTAGAGCAAAAATGTAAAGAAAAGAGTTGTTAAGAATTAAAAACTGCATAATATGATATGTTCAGTACAGTAGTCAGTTTTATTATGCAGTTTTTAATTCTGTTCAATTTTTTTTTTATTTACATTTTTGCTCTAAAATGTATTGTTCCGAAGTAATCACAATTTTTCTATATTTACATGTAAATTCCCGATGTCCCAGATTTCTTGGGACACCCGGTACATACATATTGACTCTTACTTTTGGAAAATCTGTATGTATTTTAATATATTATTAAATATTATTTTCATTTACTATGATTTAAGGGTAAGATTCAAAAGAATTTCACATATTTGTTTGCTAAATCAAATAATTTTAAAATTAATTTAATTATTTTTAAGTAATTTATTGTGATATTTTCAATATAATTGCGGATTATACTGGTGTTATTTGTATTTTAGTTTTTTGTAGTGGTAGTATGATGAGAATATATAAGTAAGAATGGGCACCCCACCAGGTGACATAAAGGGGTACCGTCCCCCTTTTAATAATCGTGAGAATAACATTTCTTTAACGGTCTCATAACGTTTCATGGGAAATGAAAAAAAATATATTAGGGTTTAAGATTTAACATCTCAAATAAAATTGTTCAGAATTAACATGTGTAAATATATTATTAATATACTAATAAACAATATTGTTTTTTCAATATGTTAGCATCATTTTTGGACATAGAAATATACATGTGTATTATACAAACTAACTACGTAATTTAATCAAATAAATATGAACTCGAGTACTTGATACTTTTCATACTGAGTGTACATTGTTGATTATCGGTAAATTGCCCACAATTATTAAACTATTACACCCGATATGCGACAATGAATATGTGAGCATCTAGTTACAAAATAAATAATTACGAAACACTTTCTAATTATATTACTGGTAATTATTTGTCGAGAATTTTATATAATATACTGAATCATTTTACAAATTATTATTGATTAATGTTGATAATTCCGAGAAGATTAGAGAAATGCGATTAAATTGTTGATATCGATTGGTGTTACATAAACTGTGTTTAATCACATACTGATAACAAATATAGATAGAATTTATCGAAACTAGTAAATTGCAAATGTTTAAAAAGAATATGTTTAAAATTTTCTTTTGGAAAATTCAAATAAAAAAAAATAGGATTGCATTCTGGTCTGGTAATCTTCGTGAAAAAATAAGGTTTATTGAGTGTTTTATCAGTGGCGACTAGCTGACATTTTGTAATTACCGAACTCACCGCAAAATGATCAAAGCGCTGATACTATTCTTATCATGCCATTCATCAGCCAATTGTCTTCGTTTTGTTTTTCTTCTACGAAGTTCAGATTCCCAATTAGTGTACGTTAATTAATCCATTAAGTACAAAGAATAGAAACGTTATTGCAAATCCATTTACGAAACATTTGTACCGTAACACAAATTACATTATTTGTTTTGTTTGTACCAGCGATGTGCTGTTAGTTTTGAGTTGCTAATTATGGCTACTATAACCCAACTTTTTTTTACCATTTTTTAAAATGACATTTAGTCGGTCGAAAATAGAAAATACTGCGTTTTAATTTATTTTTACAAGTATACTGTATTCGGCCAAACAACCAATTTACGTCATCGTTTAGGGAAAACCTAACAAGCATAAATATCACTATGTATATGTAAATATATTTTTAATAGACGTTTTATTGGTATTTTATTATTAATATGCACTAAAAAACCGATTAGTGTAACTAATAATGTTAATAAATATTTCTATTAAATTATCTTTCGTTCATTTTTCATCAGCTTAATTTTATTTTGTTTTTTACTAATGGCAACGTTGAAAACAGATATTACACGTTTATAGTAGACGTTTCTTAGCGACTTGTACGTTGTAACTGTGTTTTCGTGTAGCAGAACATTGTTTTAACCTGTTTTAGAACTCGTGTAAACGTAATAGAATATGACTTCATAATATCTAGTGACATTGCATTGATGACGTGTAGTGGTTGTTTGGCTGGATACAGTATACTTATATTTGTGCACAGCAACGCAAGAAAAACAATATCTATTTCTCACGTCTGATGTAATACAGTTTGAAAGAAACAGTAAAGGCTGGTTCACTAATATTTACACATGACATCAAGCGCGTTGTACTAACGAGTACTTGCTAATTGTTATGTAAACTGAATATGCCTTAAGTTTGTATTTAATATTTAGAAGCACATTCCGAAACGTCATGTAGATATAAGAAATTCTTTTAATTTATATTTGTCTCTCAAAAAGTAGACTTGAAAATATTTAATGAACTCTTTTTTAATATACAGTGAAATCCGCTTATAGTGAACTTGAAGCGACCAGTAATTTACTGCGTGTGTTCACTATAACGAGAGTATTTAGTTTCATTTGATTCACTATGAGTGAGTGTACACTATATCAAAGTATTTACCACCTCAGAGATATGTTCATTATAAGCGAGTTTGTACTATCTCCGAGTTCATTATAAGTGAATTCCATAAACATTGGTAAATTATTATTTTCAACAAAACATTTTCTCTAAATAGAGTGGTTGATATTTTTAATTAACATGTCAATAATTAAATATCAAGTATATATTTATAAGACGGATATGCATAGTTTGGTATTTTTTCAAAGATATATAAGGCCTTAGGCTCGGATATTGTGAATTATTTCTTTCACAAATGCACTCAATATATATATATATATATATATATATATATATATATATATATATATATATATATATATATATATTTATATTTATATTTATATGGATGTGTGTGTGTATATGATCTATTGAAATATGTATGTCGTTGGTATATATATATATCTGAAACTGTATCACAAGTAAAACAACAATTACTCCGCACTATAATCAGCGATAATTAAACATAATTTTCATTTTAATTAACGATTATCTTAAATTATACACCGTGTCTAGATAATACAGCTTGGTAAAAGAAAATGAAAGTCCTTATTGTACCTCATCTAAAATAAATAAAATAAAAAAAAAATTCTTCTCAATGTGTCCCAGGATAGTGCTGCACAACGCGAAGCTCTTTTTTAAATTTTTATGGGCATTTTTCACAATAGAATCAGCCAAAAACGAAAAAAAAAAAAAGGTAGAACAATCTTTTGCGACCCGCAAGAACGAAGTTTTATGCGGCCCTTTTTACATAAAAGGTTGTGCATCACTGGTCTAGGATGGAGTTTAAAATTTTCGATCTTCCATATCTGGGCTGTGTGACATATCCGCTGCAATTTATCTCGAAAACTACAAATTACACGGGAACCTGTGGCGTTATCCTAGATGCGCCACACGTTAGATGGTAGATCTAATCGGATATAATTGACGAGCAATCGAATCCGCGTTTTGCGCTTTCTAAAAGTCAGTGCAGAATCTTGCAGTTTTGATATCCGCTAGTGATAAGAGTATTCTTTATTGATAAGTACATCGTCGACAAGAAGATATCTTCATGTTTGTGTCAGTAGTTATTCAAATACACAGATGAAGAATGAACAACACAACATGGTAACATGTTAACTACTTATGCAGCTTTCTAACATGATTCGTGTAAACTTGCCTTTAGGCTGTCTGGGCCAAGCCTCTTCACGTATAATGCATGTGTGTCAAAATGGAACACGTGTTTCGTCCAATTGGTACTTTTTTTTCTCCGCCAAAACATGTTGTAGCCTTCATTCAATCTTGGAGGTAAAAGTAAATGTTTATTCCGATTGAAATCACGATTCTTTGCTTGTTTTATTATTGAATACGCGTATATCTAAACAATATTTGTTCTACGCAATGTTTTGCCTTTAGATTTTGAAGGAGACGATCTAGATGCTAAAATATAGTTTGCCGAAAATATCTACGAGAATTTTTGCTCAGCAATGCTTCGACCAATTGTGGCTGATCCGTTGCGGTCATTTACTCTGGCTAACGGTACCCGATTGTCTGGGAGCGACTCTGGTCTGAAACTGTGAATGTGTTGGTGTGAAGCGAATGCTGCAGCCGCACTGTATCACTCGGACATAATCAAGCACAGATGGAACATCTGCGAAGACTGCTTTCTGGTATAAACAATGTTCTGTCAAGAACTACGGCTCAAAACCGTTAGCTATCTCCCTTCAAGGAACTTTTAGACAGCTCGTGGCTTATTCCAAAAATTGCCAAATCTCGTGGAGCCATTGAATGCAGGAT
The DNA here is from genome assembly GCA_963422195.1 of Carabus problematicus. NCBI lineage: Eukaryota > Metazoa > Arthropoda > Insecta > Coleoptera > Carabidae > Carabus > Carabus problematicus. The sequence continues at coordinate 1,101,197 of OY728578.1, forward strand.
TTGTTAAAAATTGCTGGGACATTTCGCTTCAAATCGTCAACGCAAGTTTGAATTGGATCAACAGATTTTTGCCCCCAAAGACTGATAGATATTTATTGGGTCAACAGTTTGTTTTCTCCCAAAGATCGATAGATATTCAGTGCTGGAATTACGATTCCACAAAGGTCCAAGCCATTGATTTCTGGACACAATAGACGCACGCGTCCATTGCAGACAATTACATCGGAACCTAATTACCAATGCTCATCAATTCTTGACGGTTTAACTGTTGTCCTCATTATGTAACACTATTGTTTCCCATACATGATGAATAAAATTATACTGTATTTTGTCTGAAACCACGCGTTCAATTATTCATAAATATTCGAAGCGTTGTGGGTTGTGGATGGTATTTTTAAGGTTGGTTCTTGAATTTGTCTTGCACACTTCCCGAATATATTCGTCCACGCCAATATTCGACTATTTTGAAATTCGTCCTGTTTTTTTTTGTTTGAAAATTCGCCTGAAATGTCAATATTCGTTGCATCTCTGGCGTGGTCGTCAGCTGATCGTCAGTTAGCTCAAGTGACTCTGATGTCCAAATGGAAGCTCACTCCCCTTCCAAGCAATAGCCTAAGCCTCCTAAAATATTAACAACAATCATAGTATGGTTTCGTTTGATATTCGTCTTTGTTAATCTTTATCCTCCACTTGGATGCGGATTAATGACGAATATTGGAGTTTCACTGCAATTCTCCTTATCGATTAGTAGAATCTTGTGCATTGCACAATATCTTTTTGAACCTGCTTATGTGAATGTTTGTGCAGGTGCATTTTTCTGACATTTCCTTGCACCGACGACAATGAACGCCCGCGGTCCTGCGCAAGTCATGATCCTCCCAAGGATATCTGCTTTCACTTGCTGCTCTTCACCGGCTAGTCTTATTGTGTTATCCACAGCGAGTAGTATAAAGTTCTGTGAAAATTACCCAGGCATTCGAAGACTATCGAATAGCATCGCAGGAAATTTCGATGAAACACCAGCACACACCTGAGAAATAGCGACTCTTCTATTTTCATCAAAGAGCACTTCAAATTATCAATGTGTGTCATTTCAGAATTGTATCTTGTGTGTCTCATTTCTCCATTTCTTGTCATTTTGGTTTGAAAAAGGGATGCGTTCTGTTGTTTCATCGAAAGTTTCTTCGATCCTATTCGATGTTCTTCGATAGATGTGCCCGAGGCATTATACATGTCTTTGCTGCAAAAATCGCTGTGGGTAAACCTCTGGTGATCAGTCATTGATGTTGTAAATGATAAACAGGATCAATACGATCGAGCAAAGTGTCGATGCATTTGTGTAATTGCACAGGTATATATTATAGAGAATGACACACTGACTCACTATGTTCAAGGTGAACCAGCCTTACCTCTGCAACGTTCTATGTGTACAGCTATTATTATTAAGCGAATTATTGTATTCGTATCGTGGAAAGTCATTTCAAGAGGATCTATGCAAGGTTTTCCATTCTTGAACCTTTTTTTTCCTCCATTTTTTGCATTAAAATCTGTTCAAGGATTCGGTTTCTTTTCTTTACATTTTTGCTGTGTACAATGTCGAGTGTTACATGTCAAGTGCTTGATTGTGATTAGTACTTAGAAACTTGGTAAAATCAGTACTCAAAAATAGTCCTAGAGTATGCAGGCCATTGCGAAGGAATTGTGAGGAGAATTTTGGATATTTTTGAAAAGAATTCTAGATTCTTGATTTGTTAAGTGAACTATTGTGGTGTGACTTGTATTTGAACTGGTGGTAGTTCATTGGTTTTGTTCCGCAAGAGACTATTGGGAATTAGTGCTTAGACGAGTTCACTATCAGCAGATTCGATTGTATATCTTACACCGTTACACGTGCATTACTTGATGACGTATTTGTCAGAATGTCTTTACGTTGATTAATAAAAAGACAATCTATAATTTATTGTTAGTATAAAAAAACACAGCAGTTAGTTGTGGCATAAAAACGTGATCAAAGAAAAAGACATGCAAATATGTATTTATTAATATCATATCGCGATTACAAGGTATGAGTCATACATGTAGATTAATTGAACACAATCAGTTTTACACGAACTGGATCTGAATGCCTGTTCAATCAATTATTTGTTCTCAAAGTAGAAAATGCAGTGGAATATTACATTCATTCTTGAGATCGGGGTTATAATTTTATTTCAGTCTTATTATTTATAGTGTATTCAAATCCGTATCGGAGTGACGTCATAAAAAACAAACGAATTCTTAAGCTCCGCCCCTTATAGCAATGTGCGTATAGATTTATACGAATCAAATGTGTAACAAAAGAGATAGCTTGTTTTGCGCATGTCGTGAATAAACTTTCCCTGATGTGACGTCACTCCTGTGTGGATGTGAATACACCATATTTCCCAGAATGTCTAGTGTTAGAATATAACAGCCTCAAGAAACTGAACAACACTGATCAAGAAGACAGGAATAAAACCGTGGAACAGAGTATATATGTGGACAAATTATTTACATAATTATGATATTCAAATGCAAAGCTTTTTTTTTTTGAAGGTCTTTGGGGTACATCCTGTTAATATTTTTTTATGCGTCGTTAGTGAAGTAAAATGTATTTTTTAAAGTTTTTTTTTTTGTTAAACTAACCATGAAGCTATTATGAAAAACATTTACGTGCATAAATGCATACTTAAGATGTATTTAATGGACGTGCTTTATTGTAAACAATACTACATTATTTTCCTCACAAGGTCGGTTTTTTAGAAACCGTAACATTTATACTTTTTATCCCCTAAATTAATACCAAATTGAGCTACCGAATTTAAAACAATGACGCACGCTTTTAAATCGTGGAATTCATGGAATATTATGCAGTTTTCAATTCTGAACAACTTTTTAATTTACAAATTTTGCTCTAAAATGAGACTGTTTCGTGACCTCTTGACCTGTCCTTAAAATGCAGTATATTAAAATATGTTGCAAAACATATTTAAACGCTGAATATGGTAACAAATCATGCAGTTTTTAATTCTGAACAACTTTTTTTATTTACATTTTTGCTCTAGAATATATTGTTCAGAAGTAATCATTGTATTTCTATATTTATATGTTAATTCTCTATGTCCCAGATTTCTTAGGACACCCGAGATATATATATATATATATATATATATATATATATATATATATATGTATATATATATATATATATATATATATATATAAATATAATATATATATATATATATATATATATATATATATATATATATATATATATATATATATACATTGTTTGTTATGTTAATTAAATTCTGTGATTAGCTTGAAATTGATCCTGTAATTACAACAAAACGCTAATCAATTACGCAAAACGTCTTGGGCTCTCTCTTTGCAAACGGGTATTTATCTGATTACGCCTTCTAGAACATGGGCGTACGTGCGCGCGGGTGGTAATAGGGGGCACCTCCCCCATTGGTTGATGAAATATCGGAATAATTATAAACTGCATGTTGAAACAACCGTCATCAAGCATGTAATCTTATACTTGGGATTCTCTAGAATTAAATCAGGGGCATTACCCCCCCCCTCCGCGCCGTGCAATATTGACCCCCAGCCCCCCTCGTGTATAACATTAATGCTACTCATTTCAGTTCAATCGTGTTCCGTTAAAGTCTTTTTCGTTTCTAATGAAATCACTTTCTGTTGCGAGAACAATTCGTTGAAACATATTTGCGTTTGTCAATTGTCTGTTTATTTATGGTATTGATGGTTGTTTCGTTGCTAGGTAACTGGACTAGTAGGTTGTTGTCACTCTCTATTTTCCTATTGAACTTGAACCAACCACTGCTTTTCGTTATTTACCATTCAATAATGCTGTCTGACCTCGATTAGAAGCGATATTTTTAAGCGGATTTTTCGAAATTTATACTTTCATTGACAGTGTCCTACTATCTACCATTCGCAATTACTATTGATACTAACGGCGTTAGTATGAGCTTACTATTTTTTTTTTTTTTCTACTAATATTGACACTTTTTTCGGTAGTAATGCCATAAAAATTGACAATTTTCTCTGGTAACCATGTTGATTTTAGAAATCTAGATACATTTTGGTACTTTTTGAAGCGCCGTTTGAGCTGTTAATTTTAATAAACTGCTCAAACTTTTCCGAAAAAATATATGCACAATTGCTGACAGTAACGAGTAATAGTATTGGGTACAAAAACTACATAGAAATATTTCACTATTTCCGAAGATCACTTTCGTTAACATGCGTGAACATGTTTTCTTCAAAAATTTGTCTTTGAATCAAGCCTATATCATATGTAACACAACTTTCGGTTTTTTTTTTTTGCTGATCTTAATGTATATTACATAACTTGTATTGGTCAATACGGAGTTTATATTTAATTTATAATTCTTACGTTATGTTACCGTAACTAAATAAATTTGCTATAACAGATTGCGTACATTCATATGTACAAATTATAAATACACACTAACATTAGTATTGCTATATATACCGGGTGTCCCAAGAAATCTGGGAATTAACATGTAAATATACCTCAATTGTGGTTACGGACTGAACAACGCATTTTAGAGCAAAAGTGCAAATAAAAAAGTTGTTCAGAATTAAAAACCCGCTAATATGATGTGTAAATCAATTTTGAAATAATGCATTTTGATCCATGATTCCATTTTGAATGTAGTTGTGGTAATTATTGAGCCTGCAAGTCAATATTGTTTAACTAAATTTTCACACCTAATACTTTAGATATTCGTGTTGTTTGAAGCTTTTATAGTCGTCTTCCTTGTTGGCATTTGTAGGCTAAAAATAATCATCCACGATTGCAGACATATGTTTGCAGAGTATGTTACATAACCCATAATTACATATGATGTTTTCGTACAACCTGTATAACTGTCTTTATGTTTGTTAATGTACATTTAGCAGCGTAACATGTTAACAAGATACACATTTAAATGTGAAAGTTGTGTATCTGATCCATACTGACGTCTTGGATTTGTTATACATTCATACCTACAACTCGTATATGTGTGTAGACTATTCAAATCCTTATAGAAGTGACGTCATACAAAAAACAAAAGAGATATTGAAAAGCCGTATGCCAATACGATGTTCGTAGAGATTTATACGATATCAAATGTGTAGGAAAAAGATCGCTTGTGTTGTGTATGTGGCGAATAAAATTTCCTTGATGTGACGTCACTCCTGTATGCACTTGAATACACCATAGTGAAACATTTGAACGTTGCATTAGCAAGCCTTAGAACATACGGTGGATGTTCTGTAACTAGAGTTTACGTATTTGCACTGCTAAACACAACTCTTCTACCAAGTCTCATACATGATTTGTCTAATTACTGTCCGTTCAGGTAACTGACCGACGAGCATGTATACTCTGGGTGTTTAACATAGCGTGTCATGACGTCATTTCCTCTTCGGTCTTTGTATATTTTCAACAATTTTTTACAACATTTTTTTTGTTAAATGTGTGCTCTAGTTGGTTTTAACAAATTTTCCTACAAATCTTAGTTGATTTAAAAGTTCTGTAGATAATATATCAAGACTAGAAATTCATCAGACACGATAGGACTTAAATAAAGACAATTTTTACATTCATTTGTAATGTTAGTTGAAGTAAATATATAATTAAAACACATCTTGATAGTACCGGAGTTTTTGGTCTATAGTAAACATTGCATTAAATGTACGATGTTTTGTATCACCATTGGCGTAGAATTACTGGCGAATAGGGGCGCTGGATGATACTATAATTACAGGAAGTACACAACCTTCTTAACACACCATATGTGCACATATTTTTTGTTAATTACAGGTATAAAATATAGTATGGTTCAGTCGAATATTTTTACACAATTCGACAGACTTTTTCTAAGGTTGGTTACCCTGAAATGTACAAGTGGTGTCGTGTGAACAACAGTCTGAGAATGAAACCTGTATGAACTATTGTTTCACAGTATAACAGTGTATGAATCATTTCCTTTTCGAAATAAAACAGTTTCATTGCGATGTTAACTGAAATTGTCGAGTTTATAAAACTGATTTGAGATTCTAGAGGTTTAATTCTAGAACCTAGTTGATTCTAGAATGAAACCGCGGTTTGAGCGACCAAGTTTATTGTAGAATACTGCACAATGAGTCGTCTATTGTGATTCATTCTTGCAATCCGTAGTGACACATGAGTAAAATTTTGTTTTGACTGTCTGTTGAAATATTTCACACATTTTGTAGCGTTAGGATATAACGCACCCCAAGAAATTAGTTATTACAAATCAAGAAGCCGGGAATATGATAGTGGAACAGGGTATACTGTGAAAATCAGGGTCGAATTTAAAGTTAAGACAGTTGAATCTGTCAACGTTTAGTGTACAGAAAAGGATGATATTGATATTAAAGTTAAATTTAATACTTGAAATACGTTATTTGAGAGGTGATTTAAAAAAAAAAAACCAATAGATCGTTTGATTGGTCGTGAGTTTGATAGCGGAGATTTCTGAATGCAAGTATAAATATTGCGTAACGGACGAACAACTTCCTTTAACAAATTATCAGTACTAATAAACCAGTAATTAACTTGGTAATCTTCGCTCGTATACATAAATACACGTATACTGTATCCAGCCAAACAACCACTACACGTCATCAATGCAATGTCACTAGAAATTATGACGTCATGTTCGAGCACGTTTACACGCGATCTAAAACGGATTAAAACAATGTTCTGCTACACGAAAACACATTTACCGAGTACAAGTCTCTAGGAAACGTCTACTATAAACGTGTAATATTTGTTTTCAACGTTGCCATTAGTAATAAAAACAAAATAAAAATAAATCGATGAAAAATGGTCGAAAAATAATTTCATCGTGTACACGTTTTATTTTTACAATGAATTAAAATAATAATAAATAAAGTGTATTCGCTCTAAATTAATGTAGGTACATTAATATTTTTGTAAGTTATTTTTTCAAGTTGGTACAGCCTTTATATACCGAGATGGTTTAATCTAGATACGTAATTAAATAAAACCCTAATGAGCACTCTTAAAATATATGGGTGGTCCAAACTAATTACCTTGAGCAACAGAGAGAATAAAAAAAATATTCTGTTTTTGTTGTCTTGAACTTGAAAATTTCATTCCTTAAACCAGTGGTCGCCAAAGTTTTTTGATCACGCACCCCTAAGACAAAACTTTTTTATTCGCGCACCCCTAGAACCTCACAGTATACTATGTATATATATATATATATATATATATATATATATATATATATATATATATATATATACATATACATAACGTAAACATGGCATCAATTATTAAATAAAATAAATAAATTTATGTTATTAGAACAGTTTATACAAGTATTTTTTACATTTAATAAACTTTTATATTTTTCTGGCGCACCCCCTAGTAACACCGCGCGCACCCCCAGGGGTGCGCGCACCCCACTTTGGCGACCACTGCCTTAAACAATTATTTATTTAAGCAACTACTGTTTTATAAAAATTGATACAATTTTTTTTTTCATTTACGTAGTAATGTACTGTTGCTTGAAGGAAGCATACAAAATTACTGAAAAAATCATTGTTTTTTCATGCAATTTATTGTTTGAAAAATATCTCTGTTTGAATGCGATTTTTTTTTTACCGAACATAATATAACGGAAACTGTTGAAAAATTATTTGTTTTCATTAAAAATGAAGGCTTTGTTTGGTTAATAATAAAAAAAATGCGCTAATGACAGGAAATGGATTATAATAACTGTTATATACTTTCACTACAGACTAACTGTCATAGTGTATTCCAATATGGCGGCCACGTGAGCTGTTTTAGAAGAGAAAATGATTAATAGAGTATTAGTTTATAATATCTACCGTTAAATAAACTTGGAAATACAAGGTGTCTATTTTAAACTGGGACCTGCAATATTTATACTTGATTTACTCGATATACAAAATTATTTGCGGACTGAACATAACATCATATTGTGCAGTTTTTAATTCTGAACAACTTTTTTCTTTACGTTTTTTGCTCTAAAATGTATTGTTCAGAAGTAATCATTGTATTTCTTTATTTACGTGTTAATTTTCTATGCCTCTCTTTTTAACTAAACTAAAATTAAATATGGTTCCTATTTAAAAAATTGAACTTGCATGCTGTATCTCCAAAATAATAAAGTAAAAAAAAAATTCATCAAATTCTTCAAAAAGCCTGTTGTCTATTGCTAAAATATTTATTTGAAACATTTTTCAATATTTTCGGTACCTTCCGAGTTATAATGGAAAATTAAAATTCGAAAAAATCACAATTTTGTCATTATCTAGTGAGCCATGCAATATTTTGTAAAAACTAAATCGTCATTAACATTGCCCCGTAAATGCGCAACTTTTGTCTAATTTAACCGACCTTGTATCTCTTATAGTTTCTGAGATCCCTGTACTGGCCCGCTTAAATAGGACACCCAGTAAATATATATATATATATATATATATATATATATATATATATATATATATATAAAATTTTAATTTATGATTATTTACAGTATAAATTATATAATTTTTCTCTTGTTACAGATCCTCGTCACCCGATAATAATCAGATCTGATCGTGCAGATCTTTCCGAAGTAAATCCCATCACTCACAAACATGTCTGAACGCAGAGGTACCAAAGCTTTGGAGACGTGGTGCCGTCGTATGTGCGACGGTTACCCAGGTGTCAAAGTCGACAACATGACCACCTCCTGGCGCGATGGTCGCGCCTTCTGTGCCATCATACACCACTTCCGGCCGGACCTGATGTAAGTATAAATATAAATCAGCGCCTTCGAAATTGCATCAAAATTGTGACAAAAGTACAGCATTTACTCCCTAGGAACGAAATAAGACAACAATTTCCCTAGCACGGCAGTTTTTATTCTAACAAAGGTTTTGTGTAAACAAATGTCTGTTGTCCGTGGTACGCGTTGCATGGAAACATCGCCAACGGCTTCTGGATATTGTAATTTCGCGCCCGATTTATTAGAATTCTTTATGAAATTAAGTGTTTCTACTCCCGATCGTGGAGAAAATAGTAGATACACCTCGGGAGAGACCACCATTTTTCCCTCGATGTATTTGTAGCCCTCGGACTTCAAATTACAGCTCAGGAACGAATAAGACGTACTAGTACATTGGCCAAAAGATAGTAATAATAAATAGTACATATTATCACATTAATTAATAATACACACAGACCTTCTTAAGCGCCTTAAATGCGTTGCTGAAGTCTGAGCGTTAAGTGAAACAGCGTATATACGAGGTAATTTAAATGCCGTGTCATTTTCCATAAGCTGATCCATAATTTCCGTAATTGTGTCTTCATGAAGCGCGTTATAACGAATCCTCGTAAATTTAGCGCTTAGTTGGGAGGTTCAGCGGATCGGCGTAAATCGAATTAGCGTAACGCGAGGCCTACTGTACATACAGGCATTGCAGCTGGTTATAGGGGAATTTTGTAGGAGGGTCTTTTTTTCGTAAAGAATAACTATATGTATATTATTTACTCCCAACAAGATAACAGTTACATTAAACACCATTTATTAAAGTACCCGGGGTCAGAACGCATGCGCCTTAAATGGAGCGTGCGCAGTGCTGACAATCTACCGTTAGGATAATCAGTGTTGCCACACTGCTAATTACATACACCTAACCTAACTTCTCTACTGTCAGTGGTTTGGCAAACTCGGGAAAATGTAGACGCAAATGAATATCAAACGTTTGAACAGAATAATTTTCGTCAATCGACTCTTGATTGCTATCGCTGCCAAACGATTAGATTTCTAGCATAATCGCACAACCGGACGAGGAAGTTTACTGAACATCAAAATCGAACATCAAAATCGAACATTGCGAATTATTGGAGAAACTAAAGGGGATATGGAAAAAGTTTTGAAATAAAAGTTATAGGAAACAATAAGCCTTAAGAGAAAATGTTCTATGTAATTTTTCGTTCTGTCTTTATCCAATTTTGAGTAAAATGTATTTATATATTGGCTTGCATTTAAAATATCATATATGCTATGAAAACAAAACGAAGACAAAATATTTACAGAAATACGCATTGGAAATGTCAAATATGTGCCGATTTAAATTGAGTATAAGAAAGTCGTGTGGTGACCACACCAGATTTTTAGTTTTTGCTCTGGCAAATATTCCCACCAGCATTATCTTTGTTCAAAATCACAATTCGCATATCGTTCGGCTGATCATGATTCATGTAGTGTATAAATCAATGACAGTAGAACAATGACACATTAATTATGATGAATACTAATTAGAAACTACATACAATATCACGACCAATATACATATATGCGAACAGTTATATTATTTTGATTTGTAGGATATAGTTTTATATACATACACACATGTTACAACACAATTTTTTTTTTTTTTAAATGGGATTCTACATATTTCTTATGCCTATTCGATAGCATATTTTTTTCTGAATTCAACCATGTATTAGTTTTATATCCTTACATAATAAAAATATTGCAAAAAATTCGATTGAAATTTAAATAAATTTTTATTTTTAATATTATTGTACGGTAGGCTATGGATGAGAAACAAGAGTGATAAATTTAAATTGAAAATTAATAATTGTTAATTACTCCTTATAAATAATGTTCTATTTGATTTCCATTATTTTCTAAGCACAATTCTATCACTCTTGTTTCTCATCCATAGCCTACTGTACAATAATATTAAAAATAAAAATTTATTTAAATTTCAATCGAATTTTTTGCAATATTTTTATTATGTAAGGATATAAAACTAATACATGGTTGAATTCAGAAAAAAATATGCTATCGAATAGGCATAAGAAATATGTAGAATCCCATTTGAAAAAAAAAAATTGTGTTGTAACTTGAGAACCACTGGTTTAAAAAAATATTTTCTTCTCTGAAAGAATGTCCCCCTTGGTCCCCTACAACTTTGTTCTATAGTATTTTTTTGTAAATATAATAATAAAGGTAATAATCGCGGTGGTCGGTGTACGTGTTACACCCTGTATATATATATATATATATATATATATATATATATATATATATATATATATATATATATATATATATATATATATATATATATATATATATATATATATATATATATATATATATATATATATATATATATATATATATATATATATATATATATATATATATATATATATATATATATATATATATATATATATATATATATATATATATATATATATGTATAATGTCGATAATCGTTTGGCAGCGATAGCAATCAAGTCGATTGACGAAAATTCAATCAATTAGTAGTTAGTAAAAGCCCATACCGTAATTAACTAGTATTAGGTGTGTTCCTAATGACATTGCTAAATATAGCATCAGCCTTGATCCAGTTATCGGTGTGGATAAATCGACGAAAGTGTTGTCTTTTAGTCAGATACAGAGCAATATACCTTTTCCATTACTGGGGTGGCAGACGCCCTTCATTTTACCACAAATCATTTACAACATAGTACTATAATAGATAATCTGTTATTATTGATACATTTCAAACCAAATTCACAAATTTTAATTATTATTATATATCGTTAATGTTATGGCGACAATTATGTGTTTATACACATATGCATGTATGTATACAGGGTGTCCCAAGAAATCTGCGACATAGGAAATTAACACGTAAATATAGAAAAATTGTGATTGCCCTTGAACAATACATTTTAGAGCAAAAGTGTAAATAAAAAAGTTGTTCAGAACTAATCACTGCATAAGATGATGCTATATTTAATGCTTAGATATGTTTCGATAACGAGTAAATCAATTTTAAAATACTACACTTTAATGACAGATTAGGAGATCGTGAAACGAAAACGTTATGTTTTGATTATTTGTTGTTGTAATTAACAAAAATACATGCAATTTTTGTTCCATGACCTCCTGATCTGCCAACAAATTGGCAATATTTCAAACTTGATTTACTCGATATACAAACATATTTGAGCACTGAACATAACATCATGCTATGCAGTTTTTAATTCTGAACAACTTTTTTTATTTACACTTTTGCTCTAAAATGCGTTGTTCAGCCCGTAATCACACCTTTTCTATATTTCCATGTTAATTCTCTATGTCCCAGATTTCTTCGGACACCTGGTATGATGTACAGGTTGGGCTGATTAAGGTGCTGGGTTCGTGACCAGGTTTGATAGTCACGAAACACGGCTCTAGGCACCGGTCGATGAGTGCGATGTATTGCATCAGACACCGCTATAATAACTCCGTACCCTTCTCCCGCGCCATTGAATGTACATACACCTCCATCACGGTGTTCTAGTGCACCAGTGGTGCTCAAACATTTAATGCATATTGTACAGAAGGATCCGAATCTTTCCTCCATAATGCTTGTGACTTACAATTCAAGAAGTAATCGAAAGAATCTCTTCAAACTTTTCAGCATGTCGAAGAGTACCGTCAGCTGTTTTCTTTCTCCATAGATATTTCACAAAACATTATATAAATATAAGTGTCAAAACGTTGCTATTGAAACTAGCGGTAATTCTAAAGTTGCTGGTGTTTGTTCTAATGTTTGTTTTCGCTATTTGTTACAGTGACTTCGCCAAGTTAAACAAGGATGACGTATATTACAATAACAATTTGGCGTTTCGGGTGGCTGAACGGCATCTGGGCATACCGGCATTGCTGGATGCTGAAGATATGGTGGAGTATGAAGTGCCCGATAGGCTCTCCATACTGACATATCTCTCGCAGTTCTATCAAGTCTTCGTCGGCACACAAGGTCAGTAGTAATCTTCAAATTCTTAAATCCTGTTTGCTGTATCATGAATGTAAAATGCATAGTGCATTGTATTATGCCGTTTTTAATTCCGAACAACTTTGTTATTTTGCACTTTTGTTCTAAAATGTTCTGTTCAGAAGTACATACATAACATCACGCCTTTCCCATTACTGGGGTAGCAGGCCCGTTATTCCCTACAATCACTCAAAAAAAAAATTAATATTATATATTATATAGAAAACTGCCTTTCATTCCTTATTTTCTAACAATTGCTCGCCAAATACTCCTATCCCATACATAACTGTCTCGTCTCGTTAATATCCATACACCTTGTCATACATGCTCTCCTATTATTTCTGCTTAGAATTTTACGTTCACTCAAAACATTTTCTATCATATTCATCCATTTATTCCTCGGTCTTCCTCAGAAGTAGTCAATTAATTTGCCTAATACGGATTTCTAGGGACACCCCGTATACAACTCGTACTGGTAATATTTCAAGGATAGATCAGATTTTCTTTCGAATGGAAAAGTTCAGTTAAATGTATGTCCTAAATTATACTATTTTATAATTGATGCGGCTAAAATTTTACATCAACGTACGACACTCGATTCATGAACTGTTTTTAATCTGTAGTAGGTATACTGTATCCAGCCAAACAACCAATTCACGTCATAGTTTAACGAAAACTTAACAAACACAAATATCACCACGTATTTGTAAGTATATTTTTAATCGACATTTTATTCAATTTTTATTATTAATATGCACACAAAAAAAAAACAATTTAAGATAACTAATAATGTTAATAAATATTTCTATTAAATTATTTTTCGTTCATGTTTCTTCAGCTTATTTTTATTTTGTTTTTTACTAATAGCAACGCTGAAAACAAATATTACACGTTTATAGTAGACGTTTCTTAGCGACTTGTACCCCTGTAAATGTGTTTTCGTGCAGCAGAACATTGTTTTATAATCCGTTGTAGAACTCGTGTAAACGTAATCGAACATGACGTCATAATATCTAGTGACAATGCATTGATGCCGTGTGGATTGGTTGTTTTGCTGTGTATATGTAACAGTAGTCGATAATGACTGCGTGTTTCGACGAGGTAGGGCATCAGCTTTCAAATATATATCAGAACTAGCGGACTTGCAAATAAAACAATATTCATTGCGAGCGAAAATGTTCTAATGTCGTCACAGTCCGCTGATTCAAATGAATCGCACCGAATCCAAAGGTCAACATTGTAGAATACATTGTAATACGGCCCATTGTCTAGCCAAAACGAGGGAACCGTATCGAAACAGTCAATTTTGGGGTGTGTGCGCAATAGTCGATGTTTTTCAATAACCTTGGAGGAAGTTTTAATGTCAAATGAAACCGGCTATTTGCAGATTCAAAAGATCGTGTAAACTTCAAAAGATGCCTTAAAAATTACGTTTCATGTCATCTATTTCATGAAGAGTTTCTCTCACACTGAAATCTAATAATATTCAAAACGTGTTGTAATACAACCCGACTGTATTATAGCATACAAATTCATTGATTTTTCTCTTCTGCTTTAAGATCGAATTACCGTAGGGTTCAAATCCTTACTAAGTAGGAAAACTAGGATAGGGTTACGTATGGTCGTGTCAATTACTAAAGCCTTTTGTCCCTACAACAGGATATAGAAATATTAAATCCTGCTGGGAGACATATTGGGTTTCAATATGTTCTATGGATTCGTGAAAAATAATATTATTAAATGTTAAAACGGATATGTTGTGGCTTGCGTTGGCCCTTGTCATCGCTGTCTTTAAGTATTAAGGCCGTTTGTGTTAGTTTTAGTGGTTAGATATGTCTGACAAGAGCTCAACAAACTTGTTTTGTACTCTTATTTTTAGAATATATACCGTGTGTCTCATGACGATCTACACATAGGAACGTTGCGCGCTCATTTGATTTTTAAAATCAAAATATTAATCTGACTGTTTTTGTTCTTTTTTTTTTGAATTTGAAATGTCAATTTGACGTTTAAATTCGTTGAAAATGTACTATTACATCGAATATGTTAAAAAATTGTACTAGGAAATCAAAGGATATAAAATAGTAAGCATAAAATTATCAATTATACTGTCTAGATCAGTGGTCGCCAAAGTTTTTTGATCACGCACCCCTAAGACAAAACTTTTTTATTCGCGCACCCCTAGAACCTCACTGTGGACAGTATACTATATATATATACAGTGCGAATAACGTAAGACTATACATTGGCGACTTTATTTTAGCTTTAATCAATTTGCCCATGTCAGTAACAACTGAAATTACAATGACGTTTGTTTTGGTAAATGTCACTGTTTTCAATATTGTGTTACTAATATCTGACGAGTTTGCGTAATAATTAGTGCAAAAAATGTACATCACAGAAGAAAAGTTTATGATGTATTCCTGGTATTTAGAAGGGGCGTCTTTGCGAGAAATTTCTGATTATTTCAGCTTTGAATTCCCGGGCAGGCCCATCACATGTCATCAAACGGTGGCAAATTTAGTTATCAACCCCAAGTGATTTTGGAAATGTACTGATACCAATTACAATTTCAGTACTTGAAGTGTACTTTTAATCCAATAACATGTAATAGATTTAATAAAAAATTGGAATAAATTCTGTAAATGATTTAAATAAATATAGTAGTCTGTGGACAAGTGTCTAATTTTACATTATTCAACCATAATAAATTGGAGTTTTTGTATATAATCACCATGGTAACATTAAGTAAATGCCCTATGTCTAATTTTAAATTATTCAACGGGTTGATACTAGCATAGGCAAATTGATTAACGCTAAAATAAAGTTGCCAATGTATAGCCTTACATTATTCGCACTGTATATATATATATATATAGTATATATATATATATATTTATATATATATATATATATATATATATATATATATATAATATATATAATATATTTGTTACGCATTAATAATATTAATAAAGCTTCTTGTCAAAGTAGCTAAAAATTATAAATAAATTGTACTTGAAATCAATGATATTATTGTCTGTTGTGCTGAATGATGCAAATATCAATTCTCATTGGCAAGCACCTTTAAATGTGCGTCGACTATCACAGGGTTAACAAGCAGGTCAGACACTCACTCACACACATACAAACAACACGTGCACTGCAAGCTATAATATGGACAAGACAACGCGTGTTTGTTCATGAACAGCTTGTGTCTGTGTGTGTCTGTATGTGTGTGCTTTCGGAGGCTTCTGTGAAAGCTCCGGTCAACGACCATCATTGTCCAACACAGACACACATATATATATATATATATATATATATATATATATATATATATATATATATATATATATATAATTATTATGATGCAGACGTACACACAGACATGAATACATCAAGAGATCCTCCAAACGCAGCTGGTAAGATAATATAGTCTATGAATTAAATGAATTCCAAACTATTCATGCACATAGAAATTGTATACACCAAACCTTCGTTATACGGCCTTTTTACTTTCTTCTACGTAGTATAAAGGAAGTATAGGAATCATGAAAAATTTCGATTGCGAGATTTTGATGGAAATACATGTTTCGAAGTCCCCCTGAATACGTTTTGACTATTTTCGCAATGACGTCTCTGTGTGTGTGTGTGGATGTGTGTCTGTATGTTCATTATCTTCAAAACGAGCAAACACAGGACAATGAAACTTCAATATTTAAATGGTTATTGATTATACGAAGAGCTGATTTGATTTCCAGCATAATCGCACAACCGGAAGAGGAAGTTTACTGAACATCAAAATGGAACACTGCGAATTTTGGGAGAAAATAAAAGAGATATGGAAAAAGTTTTGAAATAAAAGTTATGGGAAACAATAAGCTTAAGCAAAAATGTTCTATGCATTTTTCTTCTGTCTTTATCCAATTTTGAGTAAAATGTATTTATATATTGGCAGGTATTTAAAATATCATATTTGCTAGGAAAACAAAACAAAGGCAGTAATACGCATTTGAAATGTCAAATATGTGCCAATTTAAACTGAGTGTAAGAAAGTCGTGTGGTGATCATACCAGATTTTTTTAATTATGGCACTTTTTGGATTTACAACCCATCAATGGTTGACAAAAATGCTTAATTCGTTAAAAAAATGCTTGATTCGGTATACGGCTTTTCGCTCATGGCCAGCTTTTCCCCAACGTATGGGGGCCCCAAAAACGAGGATTGGGTGTATTTTGTGGATATTTGTCTATGGCGAGATTTAAATCTGCAATACCAAAATCACCAATATGTATCGACATTTCCTACATTATAATATTAATATTATATCTGATAGGCAACACGCGGTATTATAGTTTCGAGTTTGTATTTTGTAGATCCAGTTCCTTGATCTCAAATTAAGGTATAAGCTATCGATCGCTAGAAAGTTGATGACGCAGTTAAATTAAAGAACCCACCCAGTATTTTACCATATAATTACACGGGTTTTTATAAAGGTACACCTCATTGCCAATCGCTGAAAAAAAAACCCCTGTTATACCAATCCCAGTAAAGTGGTTACCTAAAAAAAAACGGAAGTGAAATCAGCCGGCACTAGACTTTGAGGAGTCTCTTTAGCAGTGCAATGGTCTAATGTATAATCGTTGATATGCATAGAGAGATTCACGAACATGCGCTTTCAGATCTTATCTAAAACTTACTTCAACTTCTACAAACCAATGCGTTGTCCAGACTGTGAAAGGTTCAAGGCAGTTTCTTTCTGAATCGTACACACGGACATGATGTGATGTAAAGGGTCGTTCACATATACTTTCACTCTCGATAACGCTGGCGACATCTTGTCTGGCATGTTCACAATGAGCGAGCCACAGCAGTTATGTCAAAGATAGACGACAAAGATGGACAACTCGGATGGTTTTAAATCAGCACACAAGGAATTCAGTATCTGTTAATACAATTCTCTTGGCAACTTCCATCGTAGAATTATGCTGGTAATAAGCACTAATATGTTCGTTTTATGAACTCGACAATTTTAGTTAAGATCACGACGCATTTCAAACTTGTGTTCATAATCAGGAGCTGCCCATTTTGCAATATAGTTAGTGTTCAAACTAAATGGAAACTCTACAATAATTAGCGCCAGCTTTTTCTGCAAACATAACAGCCTAGCGGTTGATAGTTAAAACTAATAGCCAATATAAGTGATTCGTCAGTTTAGTTTTCCACGAACGACTTTTACGAAAATTGGCCGTGTTGTGAAAGTAGATTATCGCTGACGAGTTGTGGATAGAATAGCACAGAAAAAAACTGGTAGAAGAAATAAAATATACGTGATAGAACCGTGTCCCAATCAAAATAGAGTATTGGCATATCTCTTCAAACTGCTGCAGAACGATATCGAAGGTTTGTTTGTGTTTCATGTGATGAATAAAGAAATGGACACAAATGATATGTCTTTACCAGGCAATTTGAAAGTGCGTTTGACCTTGGAAGGTCACAAATCGTATTGACAACACAAGACAGTTTCGCATTTTGAATTATGGGTAACAGGTTTTGTAAAATAAACATGTTTCGGTTCTACTTTCGACGCAACAGTTACAATGTGTGTGTAACAGTTTCTATATTTTTTTTCTGTGTTCGTTTCACTAAATTGGCAGTTACTGTCAGTTAAACATGTGTAGTTGAGATTTCAAACGGTGTTCAATTTGATGGCTCTATCAAGAAGAAAGTTTCAAGGAAGAAAATTAATGACTTTGTCAGTTTAAAACCGAAGTTTGAAGTTTACTTCAGTGGAAAACAAAGAACAATATTGAAAAATATTAGCGCAGGTTTCACAATTTCGTTTACAATATGTTTAATACTCAATTTCATTTCTGAGGTACAAATCATATAGAATAGCTCTGCGTAGACAGAAATCATTTCTGTGATTTGTTTTTTCAATCCGAGACCGCTTATGAAAATCAAATGTTTCTAGAATTGTTTTTGATCGACTGGAATTGAACAGATTCCTTCCTCCAGAAATAAAATATTTGGCTCGTTTAATTCTAGAATCTTATGATCAGATCAGCTGGCTATTGTTGATGAAATGTGTCTTCTTTAAGATTAAGAGTTGTAAGATTGATCTATTTGAATCCCCTCCAAAAAAAAAAAAAAAAAAAAAACGCCAACAACTTTTGTTCAACGACATAATTTCAGTCTTAATGATGCCTTCCCTTTGTGCAAAAGTCTGTCTCAGAAAATGTTCCAGCAGTTAGGAAACTTTCTCATACATCGTGCGTACCGTATCGTCGCACAATCTGATATTCGCGTCGTTAAAAGTACATTAAAATGCATGGCACAACATTTTCAGTTTCGTTCGGAATATTTTAGTTCTTTTTGCATTGTACTACGCAAAGTCTTGTCTTTCTCACGCACATTACCAGTGAAATAGAAATGCAGTGTACTGATAACAATATGAGTTTTACATACCTCAATTTGTCGGCCAAAATGTTCAGTTAAAAAACGGGTGAATTGATTTCTAAATTTTTTTCCGGCTTTATTTTATAACAGACTATCGCTAATAACGAACACGCTCATCTATAGTTTGCACTAGTCCGTTACATCGAGATTTTACTCCATTATCGACGTCATAACAAGCCGGGTCATGTGTTTAGAATGTTGAAAAATATAATTTATTGTACAATTCATACCGTTGCTCAATCACCGTCAATAAACTAGAATTGATTAGTGTTCAATTGGCTTTTAGCATCGCACTGCCAATCGTTATAAACGTGTTATGGTTCCAGGGGTGGAGCTGGTAAGAATTATAGACGGGGGCTAGTATTGTAATTCACATGCAGAACCGCTAAAACTTCAAATCATTGTTGAAATCATTTCAGTTTGACCACGCTGGCTTTCAAATAACGGACAAAGCTTCAAACGCGTCATCAGTGCGCTTCGCGAACCAAAGCAAGGACAAATTAATTTGAAGTATTTCACATTGGTCACTGATGGAAACATGAATTTGACAGTTATTTGATCAATGCAAAAAACTATTTTTACAATTTGCTGCTTCCCTTATTATTTTAGAGAAGAAAACTTCAAACAAATGTTGTAGAGCATAAAATTCTACATTAAAAGCAATCAACAGAATTAATTTTGCATGCTTCAAAACGGCAGAAATTCAATTGAAAATGTTGAAAATTACGTTAAAAATACCTAGGGGTAGCTTTGGATATGAAAGAAAAACGTCAGAAGAATTCATTTCTTTCACTAATTGAGTAATTATCCACCATTTTTTTTTCATAAAATTCACTTAACTTAACGACTAATAAATAACTACTGGCAATAAATTCATGAAACAAGGAATATTTTTCTGATGACAGATAAAACGTCAATCATTTGTTTAATTTAGTTTTAATTCCAAGGCTACCCCTAAGTATATTTAAGTCGTTTTTCAACATTTTGAATTTAATTTCTGCCGTTATAAAACATGCAAAATTAATTCCGTTTATTGCTTTTAATGTAGAATTTTATGATCTACAACATTTATTTGAAGCTTTCGTCTCTAAAATAATAAGGGAAACAGGAAATTATTAAAATATGATTTTACATGGTAAAGTCCTATGTTCCGGTGTCGCGGTCACCACCCGGTATATGTATACGAGATGTCTAGTTGTAAATTTATCCACTAATCCATAAATGTCACTTTCTACTTCTACGGCCATTAGTACTTGGAATATATCAATTTCATTTTTCCTTTCTGCACACACACCGACACACAATCTTGTAGAACAGGATGTCTGTCTGTATGTCCTTACTAGGCGAAAACGACCTACACAGTTTGCAAGTGTCGCAATGCATTGTACGAATTCCCATAGTCATAGTCAGAGAAATATTCAGGCAGGGTCGGCTTTAGGCATGATCTTTAGGGCCCCCTAAAAACTATATACGTTCTGGGACATAGGACATTAACATGTAAATATAGCAAAAACGTAATTACTTCTGAACAATACATTTTAGAGCAAAAGTGTAAATAAAAAAGTTGTTCAAAATTAAAAACTGCACGATATGATGGCATATTTCATGCTCAGATATGTTTCTATAGCGAGTCAATCAATTTTGAAATACTACATTTTAATGACAGATATGGAGGTCGTTCAACCAAAAACTCTATGTTTTGATTATTTGTTGTTGTAACTAACAAAAATACATGCAATTTTTGTTCCCTGACCTCCTGGGCTGTCAACATATTGGCAATATTTCGAACTTGGTTGACTCGATATGCAAAATTATTTGAGCACTGAACATAACATCATATTATGTAGTTTTTAATTCTGGACAACTTTTTTATTTACACTTTCCCTCTAAAATGTATTGTTCAGATGTAATCACAATATTTCTTTATTTACATGTTGATTCCCTATGGTCCAGATTTCACCCGATATTTATATAAAATTATATATTATATATATATATATATATATATATATATATATATATATATATATATATATATATTATATATATATATATATATTATATATATATATATTATATATATATATATATATATATATATATATATATATATATTATATATATATATATATATATATTATATATATATATATATATTATATATATATATATATATATTATATATATATATATATATATTATATATATATACATATATATATATATATATATATATATTATATATATATATATATATATATATATATATATATATTATATATATATATATATATATTGCTGTGTCGAATTACCTGGTGCTAATTTTCTTTCCTTCTGTTACAGGTTCACCAACACGGCTAGTCGCTAAGCGACCAGCCGTTACAACAGACAGGGGCATTGCATCCCCTGCATCAACAAGCCCCCCTACAAAGGTAAACAACCTCAGCTATCTAGTACGTACACGGCTACCAGCGCCACGCCCCACAATCAGTGACGTAACACTCACATGTACCCCTTGTAGAACGATAACTCCGCCCACCCCCCACCCCCACCATTTCATAACAGCTAACCAACAATAAAACAATCGCTTATCGCTAAAAATAAATAAAAACTGTTGAAGATATTCGAGGGAAAAATGTACGTTTGAAAAACAAAACACAGTTAAGATATTTCAGAGAGTTTAAAACAAATGTTTTGTTTGTGAAATTTGACAGTTGTGACCTTGAGTTTTGCGCGCGTAAATATGATTTGTCGTGGAAAGAATATTAAACAGTAATTTGCTACTTTCTTCTTAACAATATTGCCACCTGGCTGATTTCTCTCACCTGTAATTAGAAATATCAATCAGCGAATGATACTACAGGTGTTAACTGTAAAACAACTTTCTTTCGTTGACAGTAAACTTGGTATTTTTTACATTGACAAGAGAGTAATTAAACATTTTATTACATTGAATATAGTACCTACGTTATTTTAAAACTACACTACGAGAATGATCTATGATTTGTTCGATTCATTTTGTGCATCCTTGACTGTTTCGCAATTCCCTGAATCGTATCAATTCCACACTTCCGGTCTGACCGAACATTATCACATTTAACTCGTACACACAGATAACCGCACACGAACGCCAGTTTTGTGGTTAGAACATTTCATTCTGCATTTACTTGTCTGTATGACATACATACACAGTTGTCATTCTGCAATCCGTCAACAAATGTTCAGTGCAAACTTGTATTACGTTAATCCGCATTTGTTAATGCAACGTTGTACTTGTCCTCGTTGCCGAAACAATTAAAGCTGAAACAGTTTTTTTGTGCATTTCGTACATTGGTTCGTTGTTTTGTCTTAGCTGTTTCTGTCAAATGTGGACTTGTAGCTATCTGGGAATGTTAAATTTTTGTGTTGTGACAGTTCTGTTTGAGGTTATGTGCGCTGAAATGGTGTAAGTTATGTCAACCACAAAAACTGAGGTTATACATTTGCACAACGAACTAGTTTATGTATAATATAACCACTGCAAGATGCATTTGAACGTGTTACGAGTAAAAATTTGTTAAAAGCAAACGTACATTTTCAATATCTTCATCGTCAGATGTGTGATCATTTACCGTTCATTTCATTACACACCCAAATTTCATCGTTATTGTTTTGCTACGCATGTGTTTTTTATTGTCTAGTTATTTGGTTGTTCAACTTATGTTTTGTGTTCAAAAAACTACCGCCAGATGTCCTGCCTAAATCTTATTAGCAGCGCCAATTCTCAACCGTTCTACCGAAACTAAACCCATACTTTTTTTGATTTTTGTTTTCATTAGGAGGAATGCTTGGACATTATGGGACAATATAAGCCCGAAATATTCTGCTGAAGGTAATGTGTCATTTATTTTGCTTTTCTCTATCTCTTTCATTGGTTAAAACAGCTCCGGTTTCTTTCACTTTGTTCCTTAACGTACACTACACTTTATACTCTAATTCTGTTGTGTTTATATGTAGTATTTATCTGTTTTAACTTTCGTCATTCATCATCACATTTTCAACAGTTCTATTTGATAGAAATGGTTGGTATTTATTGGGTCAGTATTTCTTAATCGGTATTTTAAATAAATGGTCTGTATTTCTAATAAATTGACAAAATGTGTTATTCCGATTAATACAAAGTATAAGGTTTAACGAATATATTGTATTATAGGAATGGCTTTGCCATATACTATGCTTTGTTACCTACCCTACCCTACCTTAATCTGCCTTGCCTACCCTACCCTATCTGAATCTACTTTACCTACACTACCTTAATCTACCTTGCCTACCCTAGCTTAATCAGCCTTGCCTATTCTACCCTACCTTACCTACTATATCTCAACTACCCTACCCTACCCTACTCTATCCTGCCTTATCTCTTACTTTACATACTCCACCTTACTATAAAAAACAAAATTCTGCTGACAAAATACAACTTAATTGATTTATTCTAACCATACCATTTATTTTTCGAAATACTTACCATTCATTAGCAAAAATATACTGATCAAATAAATAAAACTATATAGAAATATTATTATACATCCCGGGATACACTTGAATTTGGTAATAACAACTAAAAATGCTCTGTACAGTCTTGGCAACAATCTAGCAATCGAAAGTAACAGAATTCTTGTAAAAATGATGATCTCGTTTGCCTGTAAAACTATTTACTAATACGGGTCTGGGGTGATCACTGGCTTGCATGTCAACAACCAACTTCTATGAGTTACAATCGATGCAACTAGCGGCTACTATGGTGCCAGTAATTCGACTAGTTGTGTTTCCGCTCTTGACTAGAAAATTCTAGCTACTAAACAGCGAACAAAACACAAATATCATCTATAGCTCGTCATGATCGCTTAAGTTACATTGTTATGTTTGTGTACGTATCCTAGCAACGGACAGTGCATAAAGTAAGTGCTTACACCAGACGCTAGAGTATAAACGTAATCGTTAATTGTGGAATATTGTTGAAGACTTAGTAACAGTAACAATCTTACAAGCTAAGCTAAGGTTTGTAAGAACATTCGTCAGCTGAAAATTACTTCAACGCAAATCCATTTCGTCGTTGACCGTTAACACCCAAACCTGACACTTATAGTTCTGTTTTTCTCTTCACAGGTGGCAGTGCGAAGCGGCGTTGGAACTCCTGGCAGCGGTGTCATGGGCCGACGAGAACCGTGCGCTAAATGTGGATATCCCGTGTTCCTGGCTGAGAGGTTGAACGTTGGTACAAAACTGTACCATCGAACCTGTTTCCGATGCGCCCGATGTAACACACAACTGTCGCTGGCGAACTGTTACGAAACGGAAACCGATGGACAATACTGTTGTGAGACTTGTCCAGATGAGGAGGAATCGACGAGAAAACTAGCGAAATTCGACAGTTCAGACACGTTGAAATCGGAGAAATCCAGCCTGAAGTTCGATACGGATACCTCTAAAACAGACAGCGTCGTGTCCGAGGTAAAAGATGTGTTTGATCTGAAACGCCAACGGCTGGATCAGATGCGAAATCGATCGCTAAGTGATGAAGAGAAACGGAAGGGACTGGAACAGTTCGAAGACGATGAGTATAGTTCACATTTTGAGCATGCCCTGGAGGAGTCGAATGAGAAGAACTATCAGGATGATAGTCGTCTACTGTCGAAAGCACGAAACACTTTTTTGAGTTCACATTTACTGGAGGAAGAAATGAAAGCGGATGCGGAAGATGTTCCACCGCCATTGCCCGAATCCGAACCGCCCGATTACGCTGCGACAAGTCTCACAACCAATCCTCGTTTCGATAGTTTAGTGCCTCCCAAAAGTGCCACAATGTCAACCTCTCAACCTGAGGTAACCAGTGTACATAGTTCAGAACTTAAAGCAACCGCCGGTACAGATACCAAGTTCGGTGCGTCTGTTGTTGATGTAAATAGTAGTGATACGATTAGTGGTAAGAGTGACCAGCCTGTTACTGCCAGTGATGCTAACATCATACGAGAGAAACACAGTACCAAAGATACTTACCGATCTTCGCTGGTCAAATCTCGAATGCTCATGTTCGAAACGGGTGACGCCGGCCAACCGAAGCTAACGTCACCGCCTAGTTATAATAAGGATAAAGTTAGTGCTGTATCAAAGTATTTTAGCAGTAATAAAGATGATCAGAAGACGGCGAAACCTGGCAGTGAAGGTAAACAGAAAGTGCCCTTAGTAGATTCGGAAAGAACTGACATATCAGAAGAAACAGCAAGTGCACATTTGCAAATAGACGAACCTAGTTTGCCAGTTACAATTCAAGATATTGAAGGGGGCGATACGAATTTGGAAGAGTATCAAAAGGAATTAGCGTTGACAGACGATAATATAAGTATTGGGAGTATAGATAGACCAGTAACTTTAACTATAGATAAAGGATGTGACCAGATCTATCCAAAAGTTGAAATCACCGTACCCGAAACTCCTGAATCATCTGAAAAAGATATTGAAGATGCTCCACAAGCGGATTCTGTTGAAGATAATTCAGATGTCAAGTCGCAAGATCCAATTTCTTCCATTGACAGTATAGATATTCAAATAACTGAAGATACTTCTGAAAAACCATCAGAATCAATGGAAGATATGCCAGTTGAAGAACCAGAATCAGCACATGCGAATGTCGATTTGAAGATGGAGATCACCAAAGCCAACGATTCGGTTGTAGTGGTCGAAGAAACGCGCGGCGCTTCGGTGTCTTCTGAAGACGCATTGGAAGAGAGTAATGCAAATTTTGAAACAGTCAGATCTGAATTACTTAGTGATAGTTTAGTTGTAGAACCTAGTGTAAGTGAAGAGAGCACTCCAATAAGTAAAGCGCTACTCAAACTTGACCCCATGATGAAGAGAATCTTGACGCAATCAATCCTTGAAGATTTGTCCATGGACCAATCGCCGGTAACGCTTGACCCCAGCATTCTAGATAGTACAGCTGCTTCGAAATCCGATGCAGACTATCCGGAGGACTTGAATCCGTTCGGTGACGAGCATGAAGATACTCAGGACGTGCAAGATCGGAGACTTATCAAGCCGTCAACGGAAGATTTGACGCTATTGACTCCGTCGCCAGTACCGCGGAAGAATAAAACTAAATCGGCAGAGCGAAAGAGTACGAATCCTTTTGGAAGCAGCGATGAAGACGAGCAGGAAACTGTCCTGAAGACTAAACCTCCTCGTCCGCCCATGCCAGCGATGAGATCTGCCGATGACAGTGGTAGTCAGAAAAAGTTGCTGAACGCACCGACGGTTAATTTGAATCCATTCTTTACGAGCGATGATGAACCAAGCGATGAAGAAACCCATGCAAAACCTGTACCCATGCCTAGATCATCCAAGTAAGTCACATTCTCTTATCAAATCTTGTGTTTCTTAAGCCGGCCATTGTAAGAAAAGAATCAAAATTAGTCTTGAATTAAAATAGTACATTATACACCAAGGAATAGAAACGGCATATTTTTCCTGAACTGCAATTTGAAGCCCGCGGGCTACAAATACATCGCAGGGAAAAATGGTGGTCTGTCCCGAGGTGTATCTACTATTTTTCCACGATCGGGAGTAGAAACACTTAATTTAATAAAGAATTACAATAAATCTGAGCGAAATTGCAATATTTAGAAGCCTTTGGCGATGTTTCCATGCAACGTACCACGGACAACAGACATTTGTTTACACAAAACCTTTATTATAATAAAAACTCCCGCTAGGGAAATTGTTGTCTTATTTCGTCCCTAGGGAGTAAATGCTTTACTTTTGTCACTATTTTGGTACCATAGAAACCGGCTTCTATTCCCGGCCGTGGAAAAACAACAATTATGGGTCTTTCGATTAATTTTAATGATATATTTCAAGCTAGTAATAGTTTTTTTTACTTGTCACTATACCAATAATGCTAATATTCTGATTCGCGGATTTGGAAACCCGATAATATTATAACTTTTCTACTGCGAAAGTATCTGAGTATGAATCTCAACGAATCTATCAACCAAACAAAAGACTTCAACCAGGAAACGTAAATTTCTCTTTATTAAAATCACCTAAAATATTAACAACAATACAATTCACATATACGTTTCATCATACTTCGAACGCAGACGAAAATATTCGTGAGAAACGCACGTATTTCAAGTATTACATGTACCAATATGAGTGGTTATTAAAATTGTTATATAACCTGGCAATACTGCTCGTTTTAAATACGGTAATAGTACATCGCATCTAACAGTAGACAGAAGATGGCTCTGTATTGTGTAGTGTAATATATAGTTCAAAGATACAATCAAGATCAATTATGTTATTAAATCCGAGACAATTATTCCAGTTACTGACCTATACTGTGCATTGTTTAGTTGTAATTAGTTTCTTCCTTGAACGTAACGCCAGTCGCCGACTGAAGTTTGAAGCATCGAATCTGCACAGGAGCATCTAAACTCTAGACTTCCGTATATAACATCAGTTGTGTCATTCGTTTTTAATGTGAAGTGATTTAAAATTATGTAAAATCAAATCAAATCTTTGTCGAATACGTTGCTTGACAATCCGTGATACCAGTTAAGATGTTGAAACATGTTGTTACCAGAACTTTGGGCACTCCCGAACCAAGACCACGAAGGTCAGGGATGTCCAACAATGCTGACCGTTACGATTCCAATTCATCATTGTCCAGCTTGAACTCGACCTTCAGTCATACTCCGGGCCGGAGGAAAAAGCCAGCCCCACCACCGCCAGCTACACCTGGCCAGACAGGACTTGGCAATTCACCGCTAGGATCGAAACAAACAAGTCCCAGTACCAGTATGGTAAGCACTTATTGAACATTTGACCCTGGGTCTCAAAAAATCGACGTCATTTCTTCTTTGGGGAAAAACCATCGTGTTGTTTTGCAAAGACACCGCGAAAATTGGTATTTAAACCTTGCGAAAAGTGTACTTTCTTTTGGACGATTGACGAGAATTTAGAAAATTTGAAGAGGTCTTCGAATTCATTGGACATTTCAAATAAAACATGGACAATTCAGTGCTGCAGAATAGAGTTCCTTCATTTCGTATTTTTTCAGCAACCTTCACCAAAGCTAACTCCTCGAGTTCGTAAGAGTAGAAAAGCACCGCTGCCTCCATCCTCCACGCCATCTGTACCTAAACGTACGTCTGAATCTACCGATATATCGCCCATAGCCAACCATTCCCTGGTCTCACCCGAAGAGCCCAAAATGGTGAACGAGGACCATTCTGGCGAAACGATCTACTTTAGTCCAATGCACAGCCTGCCGTCTATCGATACAGAGAAAGAGAAGATTGACAAAGATGAAAAGAACCGCAATAGGCAGAGCCAATCTATAGCAAGTAAGTGGAATCATTGCAATGCTCAAGAATCGATATTGTTCATAACGATTTCTTTGCAGGTCCCATATCTGACAGTGATTCGCTGTCTCTCTCGCAATCTCCCGCCATGGACAAGAGCACGCATGGCAAATGGAAACGGAAAAAGGGCCCAGCACCAGCTAGGCCTGTGCCCCAACGTCGCCAGATAAAACCTCTGCCGTTGATCGAACTTCGCCGCGAGCTGGACATCATCGAGATGCAACAACAGGGTTTGGAAAAGCAAGGCGTGAAACTGGAACAGTTGATCAGAGAAAAATGCGAGACGCCCGAAACTAATGATGGTAACTATCGGAAGATCCTATAAAATATATCACCCGGTGCCCTATCTTTATCCTAGCGGTGGATAGCGAATTCTTCTTGGGATTTTACAGCTTGTGCAGAAATTTTGCTGAACCTTATTTCTTCTTACAGATACCGTTTTGTCACCCGAAGTAGAAGATCTCGTGCTCGAACTCTTCGAGCTGGTCAACGAGAAGAACGAACTGTTCCGAAGACAAGCCGAGTTAATGTACTTGCGAAGACAACAGCGACTGGAAGAAGAATACGCGGACCTCGAGTATCAGATACGATGCCTGATGGATCGGCCGGAGAGAAACAAAACCGACAGCGATAAAACCAGGGAAGAAGAGCTGATAAACAGGTTGGTTCACCGTCCGTAGCTCTTCGAAATTCCCCTGGTCTATTGATGCTAAAATCTATGGTTTCCTTGTTTCAGATTGGTCGAAGTCGTCGAACGACGCAATGAGATTGTCGAGTGTCTGGAAATGGATCGAGTTCGCGAAGCAGAAGAAGACCACAGTATCAATTCACGGTTAAGTCTGATCGCCTCGAAACGGGACGAGGAGAACAACCAACTTGAATCGCCGGTAAAGTTGTCGAAGAAGGAGAAGAAGAAGATGAAGAAGGAGAAGAAGTTGAAGGAAAAGGGCAAAACGATGGACATCGATAAAGACATCGACGAATCGGAATCACACAATAATACGTTGACCAGTGTTGCCGTGAAGGAAAAGAAGAAGAAGAAATGGTTCTGAAATTGGTTTTGGTTCGAAAATGGTGGAGATCCAGGGTGATGTTAAGTTATTTTGTGGAACATTTAAAAAAAAAACCAGTTTTTTTTTGTAATGAAATTTCATTTTAACAGTTTTTCGTACTTTTCTTTCGATTCTCTTGTATTTCTACAGAATTATTTATTTTTTTATGGACAGTTACTTAACTTTTTTATTTCTATTTTTGCTGGTATTCATCATAGTATTTTTTTGGGGGGGGGGGGGGTTATTTATTTATTCTCATATTCGTTCCAGGGTTGTATTATGCTAGAATTTCTCTATTTCAAGGGGATATTATTTTGTAATAGTGTCTTTTTCCGTATTTTAATAGTGTAACATTGTAATAATTGTTTTAATTCGGTTACAAAATCACTACACATTCAAATTCCATTATTCGAAAACTTCTTGTACGTTAAAACACCTTTCAAAGTGTAGCAAGCATTCTGTGGAACAAATAAATGTATTAACATCTTTCGTAAAATCTGATTAAATTTGCTTCAAATCAAATTACACTTATCGCGGTCCCTTAAAGTGTATGTTACATCCATCAAATTTTCATCAAACAAACGTCAAATTCATGTTTGCGTCAGTGAAATACTTCAAACTTATTTGTCACAGTGTTTCGCTTCGTGACGAGAATTTGATGAAGCGTTTGAAGCAGTGTTTGATGTGTTTCAAGGCCTGCGTGATCAGTTTTAAATGTGCCGATCAATGATTTGAAGTTTGACGGATGTAACACACACACACATTTTTATGATTTTATGTTTATTTAATACTGTCACATTGGCGATATTGTATCAGTGATACCAACATTTCAATGTTGTGCCCCCCGCCTTGTTATAAATGTTGAGCCAGTGTCGAGAATACTTAACCTATGAATCGTGAGGTGCTTGAAATAAAAGTACATACAATTCGACACGCGTTCCTTGTGCTTTGATAACAAAAATCACCTGAGCTTCGGCTAGTGCTTCATTACTATCACACTTGAAGCTGTCCACAAAGTTTCTGACAGTTTTAACCCTCGTTCCTTGTGGTAAAATGAACACACAGACTTTGTGGACAGTTCAAGGGTGGTATTGCCAGGTTTTATAAGATGCTGGTTCAATTTAAATCTGAAAAAAACAAATCAAACGATTCTAAGATGACAGCTCGATATTGTGAGGTTATGGTGTGTAGATTGAACTTCATCTTATAAATCACGAGCGTAAATGCGTTAAAAGACAAATAGTTTATAGGATTGTCAAGTGCCAATAGATTTATCAATGATTTAATTACTAATTAGGCGCAGATATATTATTGTGTACATGAATTTTCTACAATTTCTGTTGGAGAAACTGACATTCTTTTTCAAAACACCGTACGATTATTTCAGAGTGAATAACTATTCGTATTTGTAAGAAATATTATGAACAGTATCATGACTTTTCTTTCCTTTCCGTTCATACTTAATTCTACAATAATCGGAAGCGGAAAGCAGTAGGATAAACAAAAATACTAACGCTTAAATGCGAGATTTGTAGCTGTGTTTCGTACGATAATTGTTATTATTTGAGAAACACACACACGTAACATCACACCGTACCTATTACTTGAGTGACAGACTCTTTATTTTGAGACAATCACTTCATTAAATCAGAAATTAAACCAAACATTAGATCGTTTCTGTGATGGCGTACGATTTTGCCATTAACCTCATCCGCAGAAATCTGCCTGTCAATGCGTGTACACAATAATTGTCTTCAAACAAACTGTGCAGATATTTGATTATATTTCTGGGTGATTTCCGTTACTTATTGGAATGTGCTGGTGTTTAGTGTATCGTATTTGTACTGAAACAACTGTATATAATCAATTTTATATAAAATATATTACATTAAAATATCGTATATTGTTGTATGTGTCTATAAATGTTTGCAGATGAAGATTGCGAATATCACGTGTTATTTTTAGAGGTCGAACTTGTTTTAAAATCAATTTCGTCGAAAGGCTTCACGTTATAAATTATATATTATACACCAAGGCAGAGGTCTAATTTTAAGCCCGAGGGCTACAAATACATCGAGGGAAAAATAGTGGTCTCTCCCGAGGTGTATCTACTATTTTTTTCACGATCGGGAGTAGAAACACTTAATTTCATAAATAATGAATTGTAATAAATCGAAACGAAATTGCAATATTTAGAAGCCTTTGGAAATGTTTCCATGCAACGCGTACCACGGACAACACACATTTTTTTACAAAAACCTTTGTTAAATAATAAAAACTCCCTTCCGAAAAGTGTTTTCGTCCCTAGGGAGTAAATGCTTCATTTCTGTCCCGCGTTTGACGCCATAGAAACCTACTTCTACTCCCGGCCGGGGAAAAAGAACATTGTAGCTATTTCTTCCATGGATTTCGCTTCTATTTTTGATGATTTTTGTCCGTGCAATAACATCCCGTGGTCCGTGCTAATCAATGTACTGATAATTTATCACAAATGGCACGACTTCCTAATGTATAGTTTTCAAATATTTATGCTCCCGTAAATGTATGCTCTGAAACAGTCAACATATTAAATGTACATAAACTATTAGAAAATCTAGTAATTCTGTAGTAGTCTGAGGTGGATTCGGAGTATTGAATAAAATATACTAGACCACGGGTTCCCAATAGGTGGAACACATCCCCTACAGGGGCTTTTCAAGTGGAGTCAAACGTATTTAAAAGCTTCAGCGGAACAAATAGTTGCTTTAAAATATCACCTTTTCATGGCAAAGTATTTTTTTGGAGGGTGCGTCTCGACTAGAACAAGTTTGGGAAACACTGTGATAGACCTGATGCTCACAAGTCCTTCAATCGATAATTAACGTAACGTTGGGTAGAATGTTCATTAGATCAATTCGAAGACATCGATAATATATGTGTTATTGAGTCATGTGATCATAAGATCTGCGTAAATGCATCAGAAATTTGTTTCAAACATTTGTTGGACAAGTTTTAAGAGTACTAATTAAATTAATATGCCAAGCGATTTAAAAACCATTACAGCTAATGTTCAAAAATGCTATTCTGATGGCTATTCCTGAAGAAATTCATGAACGGGGAAATCTTATGATCTTAGAATTCATTGGCCAACAATTGCAGCTTCAATCAGTGAAGAATCCCATCATATAAAGGTTCATGGCCAAGAAGTCCAATGCATCTATAGTCTAAAAATGAAGTGTAGGACTTCTAAAGATTGTTGACAAAATCCTTCGCCGAAATAGTCTCTTAATGAAGTCCAAATATCAGTGCTTTTCAAGTCCAGTATTCCGAAGAGCAATACTTACAAAGTCCATTAATCATAAAAGTTATAAAGTTCAAACATTTAAATTGCATTCCCAATGAATTTCATCACCAGCTAACGGTATATTTTTTATAAATGTATATTTCACGTGGTCAAAACAAATAATGTAATAAAACAATTGCAAATTGAAGATCCTACTAGAAGTAAGTAAGTAAGAATTTCAATAAAAAGGATTCGGCAGGGACAAATATCGAACAAAAACTTCGTAAGCACCAATATGAATCATAAAAAAACATCACGTTGTTTTGCCATTTTGCCATTTTTTCTTCTTCCGCAGTACTTTTGCCAAATATAACCTCACTTTCTACCGGTATCTCTTCAATTCATCGCCACCTTGACCTACCACAAGCGGGCCAACCTCTTTTTCAACATTTTGCAGCACAATTTTACCCCCTTGAAACAATTTTTTCCGCACCGTTTTCACTCTAGTAACCCACACGTTCGTCTGCCGCACTTCGGCAGCGTTCGGCTCGGCTCGTACGACGCTCGTGTCGACCGTGGTGGTGGGGGTAGGCTCGGTCCGTAACGGTAATCAGTTTGCTATCGGCTTTCATCGGGCTGTATTGTGCGTTTAGTTCGTGACGAGCAGGCGTGCGGTGTGCATGCATTCACGGGGCAAGTTTTATACGTGTGCGCGCGTAATTTGTGTTATGTTTTTTTTTTCGTTGTTGTTGTTGTTGTGCGTTTCGCTAAACTTTTTTCCTGGTAAACAAGCGACAACATCGTGTGTGTGTTTGTTGTTTTCGTTGTCAAGTGAATAGTGTTTTGTTTGTTTGTTGTGTTGTGTCGTGCTCTGTGTTTTTGTTTTACTCGGCGTCGACCAATAGGAAGTCAAAATGCGACAACGGTGTTATTGTTTCTAGTTGTGGGAGTTTTTTGTTTGTTTGTTTTTTCCTTCTGCTGTTGGTATTGTTGTTGTCTCACCCATACACACGTACGCCCAGGCAACTATGGATTAATATTTGACCGCAGGTATGCTGATCCTGGTTTGACAGCTTGCCTAATGCACATAATGTGAGTGATTTTACACTGATGATCGATTCATTTGTCCATGTAGCCTAGTTACATCGCTTACTAGATGTACTAGTAACTAATTCGATTGTTCTGAATATTTTTGTCAATGATAAAGATGATTATGACGGCGTATTATGAACAAATGAAAATCATAATAATCAAGTATGTATATTACCATTAGTTACCATAATTTTGCCATTTTTTGAATCATTTTTATTCCGTAAATATTCCAAGCTTATAGCGTGAGTTAATTAGTGCCCTTTGGGTAACTCATTAATCAGGGTTTATTAAATAAATATTACCTGTAATGTAGTTTGTGTTTTGATAAACGTATTTATGCAATACAAATAAATATCACTGAAAATTATATTTTAAAATCACAATATTACGATGATTATACAAAATGATGAAATTTTAAATAAATGTTATATTTCTGGAAAATATCTTTAAATAAATACTAAGTATTATTCGTACAGTCGAGATTTTGCTATTTAATTTAATTTATTATTATGCATTCATTCGTAAAAGTACGTTATTATTTTTTGTAATGTTAAATTAAAATGTAATTTTTTATTATTTATATACATACGTGTATATAATTTATATTTATTATTTGTCATTCATTTTAAGTTAATATTATATATTGTTATTGAATATCTATAATTTTTATATTATCTTTAATAACCTTATTGTTCAATTTCTATTAATTCATTTGATTTGTCATTCGAACATAAGTCTACCAATAAGGTATTAAATGTTTATCAAAACCGGTAATAAATTTGCATGCGCAATTGTCAAGTGACCTGTGCATTTTAATGGCAAATTAGGACGTTATTAAAATGATCAAAATTGATTTACTCGTTACGGAAACATATCTGAACAACGGATATAGCATCATACCATGCAGTTTTTTAATTCTGAACAACTTTTTTATTTACACTTTTGCTCTAAAATGTATTGTTCAGGCTGTAATCACAATTTTTCTATATTTACATGGTAATTCCCCACGTCTCAGATTTCTTGGAACACCCGGTATAAAGATACGGCAATGCTTTAAAAGAGAAAATATCAAGAAAATAATATTTTAAAACAATTTTACCTTTGCAAGCATCTTCAAACGATCACAACGTGAATATATATATATATATATATATATATATATATATATATATATATATATATATATATATATATATATATATATATATATATATATACATTTGAGGGGCACGTGACCCTTTGGACTGCCAATGAATGTATACGAACAGAACATAACATTTCGTTGTTTTTTATTTTGTTTCTACAATAGTTTAACAATTTTTGTAGGAACATGTTCGACCTGAAATCTCCGGCCGAATTTTTATGAATACATAAATTTTCAGCTTATACTTTTAAGAGGCGGATTAAGTTAATTTAAAGCGTATTAAACTGCGGGCTCCAGTAAATTATTTACGCTGTAAAAATGGTCTGTTTAGTTGGTGCTTTTTGTTTTGATGTTTTTGTGAAGTTTTTTTTTTTGGTGTTACTGTCGTAAAGTTGGGTCTGCTTTAATTTATTTCGCTTGTAAAATAAATATATTTATCTTATCTTCGTATTTTTACTCCAGGACAGTTGATTCAAAACTAAATACTGCTGTTAATTAAAAAAAATTAGCCACAAGCGTGGAACATTTGAAATCAGTTTTTCCTTCGGCAAAAGTTCCACAATGATTTTGGACGAAAATACTTCAAATAAAAGTTGTAGTGCATTAAATTCTGCATCCAAGTGTGCAATCAGATTTAAGTTTTGTCTTTGTAATATCTTGCATCAGTACTTGGTAAGTTACATATTGTATAATTTATTAGATCAACTTAATTATGAAATCTACCGCAAATATCTCTAGTAAGATCGCTAATCTCGACTGGTAAATTACATTTGCTATCAAAGACAGCTACAGCTAACTGAATTCAAGCGAGTTAACAAGACACAGTTGTATCTGTTCTTGTCTAATGTGTACCAATCACAGCATTTACCATATACACATACTCGCAAGCTATGTAGAAACCAATCGTGAAACGGTACTTCAAACGGTTACAACCGAATCAAAGCAAAGAGAATATCAAATGCAGTATAGCAAAACGCACAAATACGAATAATAATTAATCCTTAATCAACAGCTACTCAGGTCAAAGGTCGTTGAAACTAAGTAAAACAGATCTAGAGCTAGGTTCCAAAAAACTAAAGATATCTCCTTAATGCGTAGCTTTTATTTAAGAAATCATATACTCAAGGTCAAAACTACTGAAAACCTATCATTTCCACTCACTCCCGGACTTTCCCGGACTTTTCCGGAATGTTCCGGGAGTGGGAAAAATGAATACCTACACGTTCGGACTAATGAAAAATGGTTCCCCCGCCACTTCTGGAACATTCTAAATTAGCTTAAGCAGGTATTTTCACGTTTCAGCGACTATTGTACGAAACTATGGTACCTTGCATGACTGCATGTAATCATGTATTGTTTGCGATTTTAAAGCAAAATTCTGCCCGGTTTTTTATTATTATTTTTTTTTTTGTTCTCTGCACATTCATTCGCGTTCATTTTTGTGATGATGTTTTGTAGTTAGTTGTTCGCACGATAATTCACATGCGGTTTTGTAAAACAATTTTATTTTTTACAATTCCATGGCGGGTTTGTCTAATTCGTTTAATGAAAAATGTGGTCCCGGAAAAGTGTCAAGATGTCAAATGCAGGCGGCGAGGTTTTCCAATGAACAACAATGGAAAAAAATTCGGCGTATTTTTCGAATATACAATATATTTTTTTAATTGAGTGACAACTGTTATGAAAATTAAATTGAAAATATTTTTATTCGCATTTTGTCCAGAGTGATCTAGAATGATCGGCCGTCACATGATGTCTATACTGTATCCAGTCCAACGACCAATTCACGTCATCACTGCAATGTCACTAGAAATTATGACGTCATGTTCGTTTACGTTTACACGAGTTCTCAAACGGATTATAAAACAATGTTCTGCTACACGAGAACACATTTACAGGGGTACAAGTCGCTAAGAAACGTTAACTATAAACGTGTAATATTTGTGTTCAGCGTTGCCATTAGTAGAAAACAAAATAAAAATAATTTGCTGAAACATGAACGAAAAATAATTTAATAGAAATATGTATTAACATTATTAGTTATCTTAAATGGTTTTTTCGTGCATATTAATAATAAAAATTGAATAAAATGTCGATCGAAAAATATGTTTACATAAACCTAGTGATATTTATGCTTGTTAGGTTTTCCCTGAACGATGACGTAAATTGGTTGTTTGATTGAGCACAGTGTACTTAATGCGGTTTACTATCACAATATCAAAGCGATGCGGCACACGAAAATTTCAGACCAAAGGGGACATTGTCAATCATTTTGACATCAGCCTGTGTTATGTTGTATGCAAAACGAACATGTTCAGTCATTACCTGTATCATATGTCGACCGATTAGCATACAAAACGCCTTTATAAATTCATCCGCGTCCCTTAATCCCCGGCTCCTTTAATCAACGGTTCTAAACCCTGCTATTGTGCTAGCACGGACACGAACCTGACCAGCGTTAGTCCTGCGTTACCGCCCGTGGTGGACACACACAACTTCTCATTTGTTATGACAGCGCGGGATCATGGCCAGCTCTGATCCTGATTTACGACGGACCTGGTATAGAAATACTTTTGTTATAAGGTGTTTTTGTAACTCAAAACTGATGCATTTTATAAAAAAAAAAACACAAAAATGATTCCTACAAAAAATACTAGGAATTAATCTTAGAATTGCAAAATGTAACAATATACAGGTTGTTCTATTTGAAAAAAGAAAGTTTACCTAATTCCCACAATAAAATTATATATACATATATATATATATATATATATATATATATATATATATATATATATATATACATATATATATATATATATATACGTATGTATTAAAAAAAATATGTAAACGATAGATTGTTCACAACCAAAAAACTTTTGTACGAAAAATGTTTAGATTTTTTTGGAGAATTATTCCGGTTATTTCTCTGCACGATGACGTAAACGTAGGCTCAATGGATAGACTGTACATATGCTCTATTCAAACCCATACAGGAGTGACGTCATATCGGGGAAATTTTATTCACGACATTAACCAAAACAAGCTATCTCTTTCCTACACATTCGACTCGTATAAATCTATACACACATCGTATTGTCATAAGGGGTGCGGGTTGCTTTTCTAATTCGTTTGTTTTTTTTGTGACGTCACTCCTATACGGATTTGCATAGACTTGATCTATGCGTTATAACTAGACACGTGCGTTTCTATGTGTTAGTGTGTCTGCTAGACTGTTGCGTATGTGTGTGTGTGTGTGTGTGAGTGAGTTTGCTCTATACTAAAGGATGACATCATTTGTTTGATTTAAACAAATGAGGTCCATTTACATTTTGTCGGTGGGTCGCGCCATCTCCCCGTCTGCCCGCCCCTCATCCTACGTCTGTGGTCGGTAATGTATAGGCGCTTGTTCCTGTACCAGTAGCGGCGACGCTGCACTTAATGTGGCGGGGGCCAAATTAAGTAAAGCATTTACTCCCTAGGAACGAAATAAGACAACATTTTCCCTAGCGGGAGTTTTTACTATAACAAAGGTTTTGTGTAAACAAATGTCTGTTGTTCGTGGTACGTGTTGCATGGAAACATCGCCAACGGCTTCTAAATATTGTAATTTCGCGCTCGATTCATTAGAATCCTTTATGAAATTAAGTGTTTCTACTCGCGAGCGTGGAAAAAATAGTAGTTACACCTCGGGAGAGACCAGCAGATTTCCCCGCGGTGTATTTCAAATTACACCTGTGGAATAATCAGACGTTTCTCTCCCTTACTGTATAATGTACTAGGAGTACTATTTTTTATATCTATTAGAGCATTATTTAATGTTAATTTACTTGACGTTATTTTTTCTATTATTATTTAATTTAATTATTATTATTAAGAAGAAGAAAATAGTACATTATACACTAAGGGAGAGAAACCACTTATTTTTCCTGAGGTGTAGTTTGACAAATACATCGAGGGAAAAATGGTGGTCTCTCCCGAGGTGTATATACTATTTTTTCCACGTTCGGGAGTAGAAACACTTAATTTCATAAATAATGAATTATAATAAATCGAAACGAAATTGCAATATTTAGAAGCCTTTGGAAATGTTTCCATGCAACGCGTACCATGACAACAGACATTTATTTACAAGAACCTTTGTTATAATAAAAACTCCCGTATGAAAAGTGTTTTCGTCCCTAGGGAGTAAATGCTTCATTTCTGTCCCGCGTTTGACGCCATAGAAACCGACTTCTATTCCCGGACGTGTAAAAAACAGATTTGTATGTTTTATATTTCCCGCTCCATTTACGTCACAGGTTTAACTCCGCCTCTACCCCCACTCCAGGCGTGCGTGTGTCACGTGGTGTGATCAGGGCTAACTGTGATCCAGTACATATATTACTGGATTATTCCTTGTTATTTGTATTCGCATTTGTTTGTGAGCTTATATTTGTTTTTATTATTGAATGATACGTTTGATATCGAATATTAATAATGCTATTTACAGTGTAAATCCCCCGATTTTGGTCAAAGAATATGTACACTCTTCACTGCCCTGCTCCTAAAGTAATGCTGTGTCCGTTCCGCTTATAGTGAACTCTCCTAATAGCGGATCCTCGCTTATAATGAACGTATCTCTTAGTTCTAACTAAATGCAAAACTACTTCTAAATATGTACTTTCGTCGTTACAGAGTTTTCTCGCTTATAGTGAACTAAATTCCCTAAGTTCACTATAACCACTATATACCACTGTATACACTGATATTTAAAGCTACTAAATCTTGCTACTAAATGTGCCACTGTTTGCTATAGCAATGCTATAAAAAAACGTCATTTTCTATAGTAACAGTGACATTTAGTATTCATTAGTAAGTATCAAGTTAGTATCAAGCTCTGAATAGCAATCAATGTTTTGTCAACTACAAAATGTAAAGAACATATTAGTAATGAGATATAATATGTTTGTTTCATGAAGTTGTGAATTTTGGTTTCAGTTACGATCACTTTTCGATCTGACTAAAATCGATCCTAAAACATACGTATCACATATTATTAATCATATTGACGCTAAACTTCGGATTTGAGAAAATAATAGTAAAAACAATAGTTGATACTAACTGTATTGTAGTAAGGATGAGAAAAATGCGATTATATATTATATTATGCTCTATTCAAACTCATACGGGAGTGACGTCACATCAGGGAAGTTTTCTTCACGACATACACAAGACAAACCATCTCTTTCTCACACATTTGACTCGTATATGCGCACATCGTATTGCTATAAAGGGGCTTTTCAATAATTCGTTTGTTTTCTATGACGTCACTCCTATATGGATTTGAATACATTTTATATGCGTTTGATTATCGTACCGTATTAAGTACCCGCTGACGTATAATTCTGAAAGTACCACAAGAAAAAAAGCTTGGTCAAAATAAATTTATGCACTTTCAGATTTTAATCGTGACTTTATTTATTCATAATCGAATATAAAGTTTCGTCAAAATACAAAATGTTTTTATCATATTTCACTATAGCTTATACATTTTATATTAAACTTTTTAGTTTAGTTTTCGTTTCGGTATTCAGAGGTGCAGTAAATCCAAGTCGATATTATATGGCTGGCGTCTCCAGAGATCCAGGAAGCGTCCAGTGTGTCCTGGATTACGTGTGCACAATGGCACAGTAAGCCTTTAATCAGCACAGGAAGTCGTATACGGTGGATCAGGACGGATATTACATTACATGATACCAACCCCGTCATACGAGTATATATATATATATATATATAAATATATATATATATATATATATACCGGGTGTCCCAAGAAATCTGGGACATAGGGAATTAATATGTAAATATAAAAATATTACGATTACTTTTGAACAATACACTTTAGCGTAATGGTCTAAACAAAAAAGCTGTTCGCAATTAAAAACTGCATAATATAATGTTATGTTCAGCATTGGCGCCCGCAGCATAGGGCAAAGGGGGGGGGGGGGTGTTACAACAACAAATAATCAAACCATATGAACTCCTAATCTATCTGTTAAAATACAGTGTTTCAAAATTAATTTAGGTTACAGAAATATATTTAAACGTTGAATGATGGCATGATACTATGCAGTTTTTAATTTTGAACAACTTTTTTATTTACACTTTTGCTCTGAAATGCATTGTTCAGAAATAATCACAATGTATCTGTATTTACATGTTAATTCCCTATGTCCGAGGTTTCTTCGGACACCCGGTATGTCGAGTGTTAATTAAAAAACAGGCCACAGGCGTTTAACGCGGCAAGTCAGTTTTTTCTCCTGCATAAGTTACCAAATTAATT
This sequence comes from Carabus problematicus, assembly GCA_963422195.1. Taxonomy (NCBI): domain Eukaryota; kingdom Metazoa; phylum Arthropoda; class Insecta; order Coleoptera; family Carabidae; genus Carabus; species Carabus problematicus. The sequence continues at coordinate 1,142,847 of OY728578.1, forward strand.
TAAACAAAAATACTTCAAATAAAAGTTGTAGAGAACTAAATTCTGCATCCAAATTTGCAAACAGATTTAATTTATGACATTTCATAACTGAGCAAATTAAGTTGAAAGTTATCGAGAACATCAGGTAGCTACAATTGGCTACAATGCAGTATAGCAAACTTAAAGAGGTATTTTTTAACTGGAATATATATATATATATATATATATATATATATATATATATATATATATATATATATATACCGGGTGTCCCAAGAAATCTGGGACATAGGGAATTAACATGTAAATATAGAAATATTGTGATTACTTTTGAACGATACATTTTAGAGCAAAAGTGTAAATAAAAAAGTTGTTCAGAATTAAAAACTGTATAATATGACAACATATTCAGTTCTCAAATACATTTTTATATCGTGTAAATCAAGTTTGAATTATTGCATTTTGATGACAAATCAGGAGGTCATGGAACAAAAATTGCATGTATTTTTGTTAGTTACAACAACAAATAATCAAACCATAGCATTTTTGTTTCACGACCTCCTAAACTGTCATTAAAATTCAGTATTTCAACATTGATTTACGCATTATATAAACACATCTGAGCATTAAATATGGCACCTTATCATGCAGTTTTTAATTCTGAACAACTTTTTTATTTACACTTTTGCTCTAAAATATATTGTTCAAAAGTAATCACAATAATTCTATATTTATATGTTAATTCCCTATGTCCCAGATTTCTTGGGACACCCGGTATATATATATATATATATATATATATATATATATATATATATATAGTAACAAAATTAGCACGAATTCTATTACAGAACTGTATTTATTATCGAATGACATTAGTAGGCAAAATTAGGACCTAATTATTAACTGACAAACCTTTTTGAATTCAACATCAAAGACTATGGATAGTATTTAAAATATAGCCAATGTGTTCAAAACAAAATACATATCCATGTGTTTGTATGCTGCTGATTTAATTGCTTTATAAATCACAAGCGAAAAAAATCATTTGAAATTCGATAATTCCCGGTGAAAAAACAAAAAAAATTGATAAACAACGGCCAATCTAATTTTGCACCGCCAACTGTGTTCCGATCAGCCACAAAGTAAATGCCTCGTAATTGCTGTGAAATACTGAAAATAACGTCATTATTATGCAACTCAATATGCACATACACTGTATTCGGCCAAACAACCAATTTCGTTTAGGGAAAACCTAACAAGCATAAATATCACTACGTATATGTAAATATATTTTTACACGTCCGGGAGTATTTGTAGCCCTCTGGCTTCGCCCTCGGGCTTCAAACTACACCTCAGGAAAAATAACTGGTTTCTCTCCCTTGGTGTATAATGTACTATTTTTAATCGACATTTTATTGGATTCTATTATTAATATGCACGAAAAAAGCCATTAATATAACTAATAATGTTAATAAATATCTTCGTGTTAACCTTTTTACACTCTTCGTGAATCACCCTGTATATTTCCGCTTAATTTTTAAATAAAGTTTCAATACGTTTGTACACAACAATTATCAGTTGACAAGCATACAAATCAATTAGCAATAAAATCCCACTGACTTCAATCAGGATGTGATGTAACACGTGCTATTGTAAACGTTGCTTTACTATTTCCGTTTGTGACATCAGCTTTAGGATTGTTAACAGCTTAATTTTAAAACTGTGTCATTCTGTTTTGCGAATATTCTGTAGCTAAATTTAGCCAAATGTATATAAATAAATTATTTACTCATATATGTATTTATAAACCAACATTATTTACACCTCTGCTACCTTGGATAATTGGGATGTCGTTAATAGGTTAATTGTCTAGTTACTGAAGAATTGTAACTCTGAAAGAACAGATGACGAAAAAATACGTTGTTAAGAGAACAACTTCATAAGATATTAAAATTTTAAGTTAAATTAATCGATATTAGTAATAAATTCTGGTTACCTTGGTAACTGGGAAGAGCCGGTAGCAATATCAGACAAGGTGATATCAAATTTTCACTACTAACAATCCATGAATATTCTAATGAATGTATAAAATATTAGCATGAAAGACATACATTCCTTATGTAATATTCAAGACTCTACCCCTCGTCCATACACACTGCCGCGGGGGCCAGGGGGAGCATTGGCTGCTTCATCTCTCTCTTCCTAATCATTATTCATCTGCCAGAGCCGTTCATATGTTTTATATACGGCTACGTGCCGCGAATAAGAACGTATCGAACTTATCAGCCACTAAAAACACGCCACGTACCACATGACATCACCGTGTCAGCCAATCACGATAAAGTGGTTATATTTTATTAGCCAATCACGTGGTTCCGTTGCTTGTAGCGCGCCAATTTCAACGCACGTTTACATAAATATTTCACGTGCTGTGAATGTTGCAAGGAAAAAATGTTGTGCTCAGCGAAAAATGAAAACGAAAACGTATAAAACGAATATATACGAATGCTATTGATGTCTTTCGATTTAGAGTTTTTTGTTTTTCTAAGTTGGCAGTCCGTTTCTATGACAGGGATGTATACTTATATATCATTTCTAACTGTATATGTTGAACCATTTATACTTAAATTGCGAAACAAATCTTGTTAGTGAATATAGAATTTACGTAGCATTAAGTGAAATCGTGGACTGAAGACTGTATATCTACAAGAATGTGTATTTGTGTCGTTCGTCATTGTAAAGCATAGTGGCGCTAGTGGACACGGAAAAGATACCGACATTACCGGCCAATCACATATCAAAGCACACGCCGACATAATTCACTTTAAGGCCTGTGATTTCGGAAATTAACTATTAAATACAATATCGATTTAATAATCATATGATTCGTTGCTTTGGTACTAAATACTGTTACAATATTACGAGGAAAGGCACAATATTGTATTGATTGGCATAGAGAACAAGATGTGATAGGAAGAAATGTTGCTCTTCTTTCTTCTTTCAGATTTATTTGTTCAAGTTCCAAGATATCTGGGAATTAACATAGAAAAATAGAAATATTGTGATTACTTCTGAACAATACATTTTAGAGCAAAAGTGTAAATAAAAAAGTTGTTCAGAATCAAAAACTGCATAATATGATGCAATAGTCGATCAAAATAGTCGTACGTCATGTGATGACTCAACAGGATGGTTCTTTATACCTAATGTGACGTTACCCTGGTCTAGGGAACTTTGTGCTTCATGTTATGTATCTGTATGCAGCTGAACTAAGTTTTGCGACTGAAGTTTTTGCTGAAGTGTTTGTGTGAGCGTTGTCTGGTGAGTGCAGGGTTGACGTAAAGTGAAATTTCCCTAGATGTACCTATTGTTTCTGTAGTCTCCGGTGTATACGAAAGTATGTCATTGTTGACTGGTTTATGTACAAATACACCTACACCAGAACACATATATACATGTATATATGCATGTATGTGTGTGAAATATAACTGTGGAACATTTAGATGGAATATAAAGCACTATATATGGACTTGGAATTGAATATTAAACTTGTATTAAATATACTCTTTGCATGAATGTATTAGTGTTACTATATGTATGTTTCATAAGAAGATAAGTATATATATATATATATATATATATATATATATATATATATATATATATATATATAACTTTATTTGTACAGTAAATTACTAAAGTGAAAAGTTTATACACCAAATATGATCAGTCTCAAATCTGAAAGACATATTCACTAATGGAATAAAAGACAGTGCTTTTATAAATCGGAACACGCAGCTTATTCTACGAATAAACAAAGTCAATATTCAGTCTTAAGGTCGTATTATAGTCTAGCATTTATGCTTAGTTTGCGTCAGTAGTAAAAAATAGTATCGAAAAATTTTTAGTTGATTTGAAAACGTCTGCAACGAAAGAATTTGACGATGATCTTAACAAAATAGTATAAAGTTATTGACAAGAGCCACGAAACGGTTTTTTCTCTAAATCTAGATCATACAATTGCGTTTAATACGTGTAATATACATGGAAATTCAATTTAACAAAACAGCGAGAGCATTTGGGTAGGGGCTTAAGATATTAAGATGTATTTCTTGTGAGTCTGTTTCCAAACTTTGCGATTATAATTCGGTACTGCGTTGGAATAGTCCAAGTATAAATATACATTTGCAATTTTCGTTTACAATCCAATATGGTGGGATTGTGTGCCATATTTAAAGTCTATCGAAGAGCATTGAAGAAAACTTCGATGAAACAACAACACGAATCCGTCGTTGGCGAAAAATAGCGGCTCTTCTATTTGCATCGTAGAGCAATTCGATGAAAAATGAACGAAAATGTTTTGTGATTCATTTCATGTTATACCTTGGGTTTATACTTGTAATTTTGGTTTAAAAACTGGGTGCGTTCTGTTGTTTCATCGACATTTTCTTCAATTCTCTTCGATATGCCATGGGGTATAAGAGTTTTGGAAGCTATGCTTGTATTTATTACAGTAAATTATTGCAAGCATACGTTAGTTTCACGTAATCTCTTCAATCACGAATTTATATCGAGTCTCACTAAGATTCCATGATGATTCCATAAGGTTAGGAATCAATGATTCTAGAATTAAACCCGCAGCAATGACGAATCAGCCAATTTGTTGTCAATCATTTTGATTCGCAACGGAAATCAGCTGCGTCTCATGTTGTAGAATCGAATCAGAAGAAATCTTCACTGAATTTTGCAATTTTAAACCTCGTCTTTATAATCGGGTATATAAAATCTAGTCGATTCTTGGCCCAGGAGGGGTATTTCGGCCTAAAACCGGGCCTGCACATGAGGCAGGCTGTATGAAATATGTGTTATCCTGTTGAAATATTCCACCGCATTCGCATCAATATACAAAAATGATGCGACAGACGTGAATGATGAAATATAGAGCGTAGTTTTGTCAGTGTATGTTCATGTGCTGATAATGCTCGAAAGTGTACATCATTTTCAACAACAGAAGCACATAAGTACACTCTTTGAACATACGATCATATTGTACAATCAATATTCACTTTTTCTTGCACGGAGCGATGTATATTTGTAGATAAATATGTATGTGTTTGTGTATGTATGTAAGTAGAGTATGTACAGATGTACACATGAAATACATATGTATATATACTGCATCCAGCCAAACAACCAATCACGTCATCAATGCAATGTCACTAGAAATTATGACGTCATGTTCCATTACGTTTGCACGAGTTCTACAATGGATTAAAACAATGTTCTGCTACACGAAAACACATTTACAGAGTACAAGTCGCCAAGAAACGTCTACTATAAACGTGTAATATTTGTTCTTAGCGTTGCCATTAATAAAACACAAAATAAAAATAAGCTGATGAAAAATGAACGAAAAATTATTTAATAGATATATTTATTAACATTTTTAGTTATTTTAATGGTTTTTTCGTGCATATTGTTAATAAAAATCCAATAAAATGTCGATTAAAAAAATATTTACAAATACCTGGTGATATTTATGGTTGTTAGGTTTTCCCTGAACGATGACGTAACTTGGTTGTTTGCAGTGTAGGTTGGTATAAATGTTTTTTACAATGTATTGTACTTACGATATGTTTTATTTTGTTTCAAATACAATAATACAAACCATGTCAAAACGTCTGACAATCTGAAATGTCACGAAAAAACTGATTAAGTATTGTATAGCTATTCATTTTATAAAGCTTCCTTGAATTTTTACAAAGTCATAAAGCGCTTTTGTTCATATATTTTGGCATTTTTTTTTTATTCACAATATAATTCCCCTATTGAAATTATTAATTTACATATAAAAAGCATCTGTTGTATTGCTAAATAGTATTGATTTTTGGAAGCAAATTTTGGGGTGTATTTTTCTAGGCAAGTGAGTATATGAAAGTGAATTTTCCTGTGAAAATTCTATGTAATATTCGCTTATTTTCCGGCTACTTTGTACGGCCATTTGTTCAGTAGAACAATATATCAATCTAGTAGCTTTTAAAGTGTAGTGTAATTTATATTCCGTCTCCTCCAACTCCCAATTCTACGCCCTTGAACTTTGAGGGTGGGGCTCTCCCTCAGGGTCAACGCTGCTGTGCCAGAAGTAGCCAAACTGTATTCGTTAATGATAAAAGTATGAATACATTTATGTGTTTTGTAACATCTTATAAACTATTGGTATATTTTGAGTAAAAATAGAAATATTCTTTGCTACAATATGGATATATCGAGAGTTCGAAACGCGTCGTGATCTTAACTAAAATTGACGAGTTCATAAAACGGACATATTACGTCTTATTAATAATCAAAATAAGTAAATCTGCGTAGTACTGTGTCAGTAGTGACACAATATTGAATAGGTTATGTACAGTATAACAAGTACTACCAACTGTATACAATTAAACATCCCTTCACATATGCAAGTATCTGTGCATTGATAAAACGTACAATTTCCGTTTGACATGTTTGCAAGTTTCAACTGTTACCAACTGTAGAAAACAACAGATCCCTAGCGTACATGCGAGGGGTGTGTTGCCAACCTTCGAATAATTCCCCCAACACCAAACTGGTGTTCCTTATAATATGATATTCAAATGCAACTGAAATTACGTTGCAATCCTACTAGATGTGTGTCTCCTCGCATCGAAAGACCAATAGATATAAAGCACAATGAATACTAAACAAGGTTAGATCTTTCAGCATTTTGTGTGTACAGAAGCATGTTTATAAATGTGGACATGGGGGGGGGATATGAATTATTTAACGCTAAAACTCGATGAGTATTTATTTTGAAAACGAACAAACGGATGTGTGACGTCACGCTTGTGTTAATGGATGTTACCGTTATTTACTATGTCTGCCATGTGAGTCTGTGTATATTTGTTCGGGTAACTTCGTATTTGAATCGTATAGCTGATGCTTCGGTCAATATGTGCAGTAGAGTTAATTAATTTTACTAGACAATTTGAAATCATCCTTGGCAAAAGCACGCAGTTAAAACCGGCAATGTCTCCTGAAAGTTGATCTCGTAAAAAGAGCATTATAGCCACATTAACGGACAAAGAGTATTGAAGTACAAGGGAAAGAATTTCCAAAATGATTTTCAAAATATTCCAGCAATTCTCAGGTTTTAAGTAACACCAATTTTTTAGAACATCATACTTGCCTTGAAATTCTGAAGCAACGATTTTGGTGGATCCAGATTGTATCAAAATAGATAAATTTGATAAAATATTATAATGATTTGATGCGACTTGGTCTTTACATGAGTCTAATATGCGTATCCCTAGCAACCAGGCTGGAGAAAGTTGAAGAACGATTTTAGTTTAAACCTGAACATCTTCTTCTTTCCAGGATGCTTTTTAACTCAGATTACTAAGAAGAAATGCTCAATTTTCAGCATACTGGTTAGGCTTGAAGCTACAATTTCTCGCGTACCAAAGACTTGTCGTCTCTGTAACTGTGTCAGCCAAAGAGATCGACAAATATTTCTTGACATGATCATGACAGATCTGAACGACAAGTATTGTCATCATGTGTTGTTGTTCCTACAACTTTGCTAATCTCTGCTAATCTGCCTCGCACGAATCTTTGTCACAACCTTCTTCATTACTTCCCTGTCTTTCGCTTCACATACTCTCTTTCTTCCTCATTTTCTCCTCCGTGTTTCATCTAGAAGTTACGTAATGAAACTTGTCTGTCATTGCGATTTTGCAAGCACTTTCTTGCGGCATATTCAATGCGAACAAAAAGCAACGCCTGCTTCCTACACAGAACGTCATGAACGTCGAAATAAACGCCGAATATCCCCGAAGAAGACTTAGACTGCTGATCAAAATGTCCAGGACTTCAAGGGAGAACAACAGTTTCGTTCAACGTTTTTGTTTCTCTATAACTTTTAGCTGCATTGAATATTCTTTCATGCAGATGAAGAATTTAAAATACAGTAGTCATATATTTATATTGATCTACATTCTGATGACCAAAACTAAATAATATTTATTTACCACATATCGTAAGAAACATGTATTTCTTTACAAATTTCTGGTAAGAACAAATGGTTTTTGTTAGTAGCCCAAGCCGAACTCGAACCGTTAACAAATGCAATTGTTACCTGCAAACTCAGTTACTTATCTTATTTTGTATTGGATCACCCTTCTAGACCAGCCGTCTAGATATTTCGTCGCGAAATCTCTCTTCCATTTGCTTATATTTTTTTTCACATCGGAAACCATTTGAAATTTAAATGTCGCAGACATGGATGGATGTGAATTCAAATCGAGACAATACTGAAACTGAAACAGGAGGTATAGTTTTCAAGAAAGAAGTGTTTCATTCCCCATTCCCCTCGACCTGATATTCCTGTTGGATATACGGTACCAGTCGTATTTGTTAGTCAATTTCTGTTTGTTTTGAAACGAAAGAATTCAATTTAGATTTTGTGCCGTTTCCAAATGGCATCCAATAGGATTCTACACATACGTACGGTATTGTTGAAGCGCGCAATATATACAGCTGGCCGTGAACTCTTAACGTTTTTTTTTGAAATGCCTAGTTGGTTTATAAGCGCTTGTATCATACGCAGATATGCTTATAGCAAAATAACAGATTTATTTCTAAACAAAAGTGTGATGAAATACACTCACTCTAAAGCTTTCTTTCCAAGATAATATACAAAAAAGCCCAGCATATTCGCTAAATCGATTTTTGTTTGCTAAATGTGACTACATTAACCCAACTTTTTTCACCGCCATGTTTGCAACATGAAAGCTACATGGCATATGATGAATGACAGTGTGCGATGTTCGTTTGGTTTTTCAATTTGTAGCTGAATGTGTTGTACAGCTGAAGTTTAACCCTTAACAAAAGGATTTGATCATGTTCAGTGTATTTTCTGTTGTGTGGCTTGAATAATGTGTTTATTAATTCATTATTTTCATGTTCCTCTGCTAAATCGTAAGTAAATATATATATATATATATATATATATATATATATATATATATATATATATATAGTCTATTTAAGTCTCTCTTTTACCCTTTCGGGTGTCGACTGTTCCTCTGCTAAATCGTAAGTAAATAAATAATTTAAAATACATTGCAAGGTTAGTTCAGCATCAGGCATGTTGTCTTCTGTTTGTGCAACAGATTTATCTAACTGTAACATATCTACTACGGGATAGCCAAAGTATTAACGAAGATAAACATAATTTCTACAACCCCGTCACGTACTGCGCCAAATCCCCTTACGTACCGGCACTGTCCACCATATATTAGACCAGTGGCACTCAACCGGCGGGCTCTGAAGTAATAATTTTCAGCAGAACCACAGAAAAAATCCCTTGACTGACGGTGTCCTTGTTTAATGTTTCGTTCTGGTTGGACCACTGGAATGAATGGTTGACCAGCCCTGCTATCGAGGGACGACTTATCCCACACGACCACAAAACGCACCACAGGATGATTTTGAAAGATAATAAATTTTCTTCATGGGAGCGAACCCAAGGTAAAGCGTTATTTCTTTCTTAAAAACAATTTATTTTACATAGCACATGATTAATGATCCAGATATTAAGATGAATGGAACAGACGAATTTTCCTTTCTTCTTCTACTTCTTCTTCGTCTTTCTGCTACGCAGCAAAACGAATTGATGGAACAGTTCAGAGAATATGTTTTATGAGCGATTATTGCTGAGGCAGGAAAAAATGGTAAAAGCATTTCGTTTTTGCAAGAGGATTATTTCTAGATTCTCGGGAATTTCAGGAAATTCTGAAATCAAGCGTTCAAATTGTGATTTTAAAGCATTTAACACCAGTTTGTTGGTGGTATTTTGGGGAATTATTTTCAGAATAGTGTATATAGGCTCTTTATCGATCATGATAAAACACCACGCCTCAAGATGATCTTAGGAGATCTGTAAAAAGTTCCTCATTTTCCAAGTTACAGTGTTTTCAGTAACGTAACATTGTAACGAACAATTTTTTAAAAACTATGAAAGAAAATGATAATAACGAAGATATGCCATATAGCTATTCATTTATTACTTGAACTAGAAAAACGATTTTCAACTGTCATATTTATCGAGCAATTGATGCTTTAAATCCCGTCTCAGATCATTTCTAAATTATGATTCTTTAATTCCTTCAATCAAACATTATAATATTCAATACGAATGCGTTGTTGCTAAAAATTGTATATCGAATATATCTCCCAAACCTTTCAACCTTTATGAAGGTAATTGATAATTGAAAACAGAAATGAGTTAATATTACCTAGTAATGCATAAAATTAAAAATTATTATGATCTTTGATAAGTCCATTTGTATTTCATAGAAATATATTATTATAATTAATAAATGTATACGTGTGTTTAATAATGTTTTTTAATTTATCAATTTGCGCTCCTTGTTTCAAAATCCTAACGACGCCTTTGATTTTGATCACAGAATATCTACACAGTATTATTCATGATGTGTTGCTGGTCAACCAATATGTACATCCAATGCAGGAATAACATGGCACATATCGATATATTACACGATTGATTTCATCTGTGGCGTGATAACCAGCCTGGCCAACTGTAACCAAAAAGCACGCGCGTGTATCTGTCTGTGGTTGGTAACGCAGTAACCACAACATGTATGGTTATACATTGAATCAAGTTCAACTCTTGTTCATTACTGTAGAACGAGCCTGATTTCCAATAGACTAACTACACCCTTGGGTGTATTACAAGTCAAGAAGTTAAGAATATGATAATGGAACAGGCTATAATGTGTCCCCTCCTTGTGCATCTAATATAAACACATAAAACATATAAATTGTTCTTCTTTTTGTTGGTATTCAAGATTGAACTTGGCCAAGTTCAAGGGCTGAATTCGGCACATTTTATTCCGCAGCAAAAGCAGAATTACTGTCCAATATAATATAGTAAACAGTAATTTTGTATACCAACATAATATGTTTCAAACAATGTTTACTCAAAGGCCTCTAACTGAAAAACAGCTGCTAGCATTGATTTGAAATTTAAACCTGTAAAACTAGACAATATGGCGGATATTTGAAGATGTCGTTGAAGTTTGTAGCAGTATTAGTTCCGGAGTAATATGAAATTCAAAAAGGGTGTATTTTTGTATCCATTGAATGTTTTTCCTCGGTATCCTGATATATTCATACTGATATTGTATGGAGGTGTGTGTGTGTGTGTATGTACATGCCTTGTGACCTGTGTAATATTATCAATTTTAATTGATATCATCCGACCATAATAAGGGATTTAATTACTCTACACCAATTAATCATTATTGATGAGGATAATTCACTGTCGATTACGAAACGGTTACGTGAATGTACAGTCTGTATACATATATACCTATACAGTGCGAATAATGTAAGGCTATACATTGGCAACTTTATTTTAGCGTTAATCAATTTGCCCATGCTAGTATCAACTCGTTGAATAATTTAAAATTAGACATAGGGCATTTACTTAATGTTACCATGGTGATATCATACAAAAACTCCAATTTATTATGGTTGAATAATGTAAAATTAGACACCAGTCCACAGACTACTATATTTATTTAAATCATTTACAGAATTTATTCCAATATTTTATTAAATCTATTACATGTTATTGAATTAAAAGTACACTTCAAGTACTGAAATTGTAATTGGTATCAGTACATTTCCAAAATCACTTGGGGGTGATAACTAAATTTGCCATCGTTTGATGACATGTGATGGGCCCTGCCCGGGAATTCAAAGCTGAAATAATCAGAAATTTCTCGCAAAGACGCCCCTTCTAAATACCAGGAATACATCTTAAACTTTTCTTCTGTGATGTACATTTTTTGCACTAATTATTACGCAAACTCGTGAGATATCAGTAACACAATATTGAAAATAGTGACATTTACCAAAACAAACGTCATTGTAATTTCAGTTGTTACTGACATGGGCAAATTGATTAAAGCTAAAATAAAGTCGCCAATGTATAGTCTTACGTTATTCGCACTGTATATGTATACACAGTATATATATATATATATATATATATATATATATATATATATATATATATACATATATATATATATATATATATATATATATATATATATATATATATATATATCTCCATTATGTCTATATGTACTGATGTATGTTTGTATATGTACGAATATGTGTATATTTGTATTATGTATGTATATAGGTTTGTATGAATGTGCGGATTATTGAACACTCTTCAGGGGATTCCCCCATACATGACCAGCGGCGGTAATAATTTCTAATTACTGTTGGTTCGCTGATTTAAATTCAATACAATTAGTATGGATATATGAAATAACGTGCCCATAATCACGACGAACGGTGATGTGCATCCATTATATTGTACATAGATATTAGTCAATATTTTTTAACTGGTCATATTCAGTACTCATCATTATGCTTCTTCTTTTATATATATATATATATATATATATATATATATATATCACGTGTCCCAAGATATCATGCAACTATAATAAAACATGATTACTTCTGAACAATACATTTTAGAGCAAAGGTCTAAATTTTTATTTACTGTCCAGAATTATAAACTGCATATAACTAAAGTCTATCCAAATGCATATAGAAGTGACGTCATAAAAAAACCGCCGATTATGACAATACGACGTGCGTTTAGATGTATACAAGTAAAATGTGTAGGAAAAAGACAGCTTATTATAGTTAATGTCTTGAATAAAATTTACCTGATGTGACGTCACTCCTATATGCGTTTGAACAGAGTATAAATGCGTATTTAGTCTAAGTATTATTTGTGTATATAATTACATGAATAAGTCAGTTTGCTTCGCTGTCCAAATGTCCTTCTGTAACAAATATTTCTTCACGGATTCTAGCCTTGATACGTATGTATGTATGTATGGGGACCAGGTACAGATATATGTGTGTGTGCGTGCGTGTACATATGACCTTCTGTTCACGCATAGTTGCGCTCCAAACACGCGTGTAAGTTTTCCTAGTCACGCTCATTTGAACATTGCATATCTGGCGTATTCAACCAGCCATATGAGAAGCAACACATACATACTTATGTATATATATATATATATATATATATATATATATATATATATATATATATATATATATATATATATATACACGCTTTTAACCGCAGTCTCTCTACACCAGCAACACATAATATACCCAAACAAAACAATGTTCCCCAAAGGCTAATATGATTTGAATAATGATCCGATTCCATAACAAATGTATACAGGCGAAATATTGGACTATCCTGCGTTGGATACTCATGGAAAATATCAAGTTAATAACGAGGTACACAGGGTCCTATTAGAGGGGGTCGTGGGGCCCACAATCCTGGATATATGAGGACCCCCCTAATAATGATTATGAGCTAAAAAAAAAAAAACGTTAGCCAAAGAATAGTTAGCATAAAAAAGTTATATATATATATATATATATATATATATATATATATATATATATATATAATCTATACCGAGTGTCCCAAGAAATCTGGGAAATTTATACGTAAATATAGAAATATTGTGATTCTGAACAATACATTTTAGAGCAAAAGTGTAAATAAAAAAGTTGTTCAGAATTAATAACTGTATAATATGATGACATATTCAGAGCTCAAATATGTTTGTATATCGTGTAAATCAAGTTTGAAATATTGCATTTTGATGACAGATCAGGAGGTCATGAAATGAAAATTGCATGTATTTTTGTTAGTTACAACAACAAATAGTCAAACCATAGCGTTTTTGTTTCACAACCTCCTAATCTGTCATTAAAATGTGTAGTTCAAAATTGATTTACTCGTTATAGAAACATATCCGAACATTAGGTATGGCATCATATTATGCAGTTTTTAATTCTGAACAACTTTTTTTTGCACACTTTTGGCTCTAAAATCACAATTTTTCTACATTTACATTTTAATTCCCTATGTCCCAGATTTCTTGGGACACCCGGTATACATTTTTTTTCTCGTCCAGTCAATGTTATAAGATTCTAAAATGTCTACAACAATATTGACGAATTTACATGAAATTGTGCTCTGAAAAACTTGACTCAAAATTGTGACATTATAATTTAATCACACTATTTTATTTACAAATGCTAATTTATGAAATTGCAACTAATATGAAAATATTCACATAAATTATTAATCGGTATAATATATTACTGTCATTACATTTATTTACAACTGTCGTTTCAATAATTATTTCTATTTAGCTTTATTTTAGTTTCTCTAATTTGAACAAACTGGCGGATCCAATCACATCGAAATATTTACAAATAATATGGTATATTTCCAAGGAATCTTTCAATTCAAAACTCTTAGTTCTAGGTAGTTTGTTTTGAAAAGATTTGGACTAAAATTTAGAACGTGAATATGTATAAAATATGCATGTACACTCCACATAATAAACTGTCTGTGTGTATGTACTTAGGTATGTTTGTGTACTCCAAGTCATCGTCTTTCAAATACCCTTAGTTTTATGTCCATACCCTTGTTGTACGCCTATGCATAAATAGCTAGCTATTATAAACACTGTTTGTAGCTTAAGAGGGGTGCCTTTTATTTTCCCTTGCATGGCCCCTATCACTGGTATCCACGTACGCTCATGTTGTTACTGTTTCAACAATGTACATTTTTAACTTAACCTTTTTCTCTTTCATCTCCCCGCCACTAACGGACGCCATTGTTTACCAGAACCCCAAATGTTCCTGGCCATGTGTTGTGCTAGGTGACCCCACAATGACCCCTTGAACAAGAAACGCGCACGGTCATTATGGCGTAAAATGCAAATTAACGCAAATTACGCATACGCGGGTCACGTGCGGCCCATCAAGGGCAAAAAGGGCTGCCCGACTATGTGTAGGGAGTAATATATTTATTAATGAATCAGATGACCGAACGATGAATATACAAAGATCTCCCAGAGAACTGTCAGGCCAGGTAGACGGTGGAGATGAAATGGGTTGGCTGATGCCATCATCAATTATTATCCATGTTTCGAAAACAGCATTTCAGGAGTCGGTAATCATGGTAATGAAACAAAGGTTTTGTTTGTTTATTGATGAAGTTAATTGCTCTACCAGAGGGTAAAACAGGGATTAAGAATTAAGAAACAGGAAGGAGATTACGTTTAACTTGAAACGATAATTTAACTCGAGATTGGAGATAATCTAAAGAAGAAAAACAAGAAGTTCATTCGGTGTACTGTAAAGTCTTTTTAACTCGCAGTCTAAACAAGTGAATTTATAATATCACATTCTAAAAGCTGCTTTGAAATTTAAAATATTGTAATTTCTAGCTGGATACAATCAAATGCTACTAAATGTTTCTACCAGAATTTGATCCGTGCAGGAATGCTATTTTCCTTAGTAATTCCGCAAGGAATATCAGTATATTTCGTTGAATTCGTGACACCCTTTTCATTACATGAAACTTACGAAATAGGAGCCCCGATTTGATCAAATTAATCCATACACTCATAAATCCTAAACTCGAAATTCCGTACATCATTTAACAAATTTCCAAAGCTGATTACCTCATGAACTTAAATTGACTTCGCTGGGTATTTGAAATGTCCTCGAATTCAACCAGCCATTTGCATTTATTGCCTTTGAAACTCAATAGAAAATGAAGAGAGAGTTCTTCGAAGCTGGTACCAGTTCTGATTCTCCTCAATATCACTGATTAACACCACTAATTAACAGCTTATTACCACCCGGTTTGCACCTTGCCATCTGGCGAGGAACCACAAACTTCCTTTCTGTTCCCAGGACCCCCTGAAATATCGCTCAGTCCATTGTGAGAAAGTTTAACTTAATCTTCGTGTATGTATAGCATAACATCGACTGGCCCAAACTTCCTCCTGTTTATCCTCTGAATACACTGTTAATATATCGAAATAAATGAAAGTTCAGACAGGAATGTGCAATATTCCGTTCGACATTACGATCGCACGTGATTAACGCGTACAATTAAACAGATTGGTGTTCATTATTGACGCGAGGCCGATGTAACGACTGTATTCAACAATAATCTACACACACTGCTCGTCCATCGTATTACACTGGCCCGAAATGAATGATAACCTCAATTATTTGACAATTTCCATTGGTTTAACCGTTTTCGACCGAGAACTGTAATTGGCTCATTTGTTGTCTCGTCCTATGCCAACCTGATAATGTTGTTAATGATGATGGCATTGTGAAACATTGTTTTGTATGGATTTTGTACGCGGTTCATTATGTCCAAGTGTGGGCAATATGGCGGCCGTGTTCTATGTTTATAACATGGATCAAATTGCCATTTTTGTTTTGTTTTTTCGCGAATGTTTTGATTGTCCGGTAGCAATTGTGTTGTGAGTCAACAATATTTTACGGTGAAAAACAATTTTCACGGCAATTTCACGGGGAAAACAAGGAATATGAACATTTTCACAGGTATTTTGAGGTTTATTTAACCTAATTTTCAACGTATATTTCAGGATATACGATAGCTATTCTTGGTGTAATAAATACTAGGAATTCAGATGACTAAAAATAGGTGTTGTTTACATCAATACTACTTTCACCGGTCAGGATTATTATCAAAACCAGGTATACAAGCTGTTGTGCACTGGTATATACCTACATACAAACACACGTACACGATGCTTCGGAAACAGGTTCACGATCTGGAAAAAACTACATAACCTTATCCCGCTCTCTCGACGCGCCTCTACCGGCCAACGGACGGAACCAATGTGAAGTTGATTGCGCGCACACTGTTGCCAAATGTACAAAACAAACAACACTACACACTACAAACACATACTCTAGTCAATGGATTTTTGATTGAGAACATGATTTGATTTGTGCTATTCCTGGAAACGCAACGGGAAATGGTGTTCTTGAAGAGTAAGGAAAAGGTTGATTGGTCTAAAACGTACGGCTCGTGCTGATGTTTCGTTGCTTTGAACCAATATTGATGCAGGCAGATCTTTGAACGAAAATGAAAATAAGTGACGGGCATCGATGAAGCGTTTGAAGCATTGTTTCAAGGCCAGCTTGGTCAAATTTAAATGAGCTGAACAATGATTTGAAGTTTGACAGATGTAAAACACACTTTAGCCGTTGTGCTTCCGTCCATTTTGTTCGTATCGCTACGTTATGCAACAATGTTCAGGTTATTTAAATATTATCTCTAGTGATTCACGGAAACCTTTCATCGGTTTTGTTCGCATTTCGGTAAACAGTTCTTGACTGGTACACCGGTTACGACAATGGTTACACACAGCGCTGGAGAATGTTTGTTTTGCGCCAGAAACGTGACAACACCGCAGTCCGACGGGTGAGTATATATTTATCCAGGCTCGGTCATTGTCGTTTAACAAACTCACCACTTCTTCGTGTATTTCCGTGTATGCAAGCCAAAAATTGCCGCTGGCAATTGTGTGACGTCACTTGGAGTGCGAAACGAGTGTTGTTTCAGGTTTGCCAACATAAATACACTCACACACCAGGTATATATATATATATATATATATATATATATATATATATATATATATATATATATATATATATAAAACCTACTCATAACCATGTACGAGTTGCTATGTTTGTATGTATGACTTTCTCTTAAGAATATTATCATTCATTCATGCTCTATGCCATTTGAAAATGTTTTTTCTTTATTACCAAAGCAAATTTCACCGTCGTTTGACACAGAGATTGGTCCCAGAAGAACCATCATCGAAGATGCACAGTTACTTTTTGGAAAACCAACACAGACAAAACTTCCACATCCAACCATTATGGTTATACGTATCAATGTTCTTCACGGCGATCTTTAATTCAATAAATAATTGTTATAACCTACAATAGTTATCATGACAACCTTGTCCACAGTGCTGTGTTTTATTTAATTTTAAGCAAGAACAAAACTACGCATATTTACCGAACGTTACTGTTGAATATTCGAACTGAAACAACCTGAATCTGGTTTCGCTTGTTGAGTTACCTCAGCACAGTTCTGTGTTTGTGTGGGCGCCAAAGTTTACGATGCCTGTCAGAGAAAAAAATAGAATAAAACGCAGCCTTGCAACTACATGAATGAACACCCAAACGAACGCAGCTGTTTGTGAGCACGCATGCGCGTGGGTTTAGTACCATTTGCAAAGTTGAGTGAACTGTCATGTGTGTGGTAACTGGTTGCTGAATCTGTAGTTTCATAGGTTATCTTATTTTCTGTGGACTTTGACAGATTCTACGCGAAGATACAGCTGAAATGTACGGATCATAATTTCGCACTATTGACAATTCATCTGTGTTTAAAAGAGATTGTAGTGATAAGTACGAATAAACAAGTATGTTATCTGTAGTTGTTTTTGAATGGTGGAAAGAAACAAAGTGAAAGTTTCCGATTAAAGTAAATGATAATGTGTTATCAGTCGACTAGATATAAAATATGACACGTTCCGAGAACAAACGTACAACTGTAGCCAACATAACTAAACTTAAACAACCAGATTCTATACCATGGACGTACAGGTTTGGGATCAAGATTGTGATTCAAGTATTCTTTATTTTCGTCACAAAACTGCCAAATCTCTCTTTGGGTACGTTCAGATTCGTAATTTATTAATTGTTTGATCAGCTCTGAACATATTTGACAAATTACAAGTACATCAAACGTAAATTTGTGTAAAAAAAAAATAGGAAAAAACAAAGTATTGATCTGCAAACGAATTGATAAACAAAGTGAATATTATTTTGAACTTTATACTAATCAATATTTACGTGTTCCAATCAATGTAAATACATTTATGTAGGGCAAGGTATTCAATCACGTTTGTTTCACTGTACAATTGCTTGATTAAAAGACCTTGTTCCAATGCAAATTTAAATATGGCGTCTTTTCTGCGTTTTGAATCAGTCTATTTTTGGAGTGATTGTCAAAAAACCAGTGTCCAAATATGGCACTGTCGCTTTCTCTATTCTAAAACTGGAACCTTTGGTATTGAAATTTAATTTGCGACTTTCAGTGTGCATAAAAATCGGTTTCATTGATGAGATATGTCAGTTTATAACCTTGAATTATTAATGTTCATTAATATATGTACAGTAAATAATTTTCGTAATTGTGTCTTCATGAGTCGCGTTATAAGGAATCATCGTAAATTTAGCGCTTTTTTGGGGGAAAAACCGCGTTACATCGAATTAGCGTTCAACGAGGTAGCGTTACTGTATATACCGGGTGTTCCAAAAAATCTGAAATATACTAAATCACCGTATAAATATAGAAAAATCATGATTACGGGCTGAACAATACATTTTAGTGCAAAAGTGTAAATAAAAAAAATTGTTCCGAATTAATAACTGCACAATATGATGGATTCTGCACCGGAATCAAGAATTGTTATCATAGAAATTTCTGCCGCGGATAAATTAGATTCTACGCCAATGGATGTTTAACCCACAAAACGCTGTTATGCAGGTTTAGAATTTGAACAAAAAAAAAAACCAGCTTTCTAATGCAAAACAGGTGCTTGCTGTTGCATAGAACTGCAGTACATTGATTATGTGGGAGTTTGTGATTATGTGCATAGAAAATCGTATTAATTGAATGTATATTTATAAAAATACTGGCTCTCTGCAATCTACAATATCTACGGCTCTCAAAAAATTAATTCTACAAAAGGTGGCTGAGTTAAATATTACTGGGAGAGCTTTGATTTCTGGGTTTAACTCAAACTGCGTGCTACAAAAATCCAGTACGTTTTAATGTGGATTCGGAGATTCAAGATTTGTGCTTTAAGATATTTTAGAAATATTACATGTTGTAGACATCGTACCGAACACTATTGCTCTTCAACTGAGGTCGATTTCGTCATGCATACGAATATGTTAATGTACGGTGTAGTACAAGTTATATTTCCAAGAAAATAAAGCAATACTCAGTGCATGTTATTGCTTCATATGTTATACCAGTGCAGTAGTTGATACAGGCGAGCAAAAACGCACTTGATTTTGAAGCTATACCTTAATGTGCGTTTTACAACTGTCAAAGTTTCATCAAACAAACGTCAAATTCATGCGTTTGTCAGTGCCTGTGGGCTAATGTGAATTGCTTCAAATTTATTTGTCCATGTTTTGATGTGTGAAGAGCAGTGATGAATAGTTTGAAGCATTGTCCGGCTAGTTTCAAGGCCAGCGTGGTCAAATTTAAATCGGCTGAACGATGATTTGAAGTTTGACAAATGTTAAACGCGTATATATATATACGCGTGGGTGTCCCAAAAAATCTGGGACATAGAGAATTATCATGTTAATATAAAAATATTGTGATTACTTCTGAACAATGCATTTTAGAACAAAACTGCAAATAAAAAAGTTGTTCAGAATTAAAAACTGCATGATAAGATGTCATATTTAATGTTCAGATATGTTTCTATAATACGTAAATCAATTTTGAAATACTACATTTTAATGACAGATTAGGAGGTCGTGAAACAAAAATGCTATGGTTTGATTATTTGTTGTTGTAACTACCAAAAATACATACAATTTTTGTTCCATGACCTCCTGATCTGTCATCAAAATGCAATATTTCAAACTTGATTTACACGGTATACAAATGTATTTAAGTACGAAATATGTCGTCATATTATGCAGTTTTTAATTTTGAACAACTTTTTTATTTACACTTTTGCTCTAACATGTATTGTTCAGAAATAATCACATCGTTTCTATATTTACGTGTTAATTTCCTATGTTCCAGATTTCTTGGGACACCCGGTACATATATATATATATGTACATATATATATATATATATATATATATATATATATATATATATATATATATATGTGATTGTGAGTGTGTATGTGTCTTGATATTACACACAGTTTTGCAAGTAATACAATATGACTAAGACAATTTACACTATGATATGAATACCAGCACGATTCACCGCATTCTTAAACGACAACTAAAGCTCAAACTAAACGTGCTACTAATGTTTCCTGACACATGAGAAGCCAACACGTATGACTAACACACACCTACGTACGTATCTATGTACAGTTGTCAAGAAAATATTCGTTTTGTAAACTCATAACTCGAAGGAAAAATTCACTGAGCCATTTTCTGTAGCAGATAATAAATTATATACAATACATAAATGAATCAACCGTGAATATAGTAATCATGTTCATCTGTTTATTCCTCAATTAATGCGTCTCTGTATTATGTACGAAAGCAAGTCTTGTCAGCAAATGTTTTTTGCTAACGTCAGGTAGAACGAATATAAACAGTTGAAGTTTATTTTTAGCACACGACACTCAGCACTTGAACTAAATATAAGATAAGAGTGTAAACATTTCTCTTAGGATACAGATTTGGCAATGCAAGCATAACTGTACTGGTTCTATTTTGATACTTGTTATTCTATCATAGGTTAATCAATAGCAACATGGATAATATCAAGCAATACAGGGCATTTGAAAGGTGAGATGAGGCTCAGGTCAGTGATGATCCTGAGGGGACCCTTATATTTTTATTTTTTATTTAGAGAACAATCATTCTATTCTCGTATTTTTTTTTAAGCCATTGTTCTTATTAGAAGGTTCTTATATATCCAGGATCGGAGGCCCTACGACCTAGGGGCCTGGATCATTAGAGCCCCCCCCCCCCATTAAATAGAGCCGTCTCTGTGGTTGCAGGCCCTTTATTTCCCTTGGAACACTAAAATATTGTAAATTAAACCAAACACTAATTTTCTCAGATGGACAACATGATTTTGCAATATTACATATAATTTTTTAATCTTACGCTCAGGAATTACATAGTGTTTACAAGGCTTTAGATATTCAAAACAAGTGCCTAGCTGGAAAATTAAACGATAAACAACGGCGTTATGGTTACCTGCTATAAATAAATTATTAATCATAGTTTTGCTTATCTAGAACTATGTCAACCACAACGAGAGATTATCGCGTATGGCGTAACCCATACATTACGGTCTTAAAATACGCTCTAAGTACGCTATTATATACTTTGTATAAAGTTAATTAATCATATAATTACGATATGAAAACTTGTAGTGTGTGCCATGAAAATATGTGTGCATATTGGATCAAAAAAGAAAGTGTATTCAAATCCATATAGAAGGGACGTCATAAAAACAAAAAAAAAAACGAATTTTTGAGAAGCCCCGTCGTCTTAAGGGCGATGTACGTATAGATTTCTACGAGCCAAATGTGTAAGAAAGTGATAGCTTGTTTTGTGTATGTCGTGAATAAAATTTACCTGATGTGACGTCACTTCTATATGGATTAGAATACACCATATTGGGAAATAAAACGAAGTAATTTACAAATACGAGTATAATTTATTGAAACCTAAGGTTTTTGCAAGTACGGTCCTGATTACTGGACATGACAGTGCCCTTCTCTCTGTGTGTGTGTATATGACTGTCCGTACTCGTTATTACAATTATTAATTATCATTTGAACATCCTTCATTTAATTGGATTTTGTAAGATTGGCTAATTGTAGCGTGTGATTCTCGCTTTCTAAATCGGATAATTCGTTAATTAGATTTACCTTCCCTGTACAGGTCCGTCTCACCATAAAATCCAATGTTTCATGCATAGCATAAAAGTGTTCTATTTTTGGAACGAAGTCTTCAAATATCGAAAAAATATCCTGGCAATCTGGAGCAATAATGAGTTTTTCTATTGGACTGTTGGGAATTAGTCGCGTGGGATATTCGATCTTATGGTCCGTTTTGCGAATAGCCTGGTGTGCTAATTAATATTTCAGCAGCTCAGGTGACACGTAGGATTTTCGATCGAACAACTACCAGCTTCCTGAAAACTTCAAATGCATTTCACCATCTTTTCTGGTTGCTCCCCAAGACCATGGGAATATAAATCGAGAGTTCTACATGAAACAGAACAAGTTCTATTTGTAGAATTCTGTACAGAATTCACTTGACGTTTCTGTATATACATACATTTCAACGTTGCATTCGATTTAGAATTATACAACGTGTCAAACGGGCTTTACATATTAATTCCCTGTGTCCCAGGTTTCCTGGCCACACGTACGAAACCCATGAGTGTGGTGGACACTGGGACCGTGTCCAATCGGTGGGAACATCATCTTGTCAGCGCTGGTTCGGTTGTATTGATTGCATGAATGGTGACCACTACGTGGACAGCCGCTAGGAGTAGTGTTCAATGGCAACACACCGGACCAGAGCATGCCAATGGTAACCGGATAGAGACCGCATTGTGCTGGTTCAATTGTCATTGAAGGCTATTTATTATTTCTATACACCGATCAAGAGTTATTCTGTTTGGGCAATTTCTATAGCTCGCGTGGAAATGTAACAGATTAATCTGCCTAATACCGGTAATTAACTGTATAAACATTAATACAGAACGTTTTAGTGTTAAATACGGACACATTAACCTTACTTTCTTTCCCTTGAGGTTGTTATTGTACTACTGTGGAATATAATTATATTATTAAACATATTTGTACAAGTTGTAAATGTGTTTAGGAGCTTACGAATGATGAAAATGGAAGATTATATATATATATATATATATATATATATATATATATATATATATGGGGCATAATTAGCCACTTTACTGCCGTCTCTACACGTGTGTGAATATTTTCACATTTGCGCCAACACTAACCGTTAACAATTATAGGTTATGTCTGGTCCAATTACCTTGTACGACGTATATTGCTTTCAACCACGCAACCTACCCTTTTACAAGTTCTCGTTTCCCTCCTGGCCTCTCCATCTCTTCTGCCATGCTTTCCATTTCTACATCTCCATGTGTGAGTTAAATTTATCAATGTTCCAACTGTGAATCGGGAGAATCAGTTTAGAATTGATCTTCTGTTCTGCTCCTGTCCATTTCTAGTTCTTCTCTGTCACTTACTCGCATTGAAATGCATCGTAATGCAAACAACGTTTCGTTGCGTTTTCTTTTTCGACAGTTTTTTATTTTGCGACGATATTTGCTACTCTTATTTAAATCCCACTGACTGTAGCTTCGGTTACAAATAAAAATGACACCAGTTAGTGTCTTTTTTTTTTTGGTTCTTCAAGTTGGTACTTAGAGCGCTCTGTTTGTTCTTTGTAATAGCGGTATTAGTTTCATGTAGAACTACTGGCTGGCATTTAAGTAGAAGATCACGTTGAAAGAATAGCAAATAAAGTGAGATGCAAATACAGAAGCAACTGCTTGTTCAGTTAACTCTGTAATAGTGGAATTAAGTACTTTTCGCTAAATATGGTTACATTAACCCTACTTATTTTTATACAACCAGAGTTAAACCTATAATTTGTAGAGCCTTTAAGTAAGATTTATTGTGGAAGCTATGTATTCTTGTACATTAATTGTGTTCTGTTTTCTTACAGATGCTGATTGGAATATTGCCCGGCAAAATTAGAAACTATTAAGGTAATATTCATATGGATTAATACATTTAGTTTCGACACTCAATCCACAACATCGAATATGTCCGGTCTGTGTACTATTTCCAGAACACGGAACAACTAAATGTGATCTCGCGTTTTGACATTTTGTGTAAGATTTTTGATACGACTAATTGACGTATTGAAACGTCGGCATCTAGATATTATAATACAAAAACATTTTTGATCTCTTCAATCGTCAATCTTGGCACAAACATTCCATTGATGAATTCAAAGACAGTCAGACTTCAAACAGATCCTGTCGTACTCATCGCATTTCATATGAAACGTTTTATTCAGCAAATGATGAGAGAAAAATGTATATATATTATATATATATATATATATATATATATATATATATATATATATATATATATATATACACTATTTTATTTTCTTAATTGGAGTGTCAGAGAGGCCTTTTCGTACATGGAAACTAAACATGCATTAATTTTAATTAGCATGAAACACAAATTTAGATTTTAAAAATGTTGTTCGCGCTGAAAGGCAAAAAAAAATTATATCTTTATTAGCAAGTCACCGTATAATATTCAGCGGTAATTTCGGGTGGGTTCTCGCTTTCAACTGATAAGTGCCCTTTGATTAAAACGAACACGACTTTGAGTAGATGTTATTTATAAAACGAGTTTGTAATTATATTCGTATACATTTTTATTAGCCGTAGAGCGTTGTTGACAACATTATTATTTTCTGAATGGGTCAATTAAGAACGAAAC
Organism: Carabus problematicus; assembly: GCA_963422195.1. Taxonomy (NCBI): domain Eukaryota; kingdom Metazoa; phylum Arthropoda; class Insecta; order Coleoptera; family Carabidae; genus Carabus; species Carabus problematicus. The sequence goes on from OY728578.1 coordinate 1,168,160, forward strand.
CCTTATCGGCCGGCTATAAAGGTTTTCCTAGTATCTCCTCAAACTGGAAATATGAATGTGTATAACTCAATTTTTCAGGAGCCATAATCTTGGTCGTAACCCATAATCTCATGGTTGTCAACTGTGTAACAATAAAATTTACGTAACTTCTTATCACTGGGTAACCCTGTGATATCAGCAAAGACCCTTCACGTTATCAGCGTCGACTGTTGTATATATACTTTAACTACATCGATATATAATAACATTTTCAGCGAGGCTTCCAAAAAGACTAACCTTATTATTTCTATCTAACGTCCGTTTGTCAGGTTTAATTCAGGATTGAAAAATCTTCCTAGGATTTGTTCCGAATCAGTAGAATTCATCGAAGATTCGTTTGTTTGACAACAAGTTGAGTTCCTTTGCGATTCGTTGAAACTTAAAAATAATTGGCAACACAAATAAATTAGTTGGCTGGTCCCAGCAACTAAGTGTAATTCTAGATTCATGGATTCTCCTCCCCTGAACAACCCTAGGGGTATAACTAGTATGTTAAACATCCGTAAAGGTGCGACGTAGATGTCAGATACAAGACCTCCCCTAGTAATATTTGGTTTACAAATTGGTATCTTGAAAATAGTTTACCACGATGGCAAGACTGTTTACGCACAGGAGTTTGTGGGGTTACGAAGCCAATTACCCCGTCCTCGTCTTCCCCGTCTCGGCATCTTCACTTTATTTCTTCCGTCCCGAAGCAGAAGTACTCAAACAACGTATCGCCCAGAACGCTATTAAATTTGAAATTGGAAAAAGTTCTTCCCATCGATACGGTTCGAGATTAAGCGCGGGGTAGGGTAGACCTTTATTGCATTGTGTACCAGTGGTGCTAAAACAAGCGGGATGCCCAAGGAATATCGTTAATGCGTAACTATAGCTTGTCTTTCACCTTGAAAGTGTGTAAACAGTGATAAAACATTTTGATAACCACTGAGAGCACTGAGAAGCACGTTGATTGCTACGCTCGTCTAGGAGAATTTAATTAAACAACTTTTTAATCAAGGAATATGTAAACAAACTGCATTATTTTAAAAGGTATCGCCCGTGAAACTTATATTCCCACGCGGTCTGCCTTACATTTTGAGAGCCACTGCACCGTAGTGCAAAACTACCGTCATTAACTGCGCTGGTTTTAATTAGAAACTATCCGAAACTATCGCCATGTCCTACGAAACATTCTAGGTACGAAGTTCAACGTGTTTGCTTGGTAGACATGTTGAGTACCACTGGTTTGAAAGCAGGAAGCATATCCCTCTCCCCTGCCGGTCGTAAATAACCGTACGTCTCCGTATCTTAATAACTTGGTTGAGATAAAGCTTGGCTCGGTTAGAACCAGACCAGAAATTCTGGTATATATATATATGCAACTATATACAAAGCTTATGTATAACATCATGTGGATGAGATGAATACCTACTATAGTTGCCAAGGATTTTCAATTAACATCATCCCAATTATCGATAGATGTAGCTATTGAATCCGTGGATGAATGCGACGAAGTTTATCAGAATAGCATTGTGCAAACTTCCAAGAAGATTATCCATTAAAATTGAAACATCTCATCGCGTTAACGTCTAGTTCTTTCAAAATTGGACGTGGTACGACTTTTGACCGGCTTGCAAGGTAAAAGAATATGTGGCATCTGAATATTGGACGACACGCAGGACGCCATTCAACCGTCTAATCAAAACACCATGGGCATCTATTCTTCGGGGACTTTTCATCGTATGAGCTGGTTGTAAAAGCAGTCGAGGATATTCAAAGCCAAGGATTTTCAACCTGGCATCATTTCAACGTCGCCCGACCATAAACAGAATCTTTCGTCGGCATTGTCCATCGGTAGGTGAACGATGAAGCTTGTGCGAGACAGCGTCTCACTTTTCAAGAGTTTCTCTTCCATTTCGAAGGTTATTGGGTCGAACATTTATTCGCCGGTTCAAGCGTCGCTGGTACTTTTTCCACGTAACCTTTCTACGATATTGACGGTACAACATTCAGTTTAGATAGATTCGGCGTCTTTTATTCGATGATTTCACCTCCTTAGATCCCTGTACCGAGATGTGAGGACTTCAATCTATGGGTCGCCTATCAGTTGTATCAGAAACTTTACCGGTAAAACAGTCTTCTAAATCGAATAATTTGAAAACAGCTTAGAACGGAGTTACGTCGGTTTGGTCTCGTAAGTAAATAAATGACTAATGCTCTTGTCATACCAGATCAATGTTGTTACATCGTGGGGTTATTTGTGCCGGTGTGTTATAATAGCAAAACTGAACAACATAGATCTTCGGTCTCCTTGTCTAGCACGTAGGACGTTCTCTTCTTCTTCGCCTTGATAAAGTCGTGCAATTAATGACAATCTAATTACAACAGTTAGCAGCAGCAGCACGCATCCCATCATGTCATTATTTCGTTAACGGTAAATTCTGATTTTGGAACATTGCAGCAGAAATTGTATTGTGCTCGGATATTTTACAGTTACCAAGTCTAGTAAATGAAATATGATTATATGTAGATTAATTGTCCTTGAATATATGTTGCCGCATTCCTTTTCTCTGTCCCGCATTCTGTGTTTTTAGTACTGCAGTCTCTCTTAACACTAATAAGCCTTATGCAAGATTAAATAGAAAGTTATTCCTGTAGCCGCATTCTACAATTCGGTTTAGCATTCCTCGTTTAGCGATTGGCTGACGTTTGTATGCTTAGCTCCACCTTCTCCCCACTACTAACAGTGAGACAACCAATCAGAATACGCGAATGTACGACACATATGTGTATTTTACATCGATCAACTTTACCGAGAGATTTCAGAAGCTGGCGATAATTATTTACTACGATTCGAAGGATATATGCAAAAGAAAAATACATTTACGTTTGCGCCAAGTGTACTTTTGATGTAATATTACATTTCTGAAAGCAAATAAAGTTGCTGGTATCTATATGAGTTGAACATTAACATGTTTTATCGCGGATTTTATGATCTACACTGTTTCATGGAGAAATGTCATTAAAATGTACCGTCAAGACTTAAAATTAACACAATCTTTATTATATTATAATTAACAGTGGATATGAATTTATGTATGATATTATATTATAAGCGCTGATATATATATATATATATATATATATATATATATATATATATATATATATATATATATATATATATATATATAGGGTGACCCAAGTTTGAATGCTCATCATAGGGATCTCTGAAACTATAAGAGATACAAGGTCGATTAAATTAGACAAAAGTTGCACATTTATGGGCCGATGTTGATGGCGATTTCATATTTTGAAAATATTGCATGGCTCACTAGATAATGACAAAAATTTGATTGATTCTAATATTTATTTTACTCTATAACTTAGAAAGTATTCAAAATATTGAAAAAAGCTCCAAATAAATATTTTAGTATAAATAACAGGCTTTACGCCGAATTTGATGAAAATTTTCTTTACTACATATTTCTGGAGATACAGCATGCAAGTTCAATTTTTTAAATGGGAATCCTAGTCAATTTTAGTCCAGTTTAAAAGCGCTATTTTGTCTCTTTACAATGATGTATTCGTTAAATGTAAAGTCTCCATAAGTAATGATTTTCGTAGTGTGCCATGAAAATTTGGTATAAAACAATTGCATCTAATTATGTTATGTACCTGCAAAACAATTTAAATTTTAATTCTGAACAACTTTTTTTATTTACACTTTTGTTTTAAAATGTATTGTTCAGAGGTAATCAATATTTTTCTATATTTACATGTTAATTCCCGATGTCGTAGATTTCTTGGGACACCCGGTATATAATACTCTTGTTTTTTGGCTTCTATCCATATGTAAAAAAAGACCGCCCATACAGTTCATAATTATCAAACATTTTTTCGCCTTCAAAGATACATATGTTAGCACAGACACAAACCAAACAGTTTGGAGCGCCATCTATCAGAGTAATTATTTTTTTTTATTTCAATTTAATTTCAATTTGGCATTTAATGAATATCCATCACGGTTTGCATAAAATGATTAATTTAATATTTGACGTGAAATTAGAATTTCTTTTTTTGTGTTGCTGCTGCTGAAGTGAATTAAAGATTTCATTCATTCTACCGGGTGATTGCTCGGAGATTGTCACATTTCTCAATTAAAATGCATGACGCGGAATACCGTTAATTTAATAATGAAATAAAGACAATTAAAGAGAATGACAGCAGATCGTCAGTGCCGTCCAACTGCACGAAAGACTTGCCGATATAACCTGCTATTTGTCTAACCAATCAGTGATGGCCCCCTCTGGTAAAAATTTCTCAGCACGCCACTGCAACTCGCGGACAGCGAATGAAAACGAAAAATGAAACACGAAATCAGCTGACGATTGGGGTGGAACATGCAAACTGATGAAAATACTAATTAATGTCAGGGAAATAATTAAAATTTCCGATTTAATCCTGAAGATTTCTGCCTAGGTAATGGTTTACAATATGGATGATATTAAAAAATAAATTGAAAAAGAAAACGGTTCTTGGCATTTGACAGATATATCTTTGGGAGGAAATATGTCCATTGACATTCAGTTTAGTTTTTGTAGGATTTCAATTGTTTCTATTTTTTTGCTTCGTGTGCCAGTAATGCTATGTTTGAGAACCCCTGCATGGCGGAGCACCGCAGGGGGGTGGGGGGTATGTTTGCTGCCTCGTGGCGTGTGCACTAAAAAAATTTATAATCTCGTTTGTGAAAAATAAACCCTACTTTTTTATGTCCACAAGTTTTACCAAAATGTGTTGCGATAAACTTATCGTTTTTCTTATCTTCTGCTTGACGACATTTAAGTTAATTAATAATAACCGTCGTAGGGTCCTGTCTAAGGAGTGTCCTGCGGGACCTCCTGCAACCATCGGCCTCCTTGTAACGAAGACCAGGACCGCATTGATGTAAATTCAGTTACAAGTGTCAAACATGCGGACGAGACTAATTGTTTCGTAAAATACGGGCAAAAAAATAGATGCACATATTAGGTGCTCAAATACATGTGTATATCGTGTAAATCAAGTTTGAAATATTGCATTTTGATGACAAATTAGGAGGTCATGGAATAAAAATTGCATGCATTTTTATTAGTTACAACAACAAATAATCAAACCATAGCATTTTTGTTTCACGACCTCCTAATCTGTCATTAAAATGCAGTATTTCAAAATTGATTTGCGCATTATAGAAACATATCTGAGCTATAAATATGGCATCTTATCATGCAGTTTTTAATTCTGAACAACTTTTTTATTTACACTTTTGCTCTAAAATGTATTGTTCAGAAGTAATCACAATATTTCTATATTTACATGTTAATTCCCTATGTCCCAGATATATACCCGGTATATATATGTATATATATATATATATATATATATATATATATATATATATATATATATATATATATATATATATATAGTATTTGTGTCTTTGGTTGTGTGTATGTACAACTGCCGTGTATGTATGTGTCTGTAGCTCATGTTATGGGTCTTCTTGCAGTAATACTTGGAGGCTCCCAGGGAATATACATTTTAATTAAGAGGTTCTGCCAGTGTTTAAAGTAATTAAAAGTAGAAGTTTGTCTTCAAGTGTTAGGGACTTTTCTCGCCGTAAGTCCCGGAGTCTTGAGCGCTCGGCGTGTACCCGGAACAGTGGAAAAGTCCGGTGTATATGTGTTAGTTTCACATGGCTTAAACTTAACATACTCCAAAGTAACTATATCAATATATAACTATATATATATATATATATATATATATATATATATATATATATATATATATATATATATATATATATATATATATATATATATATATATATATATATATAGTATGTTAATATACCGGGTGTCCCAAGGAATCTAGGACATAGGGAATTAACATTTAAATATAGAAAATTGTGATTACGGGCGGAACAACGCATTTTAGAGCAAAAGTGCAAATAAAAAAGTTGTATAGCATTAAAAACTGCATAATATGATGTTATGGTCAGTGCTCAAATATTTTTATATATCGAGTAAATCAAGTTTGAAATAATCTGTTTTGATGACAGATCAGGAGGTCATGAAACAAAAATTACATGCATTTTTGTTAATTACAACAACAAATAATAAAAATATAGCGTTTTTATTTCACAACCTCCTAATCTTTCATTAAAATGTAGTATCTTAAAATTGATGTACTCATTATAGAAACATATCTGAGCATTAATATTATGCCGTTTTTAATTCTGAACAACCTTTTCTATTTACACTTTTGCTCTGAAATGTATTGTTCAGTCCGTAATCCCGAATTTTCTACATTTACATGTTAATTCCCTATGTCCCAGATTTCTTGGGACACCCGGTACCTATCTAGTATGTTAATACATAACTTATGTATGTTAATAGAACAGTATATGAATAGAGATGAGTGTTTCAGTTCAGTTTTCCCTAAAATGTAATCTTACATTTCTAGATGAATATTAATTTTACAAAGTTTGGAATAAAGTATTAAGTCGCTGTGAAATTAATTTCGAAATGAGATTTCTATTTGTAACACGTAGCTGTGATTCATATTTGAACGCTAAGATTTTCAAAACGAACAACGCATAATGTTCGACTCTCATTGTGATTTTGCGTCGGTAGTGTTGAATTTGCTCCACAGAACAAACTTGATCTTTGCTACATGAAATGTCGCTAGTTCTGACGTGGATTCAAGCGAAATTAACGGTAGAACATTTATATCATAGCCTTAGAACATATCAGCGTGAGTTTGAAGACTTGGAAATACACAAATGACAGCTCATATTGTACGTATATTACAGTAGACTCTCGATTATCCACGCGCGGTTTAAGCGCGGCAATTCTAGAGCAACAATGTGATTCTCTGCTTTCCGATAAATTGGTGTTACGCACATTGGGAGCAACCATAAGGACGAAAGAGACCTTGTCATTGAAACAGAAGTCAATCATAGACTACTTTTACCTGAACATTTGTAGTGTTTGTTGTTCATTTACTAAACTTCCTTTAATTAGTGTACAGTTTATACCAGTATATCTGGCTTGAACATGTGTACTTTGTTTATCCGCTGTTCTTGATTATCCGCGCCAAATCTCCCCACCATTACCGCGGATAATCGAGAGTCTACCGTTATATGACTGCGTTATTATTCATATAATATTCGATAGAGCATCATTGAAACCTTTTCACCGGTCAACATTTAAAATGAAATCAGTTATTAAATAAATTCTGCCAACAAAACATCAACTGCTCATTATGAACATCATGTGATTGGCCAATGTGCACTTAACTCCGCCCATCCCCCACCACCAACATTGCTAGTGTGCTTGATAATGTCAGTGTATTGAAGGTTACGTGGCATAGGCTACTATATTCCGCCACAAAAGCCGTTACAACGGTATTGATCATTGTTCAGCACATTCATTCATCGGAGTTCATCAATTTTCAGCGCTTTTAATAGAGGCTGAAGTGTTAGTGACATCGCATTAGATGCTGAGCTGTGTTCAATATTGAATATCACAGTGAACTGCACTTTAGTATTTTCCATGAAAGAAGCTCATCTATTTTCTACCCGCAGCAAATGATAATCACATTCGTGGTACGGCTCAACAACGACCAGCATTTACCGGCAACCGCTTAGAATGTGATCCTTTGGCCTTGGTCGATGAAGATGTCCATTTATTTTTAGTTTTTTTTTTTTATAGATTTTACTGTGGATTAAATAGAGGTATTATGGATTTAGTATTTGAAGCATCTTCCGCTATATTTTCCATAAGTTTCTTAATCATATTCTGTATACTTCAGTCTGAAATATTCACAACAGATGATTTACAAACTTGAATAACATTTCTGCAATCTAGCAAAATATATATTTGCTCCGCTGGTTCTATAGTTTTAACATGAAGATCATGGAAATCATTAAGATAATTAATCATTGTAATTAATAAAATTATTACCCATGTGAGGCTTAGAGCACGAAAGGTGTTATCCCTAGCACATCCTAAGTGTATTGTTTCACATACAGATGGAGATGCGAATTAATTATAACATCCAAGCCCGCATTAAGGAGTAAATGTACAAAACTGGTGTTAAAACCAGTGAAGCCGAAGAGAGCATCGAATTTTCGAAAGGCTTTTTGGTTGTAAATTCGTTTAACAGTATGAAATCATAAACGAAATTTTGAAAAACTTTGTACGAAAAATGGGCCGATATATGGTCATCATCCCCTATTCCGGCTCTGTAGAAAGGTAAGCTTTGCGGATCCCTCTGTAGGAACTACCTCGAAACAGAAGATAATCCAGGACGATAATCCTTTACATAACATTAGGGAAATATTATATTATATCATTGAGCAGTAATTGACGTATCAACAACTAGCCTTTTTTCCACGGTCGGGAGTAGAAGTTGGTTTCTATGCCGTCAAAACTGTAAATCATTTCCTCCCTAGGGACGAAATAAGACGATTATCCTATGGGAGTTTTTATTTTGACAAAGGTTTTTGTAAACAAATGTCTGTTGTCCGTGGTACGCGTTGCATGGAAACATCGCCAAAGGCTTCTAAATGTTGTAATTTCGCTCCGATTTATTATAATTCTTCATGAAATTAAGTGTTTCTATTCCCGATCGTGGAAAAAATTGTACATACACCTCGGAAGAGACCACCATTTTTCCCTGCGATGTATTTGTAGCTGTCGGGTTTCAAATTACACCTCAGGAAAAACAAGACGTTTCTGTCCCTTGGTGTATAATATACCATTAACAACTGAAAATGCTGGAAACTCGTCTTGAAATCCTTTCCATTATGGTTTATAGTTGGAAAACTAACAATGAACAAGATTAATTTCCGTGCAAAAAGCGCATTCTCGGAGTTGAATTTGAAAAGCCCGCGCTGAAACAAAAACTAATGACGTTGAAAGCCACGACGGCCATTCACCGAACTACACTCCATTAAGCACACTTAGAACGTCTTCCTTTTGATTCGATGGTGCAACACAAATTGTGCGAACAAAACCCATCGTCGCCGCCATATTGATATTTATCTGAACGAAGGGAATTCAATGATCATCTTCTCGGTATGTTTCTGTCATTGTGTCTACGAAAGCGATAAGAATTCAATAGAATATTTTCCAAGGCACATTGAAACGTCAAATTACTTTATTGCGAGTAGAAGAAGAAGAAGAAGAAGAAGAAGAAGAAATCAAAGGGAATAGAGGTGTGTGGCAAGTGAGTGGAACTGGAGCAAGAGGTGGTGAAAAAGTAAAGAGCTGATTGTGCAGACGAGTGGAATCGGGAGTAAGAAACGGTTGACTATCTGTTGAGATTTGATTTGATCGATGCAGTGTGAACTACGCTGAATACTGTGTGAGTTCTTATATTTATCACGGTTGACCTGTGCCACGGGATTGTGCAGTTATTTGCCCCGGGGGGCACTAAGCAACAGTGGCGTGCACAGTCAACTAAAACAAGAGGAGGGCCCGCCCAGAAATAGTTTTGGTAGCAAGAAATTGACACAGTTTACGGATGCATATGAAAGGAATATTTTCAAATTGGTAAAAATAATTTTTTTCCACGTCCAGGAGTAGAAGTCAGTTTCTATGGCGTCAAAATTGTCACAGAAGTAAAGCATTTTCTCCCTAGAGACGAATTAAGACAACAACAATTTTTATTATAACAAAGGTTTTGTATACAAATGTCTGTTGTCCGTGGTACGTGTTGCATGGAAACATCGCCAAAGGCTTCTAGATATTACAATTTCGTTTCGATTTACTATAATTCTGTATGAAATTAAGTGTTTCTCCTCTCGATCGTGGAAAAAATAGTACATACACCTCAGGAGAAACCACCATTTTTCGCTCGATTTATTTGTAGCCCCCGGGCTTCAAATTACAGTTCAGGAAAAATAAGACGTTTCTCTCCCTTGGTGTATAATGTACTATTAATATCTAACGAATTACTGAAAGTTTTGGACGTTCAAATAAATAAAAAAATACAGCAAGTAATTCGATTATTCCATAACGGTGAAACAAATGAATCGAGGACTTCCAGATTACGTAAATCGTAACTTGCCATTTTAATTCTTTAGCCGTCAATATTCCACGGTCATATATTATTCAACTTGCTGTTTTCATGCTGCTAATATTGCTTTCATATTTTCCATTTCTCCTGTTATATCCTCTATGCATTAATAATCTGTCATGCAAAAAATTACTGAAGAAAACATAATGCAGTAATATAAAAACATGGAAAAATGAAACATTAAATTTGTAAAAAACGAAATGTCATTAATATTTTCAGTCCATCATGATGTTGTGTCCTTCCGGCACTGCTAACCGAAAAATCCCACCACTAATACACATATCATTTATATCTTCTTCTATTTCTTCCCTTCGGAGTTTCTGCCGCAGAGAAAGAAAAAAAGAACACAAGGTAATATTGTGGTAAACTAATGATGCCCGGATTTCGTCGAATACAAATGTGTCCACAAGATGACAAAATAAAACGCGCGCCGTCGCATAACTCACGTACGCCACTGGCGTGACAGCTTGCTGGAGGTCAGCCAACTCTTAACAAGTGAGATAGTGCTCATTATTTGCATTGGTTTATTATGCGGAATTCTATTATCATCTATGTAACGGCCCAGCGATGTGATCAGATCGTGTTTAAACATATCGCAAGGCTCGGCTCTAATTGCAAGAGTCCCACATCTTCATACGCCAGAATCCCAGCTATGTCTAGTGGTAATTGACGTAATGTTTAGCAAATGACATTGTCGTATAGAAACGTAGAAAAGATTTCTAAGATATACATTTAGAGAAGAAGCCAAGAATGGTCAGTCAGACACAAAGAAAAATGTGTGATATTTGGGAAGAGTTTGGTGTTTTGTAAAAATATTAATACGGATTTGGAAGGGCAGAAAAGAAATTCGAAATAGCGATGAATTCATATCCTATTTGTAAGAAATAATTCAGGGAAAACTGACAGATTTACATCTACATTTAGGGTCAAAATGATGTGAGACATCAATTTTCAAACAATATTTCATAAATGATGGGCAAAATCGAATAGTTTTCAATTTTTATTTTGACAATTTGAGTATGCTGAATTCATATTTGGAATCAAAATGTATTTTCGTACTACATTTTTCGAGATATTACTGTGTTTGTCAACGATAGAAATTCCTACAAATGATTCTTGGAATGATCGTATTTCCTCTAGCTAAATGTAAAATATTGATTGGATATTATTGTTGTTTACCGAGTTTACCTTTGCGTATCTTAAACCGAAGCCTACAGAACCCTATTACGGGTTTAACCCTTAACTAAATTAACCCTTGAAAGTATGTTATCAATTAGTACGGCATGCCAATTCAATTTCCTGTTTTAATTAGGAACTTCTGACCCCTGCTGCACTAGCTCTTCAGACAGTCCTATCACTGACAAGAGACTCTCCCAGCATTCAATGTCTGAAGAATGCTGTGCAATGGTAATATTCTGTACAATATTCATGTTGTCAATATTGCAGAATATTTCATTGACAGTATTGTGGCAGGTTTTTTAGCTGAAACGTCGTTCGACCAGAGAAACCTTTGGAACATTTAATCCTATTAGCAAGAAAACCTATGTTTAAAACGTAAGCACAAAACGTAACGATATTTTGCACTTCATATCATCCATGTATCGCTTCGAAGTGTTTCATTTGGCAATTTCATTAGCTAGATGTTGTACCAAAGCATTTGTTTTGAAATATTTCAAAACTATATACTCGGTGTCTGAAGAAATCTGCAACATTAACATATAAATCTAGAAAAACGGTGAAAACTTCTGAACAGTACATTTTAGAGCAAAAGTGTAAATAAAAAAGTTGTTCAGAATTAAAAATTGCATGATACGATGCTATATTGATTGCTCGGATATGTTTCTGTGGCGAGAAAATCAATTTTGAAATACTGCATTTAAATAACTGCTCCCGTTCTCAATTTTAAGAATGAATTATGAGAATTTAGAAATGATATGAGTTGCGTATAGTCGAAGAAGATCATTTGTATATGATGTCTCGTTAGAAAACTGTATTAAACTAACTGTAAAATTTTAATAACATTCATTCTTACAATTGTCCGCAAGCAATGCCTCAAGATTTCAGCGCGAAAGCATTCCGTATGTCTGTTCTCTTAACTAACGTCATTAAAATTCAAAAACGGTACGAAGTCTGTTATTGCTTCAGACAGTTGGATATAGAATAGATACAACTTGTATAAAGAATGTTTAATATAATACACTACCACAGCCAACTTCGAATGTTGAACACAAGCACAACTACAAATGATAGAAACACAAAACAAAAACACACATTTTATTATTCCATATTTTACGTTTCACAAAAGGAAATGCACATGGATGCATGCAATAAGAATCTGACTGGAAAAACACGGGAACAAAGTTAATTGGACTGCAGCAATGGAAGAGAATAAGTTAGGTTATATGTACTTGCAATGTCACTTATAAATATTTCTCGTTTCCGCTAGGTCTAGTCGTACCTGTAGTTTTAATATTGCTAATAATACACGCTACTCATTATTAAGACCGAGCTAAATGGTTGAATAAATAGCCTCGCCTCTAAATATTCGTGGTTAGTAGAATATTTTAATCATGTAAATGCACGACGATGAAATATGGCTGTAATTTACGGAAATTTACATGTAAATCGGGCATATCGCACGGAATTATTACGACACCCGGTATATGTTTAAATATTAATAGTTTTTTTAGTGAATATTTACACTGGTATTACACGCGATTACGAAAACTTCACGACGAAAGTTCCTATTCTGAAAGAATACTGAATATTATCAATGAATCCCCTCAGATAACAAACATATCAATGCGCATGTGTGGTCTTATTATACAGACCCGCATGTACATGTTTTCTGACATTCCCTTCACGTCATAAATATCCGATTTTATAAAACAACATATGTACATACGTACTACTTCATATTTTCCAGCCAACCGTCAAGGTCAAACGAGAAACTTTTCCTCATACACAACAAGCAAAAGAAAAATGTATCGACTATTTTTTTTTTCATACGCCCCACCCTTCTACCCGTTCAACTTACAGTGGTGGGGGGGGGGAGCTTTGCATGTTGATCCCGTTATTCTCTTGTAACTCTTTCCGTTTTGGTTGGCATGCCTGACGGCCGTATTTCTTAAATGTACACCATTATAGATGGTAATGCCGTTTAAATTATACCAGGCTACGATATTTTTATGGTCGGAAGATTTCCATAGAACGGATTTTGGACGATGGTGGTGTAGTCTGTTATTAAATAGGTATCACGCCTACCAACTGTATACATTGTGGTATTATCACAACCATAAGTTACTCAACGCCACAATGCAGGCTGGCCAACATTGACAGGTATAAATGTTCTTTTAATAGATCGTCGTCGTCGTCGTCGTTCCGGTCCAACTGTCATTTTTCAAACATGGCGTATTGATTTCTAGGTTAAGATGGTCTGTGACAAGTGTTGAAAATGTAATGGATGAATTTATATTGTGTGTGTCATACGCTATCTCCAGGTGAATAAGATTCCGTAAAAGGACATTAATGAATAAATATGATAAGACTATAGTCGGCAGTTATATTGAGAAGAATTAGGATTACATAGCGACTGTCCCAAGACATCTGGGGCACATAGGGAATTAACATGTAAATATAGAAAAATTGTGATTACTTCTGAACAATACATTTTAGAGCAAAAGTGTAAATAAAAAAGTTGTTTAGGATTAAAAACTGCATAGCATGATGTTATGTTCAGTACTCAAATATGTTTGTATATCGAGTAAATCAAGTTTGAAATATTGCTTTTTGATGACATGGTCATGGAACAAAAATTGCATGTATTTTTGTTAATTACAACAACAAATAATCAAATCGTAGCATTTTTGTTTCACGACCTCCTAATCTGTCATTAAAATGTGGTATTTCAAAATTGATGTACTGGTTATACAAACATATCTGAGCATTAAATATACGATCATATAATGCAGTTTTTAATTCTGAACAACTTTTCTATTTACATTTTTGCTCTAACGCGTATTATTCAGAAGTAATCATAATTATTATTATTATTTCATAATTATTATTATTATTTACATGCTAATTCCGTATGTTCCAGATTTTTTAGGACACCCGGTATTTGCTATTTCTAGGCTTGCCGAAACAAAAACCTTACACAATTTCCTAAACAACAAGTACGTTTGTATATGTGTCTCCGAATAATTCAAGCATTTAATTTGCTCCGAACACCTTCTCATATTTCATCAAATACCAAAGTTTCCGTCGGCCAAAAATTCTTCCCGATTTCAAGTAACATAATATCGTCAGTTTTCTCATCATACACTTAAGGACCCGTCACCAATTCTTGCAGAGAAGTTCTTGTTTCAGCGAACAGATGTCGCCGAAACAACTTCATCATCTCCTCAAACCTTTTAAAAGTAATCTGTCCCCGCACGAGGTACGATAAAATCTGGAGAAATGAAATTGCAATTAAATGAGTAAATTCTGTTTTAATTTAAAACTGTTTCCGACGATTATCCAAGTCTGGTTCGCCTCTCACGTCCTACGTCTCGCTCTCTTCCTTTCGCCTCCGGTGGAAGGGGTCAGTACGAACCAGTTGTGCCAACCTCGACGGGGCAAATTGTCACTAATGCAGATTGATGTACGTCCTGAGAATTCAGATTCGGTCATTAGCGGTCCATTGTTATCATTCCGCGTGTTGAAAATGAAATGAAAACCGACGAAAAAATTGATGGCCTCCTGGACTGATAATAATCGGTAGTTTTTTTTTCCTACCTTTTTGTTTTTTATGAATTTTCCATTTTTTCATTCATCGCCCCGGGGCTCTATCAGCTGAAGGCTGACTTTTTGTCTGTACGCAGAGCGGAAAAATGCTGATACGAATTTGTGATCAGATGATAATGTCTATTCCATTTCTGTTCTTCGCACGGGATATATTTAAATAATGATTTTTTTGTTGTTGAGAACATTCAGCTTCGGCTGTAGATGTTGAATCCGCCGACTGACATGCTAGGTATTTTAATTAATTTTACGATTAATTAACGATTCATTCAGGTATTTAAAAAGTTCCTGCTGGAAATGCCAGTTTCGAAGGGAAAATGTAGCATTCGGGAAAAAAGTTACTAAAAAATGTATGAAATATATACTACAGTACTTCAAAGTATTCAAATATAGATTTTGATGTATGAAAACTGGATTTATAACTTGAATATGTGATTCTGGAAGAAAATAACGCAATTGTTGAGATAAACTGACAAGTATATGTGAAGATAACAGTCATAGAATTTACTGCTCTTCGTTAGATTAGTTCTTGTGTTCCGCTCTCTGTCAGATTCAACACATCTTACTGAACTAATTCATTTGAAATACCTCAGCACATCAGTCGAGACCCTTGACATCGCGCCTTGTTCGCAAGCGAGACAATCACAGATTGACCTTAATTTGAGTACTGTCGTGTAGTAATTAGTAGTGATGAGCGAAGAACAGGCATATGTCACGCCAACTGAACTGCAGCTGACAAATAGTACAGTGCTATCAAGTATTCGACACTCTCCTGAACTGCGGATCACAGTATAAGGACTACGGAGACCCTTCTTAACTGGCATCGGCAGAAATGCTAGCTCTCCAAACCTGGTAGAACCTTCGCGATAACGGATTTGTATTGTTAGATGGGTAAGCTCTCGAAATGCTAGGACTGATCTTCAAGGCAGCTGTGATATTAATTATATTTATAAAGAATGATCTGCTGGAACAGAAATTGTGAATGTTGTCTTCTAGTTTCTACAATTATTCCCGCTAATACTAATGTCAAAGGTAAACAACGGATTCGAACACTACCGTTGCAACTGGAGTGAGATAGAACGCGCGATGTTTTCGTCAAAGCTAGTACACGTTGAAAGAACAAGTTCTTGCACGCATGAATGGTTCAGCCTACGCGCTCCGATCCCTGAATAGAGACAACGATTAACTCTTGACCTTCGCTGACCCTACATCAAACACATACAAGTGACTGTGTATGTTCTTATACACATATATTAGACAGAGCATCTTCTCCGTGCCATAAAAGTAAGGTTATATACGCATACATACTTGCAGAAGTGACAGATGCATCATACCAGATTGGTAACCACTTAAATACGAACTACAGACATTCCGAAATAGTTTTGCACAGACGATAATCATATACAGCAACACATACTTACGTCAGGTATAAGAATCCTTTACCAAAACGTGTACATTAAGATTGTTAATCCACTCTTTTGCTTGCTCCACGTTGCGTTTTCTTTTAAAATGTTTCAGTTTTATCATGCCAGCTCCCAAAGTACATGTTGGGTTTTATTTTTAATATTTTTAATGCACCTCAATCTAGGCAGCAGATGTGTATTCATTATGAAAGCTTTTGTTATCCGTTGGGTTTTGAAAGTACCGGGGATAATTTCATTTTCAAAGTTGTGCATCATGAGTTATGAGAGCGGAATAATAGCTAGAGAGTAGATACTGTTGTAACAGAAGTATTCCAGTTTAATTAATATCCGTATCTGTGTTTAGATTCTTTTGCAAAATATCAGTATTTCACGGGGGAATTACACAGATTCGGTTGGAGTTTACGTTTTTCACATACCCATTTGAAGGTACAAATACTTATTGGAAGAATAAATGTACTAGAATCAGCAAGTATATATGCGTTTTTAGCTCATCGACCTCCTGTCGAAGAGCTATAGTGTTCGGTACGATGTCTGTAGCATCTTCCGATTTCAAAAATTTTTTGCACAGAAATCCCGAACAGACCCCCCTGGATCACGAAATGACTATTACAACATATGTCCGTATGTATGTCGCTCGTCCGCTCGCTCGCTCGCTCGTACGAGATTTTTTGTTCCACTCAGATCTCCTAAACTACCCAACGGATTTTTATAAAATTTTTTCTGCAGATACGTGTTATGGTCTAGTTGTGCAAGGTACATTTTATTTTTCAAAATTTTCCTTCGTACTTGAGAAAAAAAATATTTTCCAATGTTTTTTCAGTTTTTATTTTTTTTCTGCGTTATTTTTTATTCAATTGTATTCAAAATTTTCATGCATATGCAGGAAATGGAACAATATTTTTCCATATTTTTTTTTTTTGAAAAATTATGTAAGACCATTGGAGAAAAAAATATTTTTTAATTAAAAATTGAACAAAAGAAGATCAGTGCATTTATAGTGGGCTTAGTTTGCTTTGCTTTTGTCAAGAGAAGAAAATGTATTCACACTTGTTTTAAATTTGTTGTTTTGTTTGCGACCTAGGCACCTAGGATTTTAAAAGTGAATTTAGATCAATAATAATTTGTGATATATTCAGACTTGCACATACGTCGATGAGCTGCAGGCATGTATGTCTGTATACATTCCTAGTTAAATATTAACTTCTTTTATTTCTAATTGAGATACTAAAGATTCTACTTGTAATATCGTATCTGTGAACCTTTTATTTGGAATATTAAAAGCACCACTCGACGCCAAACACCGCACGGATAAAACAATTAAATCACCCCACTTCGGACCAGTTCCACGGTCTGGCTAGTGTCCATTAGCATTTTTTAAATGGCCCCAGAGGACTCGCCATTCAGTGGTATGGAGAAGAGAAATTGAAATGAACAAAAAGAAGGTTAATATATACCCACTTGACGGTGACATGCAGGTCGAAAGGCTCCATGTATGACTGAAAAGATCAACTTCACATGCATAGAATAGCAAATTATTCATCGCCAGTCACCAAGTGGCTTTACGCAGACTGCAAACAAACTTGATACCGAATGGACATTGTTGCACCGCATAACACAGTTGTCATTTGATTATATTAAAACTAAGGGCGAGTGATGACAAAGTCAAATACCCCAGCACAGAAGTATCTAGTGTCCTCATGCACACAGTTGGTAGCACTGGGCTAACTCGCGTATTATTCAACGAGCGTGACTCGGAACAATAAATCGTAAACTTTCAATAACCAGTAACCGGGCAAAATGGCAAAATTAATGGGAATGAAGTAGCTGTCACTGGGTACAGATAAAATATTAAATAAATTCAAAAATTTTCCCGCTGTCTATGCACTTTGCACAGAACAGTTTTGCCAACTGTTCAGGTGTTTTAAATTTATAGCATTTTAATGAAGAAGAAAATGGTTGTTGAGTAAAAAGTTTTACGAATGGATTTAAATCGTCAGCACTTTCGGTTGGTTCATAGACTTCGGATAGATGCGTCTGGTCCGTTTTGGGGTGCAGAAGGTCTATGATAATCTTGGAAGGGTACAGTCTTACTTTTAGATTAATCTTTGGTAAGCATAATGATGGTGAATCATCTCCAAGAACGGAAATCTGTTTAGAAAGATCTAGGTGTTGTCGATTTGCCATATTTGGTTCACAAACTCTATTGTAAGGATAATAAATACAGAAATCATATCCTGTAATCATATTTAGCGATTTTGATCTCCATGGTAACACATTTCGTTTTCGTTTATCTAATGTATACTCTTATAAGATATTCTTTGGCTGTCATATTTACAGACAAAACAAACTAAATTGTTTGGGTATTACTATTGTTTATAACATTAACAATAAGCGATTAGTTTATCAGCACAAAATAAAAATAGATTAAGGTTATGTATGATTTATATGAAACATGTACATGAAAATTATGACACGTTCAAAAACAAAACAATACAATCGCACCAGCCACGTCTGTGCACGTTCATTTGAATATTAAATTGCTTCTTGGAATTTCCTCGCTTAATTTGTTTTTCTCAACGTTAATTAAAATCGTTAAGCGTTTATAACTGGTTTATTAATAAAATATCCATGTTGCAGTTAGATTACCAACACTGTTACATAAAATAAACGATATTTTTTGTATTTATTTTGTTAAACAAATCTTTTACACGTTAGATAGAAATCCCATCTTTCGAAATTCGACGTGAAATATTTTTACTGTTCGTTCAATTAGCTTTGATAAAAATAAAATTTGACACGTATAAATTAAATTATGAAAATCTGCTTAGTACTGCCATCTGTTATCGGCAGCGAGGATTTGCTGATCGAGGCATTAGTAATTGGATTTTTTTTCTTCAATTTCTAAAGCACCCCCCCGTAATGTATAATAAATCCTATAGTCGTCCAATTGAGACCGTATTAAAAACTAAAAAAAAAAAAAAAAACGGAAACAATAAAATCAAAATTTCCATTTGCCGCTAACGCAATTTATTTCAATCGGCCCCACAATCGCCGCCCCTGCCGACGATTTCATTGAAGAAGATATATCTAGCGATGCCTTTTGATAGGATTAATGTTAGGCTGAAGGAATTCAGGGGCGTGCGTTACGCAGAAAAACAAGGAGACAATAATTTAAATGATTTCATTTCATTTTGTCGTTCGTTGACCCCCGGAGAAAATATTCGCCAAGGGCGTAACAAAGTATAAATTCAGAAATTAATAACACCATTCTAATTCAAGACACGTACGGCTCTGGTCTGGGGGGTGTTACCAACCCCCTTCGTATATATGGTGCTAAGGAAATAGATATTCATTTATGGAGTATTATTCCGTTCAAAGCCCCTTTTTATGCAATGCACGTACGGTTATGAAGTCACCCCCACCCATCTCTGGTACACAATTGGATATGGTAGCATATTATAATTTTCTCTATATGCCCCCTTTTTATTCTGATCACGTGCGACTATGACTTCACCCCCCCCATAAATAAGGTAATTATGATATATTACCAATGGGAACTTGATAATTCCGTGGCGGAATCAATGCAACTATTGTGCGCTCATTATTAAATCTTTCCAATATTTATTTTCAATAAATGTGCCCCTTATTTTGTCTGGCACGTACGCTCATAAATACGGCCAACCGCCTAGCCCTCATTGTTCGGTGGCCCCTTAATGAAGCAATATAAAGCTTTTCCAATGTGCCCCCTTTTAATTCCAGGCACGTACGCCTATGTGCACACCCCCACCCCTTAAATGTGGGTTTGCAACCCCACCACGCTATGCAGTGCAGTAAGTTTAGCAGGGGGGGGGGGCATTTACAGTGTCATCGTTTGCAATCAAATTAATGGCCGGCAAACCTCGGATTACTCATAATCCTATAAAATTACTACGCTTTATTCGAAAGATCTTTATGATAATGGTGATGAATGATGAGCATTTGGAATTGCTTTTCCCTGACACCTATAAGGTGTCAACGTACTCGTCAGATTGTAAAATCGTCTAATTCTGTGGCCACCATAAAATTTTTATTCCCTTAAGTATAAAACTGTTCATTTGAGGACATTTTAAAGGAAGACACACTTGAGCAAATATCGTTGGATCTCCTGTCAAATAGATGGGGAACTTTTCAAAACATTATCTGCAGACGTCCATGTCAGTTTTTTGTGTTTATTGGACACAGCACAATTTTCATACGCTAACTTTTGGCTCAAGTTAGGAAATTTTGTCTGTTCCAAGGTCGATGTCATATGCTCTAATACATACATGTTTAGATCACCTAGAACTATTTGGCAATGTTGCCAACTGTCTGCGCCAAATGTCATTTCGTGAGTTAATCATTTACCGTGAATCTCGTTATGTAAAGTGCTATCGAACCCTTGACATTCAAGTAAACGACAATGTGCTTGTTTTCTTGTTATTTTCGTAGCCTCCAGATTATTGTTTTCTCATCGCTTCACAAATAACGTCATCCAGCGAATGACAAGATATTCGTAACATTATAATTTCTGAAGCTTCCAAACAGTTAAATGCAGTATCGATCTGAAAGTGGCTTATAAAATAATAGGATTTGATTTCGTTTAGGAGACATCTAAACTACAAACGATCATTGTTCTAAATTGTGTTCACTGGGTGATTTCAAGTTGCCACAAATCATCGCTCGAACTGCACTCCAATTTACGCACATCATTTATAGCACATTGTTTTCCTCTTCTCGTCTACTTTCATCTGAACAACACTCTTTTCAGAACAACGACAATGAAAGAAAAGAACAAATAAATTCGAATCGACGTGCTACAACAAAAGCATTGCGGAAAAAAAACTGCCAACCAGCATTGCGGGGGGCGGGGGGAGGATAGTGAACAAGAGAGTGTTACCAACTCCACAAAACAAAATTACCTAACCAGCGATTCAATTCAGTTAATATAAAACAAATTAAATCAAGTGTAACACCTGCTTAGCACGCGATTCGTGGGAATACCCTCGGTCTGTTGCCAACCTGGCAACAGGAAAGTCCCTATGGCGAGCATATTTGAACCCTCCCTTGCCAGTAGGTCGGATTCCCAAGAATCATAACTGCGGGAAATGAATGTTCATGATGCGTTTGAGGGTTATATTTAGTTTCTTGATGGAATTATCTGGATATTGGTGGGATTGTAAAATCTTTTTATGGTGCATATTTCTGGTCTTTTAAATGTTTCCCTCGAAATATCATGGTTTTTTTTTGAAGGCCTTTCTCGTTTTTCAGCTGTATAAGTAGCTTTTTAAGTAGAAATCTTCTTATTCAAGTATCTCTAGGATACTTGCTCCTCTGGAGGTTACTTTTAGAAGTGGTTTTGCGTCGGTTTACTATCTGTAATTCGACGTATTGGCACATTGAAATGCGTAAAACCCAATTCCTACCCTTCAAAGCCAGCAATATCGATATTATAAAACTGAGGGTGCGTTCAGATGACTCCGTTATGCTAGGTCAGTTTTATCTCCATGCTCATGGGCTACATTGGCGAGGGGGGGTTTATAGTGCTGCCATCTGTCGCTGGAGCCGGCAGTAATAAAACGTACAACCTTGGGCAGGAAACGTCATAAATGAATATGAATAATGGCACATGGAAACAGAGTGATTTTCACGTTGAAAATAGGGGATTACCCTGAATTTATACGTGTCACATGGTTAAGTCCAACTGCCCGAATCCAGTAGTATAGGTTATGGACGATTTTTACTCACAAAACGTTTCCAATCTAGACTTGTATAATATGAGGTCCATTCGAACGTCGATAGTGTTTGAATCGAGAAAGGATTGGGTGCTTTCGGATTTCTAAGCTTATAATTAATGGCCTTATAGATTTTGTATCAAACACTGATAATAGTGTATCTTAAAAGTTATTTACGAATATTTGTGTGTTTGAAAGTTTTTATTTCAAGACAGGCTTACATAAATATTACATCTAACTTAAAGTAATACTGGTGACATGAAGAAAGCACGGCTTTCCCTTTGCTGTGGTAGCAGACCCTTTCTCCAGAATCATTCGCCACATACTTCATAAAACATTTGTATACAATACACTATGCAGTTTCTGCGATGGACTGCATCTTTGCATCCATCCAATGTCAGTCTTCCTTTTCATTCCTGATTTTCTTACAATTGCTCGCCACATACTCCTATCTTTAGGTAACCCTCTCCTCTCGTTAACATCCCACATACATGCTCTTCTTTTATTTATTAGCAATCATCATACTTATTGTGAACATATAACTTATATGGTAGCAATCATCATACTTATTGTGAACATCATTAACGCACAAAAATAAGGAGGTTATATGCAGTCCGATAAGACAGCCAACAACTCGAGCAAATATCCTTGACCAGAGACCGTTATCACAGAAGAAACAATTCCCTTTATTCATACGCACACTGTGGAATAAACAAAGTAATAACAATATTTCACTTGACGTTTCAATCGGGGGCTTCGTACAGACACTGCACTTTGTCACAGGTCAGTCAAATCGAGGATGCGTGCAGTCTGTCGAGCGTCAAGCAAATGTGATTCGCATCTGTCGTTTGGACGAACCCAGAATGACCTTGGACAAGTGCAGACATGTTACTTGGCGATACAATGCCGAGTAAATAGACACAGAGAGATAAATTATTTTCGTTGATTTTCGCACTGAATTTAAGCGGAACAAAACAACGGATAAGGGTGGGTGTTTGAATACACAAAATACTGACAGGGGGCGTGGCGATTGTTTAGGGGAGATAAAGTTTATAATGTTGGTATTTACACTCCTCCTCCCCTTGCTTGTTTACTATCACCCCTGCTGTTTCGTTGATTTTTAATCAATTTGTGTTTATGTTTGATTAAATGTTTGTCCGCTTCTTGATATTATTTTTGTAGATTATCTTCTGGACAATATTATTTTAGCGAACACTGGGATCAGTACCTTGCCAAAAAAATAATAGGTTCAAATCCTAGCTATAAAGAAACAATATTAAGCCTTTGGCGATGTTTCCATGCAACGCGTACCACGGACAACAGACATTTGTTTATGAAAACCTTTGTTATAATAAAAACTCCCGCTGGGGAAATTGTTGTCTTATTTTGTTGCTAGGGAATAAATGCTTTACTTCTGTCACAATTTTGATGTGGACTTCTACTCCCGGCTGTGGAAAAAAAATATTAAAACATTTTAATAAATATACATTTCTATTTATTCATCAATGTTTTTAAATTGAATTTAGATAATTGTTTTTTATTTTGTATATATTAAAATATATCGAAATACTAATTGAAATAGACATAGTCTAAAGTTTTCGATTGCATTTTATAATTGAATATTCAAAAAGCCATTAAAAATGGTATGGAAAATGATATATGAAAATAACTGAAATAATGTTTATTGCTAAAATATGACTATTATTAAATTGGTGAATTTTGTTTTAAAACCGAAATTTGTCAAATATAATTCTATGTGGGATATTTTCAAATGAGTCCCTGGTGAAAATTACCAATATGTACGTGTTGCTGTCACTAGAAATACAATGTAGCCACTACATGCATAGTAAAAACACCAGAATAAACATTTTTACCGATATGCAACCGGTACGAATATTATAGGTACTGTTTTGCATACTGACAAATGCATCAAAAACACATTTCGTTTTGTTCCCGTACTGATTAATTAACGCATTCGTAATGTGTTTGCAGCCAATGGAATGTGGCAAATCAAACATCAATTCTTTTATTTACATTGTTTAACAAATAGTTAAAAACGTGTCACAAATCGTCAACAGACATAAACAATGCAATAATGACAGGTATAAATGTATGTATATACAAATAAATACATTTGAATATGTAAATTTCAACAGACAATAGAAATTCAATTTTCGAATTTAGGCAATTACGAACGTGAATAAAAATCATAAATAATATCAACTTGAATGTTTTTCTATTAGATGAACCGGTTATAAGATCAAGAAGTCAGGAATGTGATGGTGGAACAGGGTATACGGTGGAAATGAAATTTATTCCAAAATAAAAAACGATATGTTACGGATAAACAAGCTATAAAAAATGACATTGATATTATAAAAACGCAAATATTAGTTATAAAACATGACGTATGACATGGAATACTGAATAAGCACAGAAAATATAATATTTATGTGACGTCTGAAAAAAAATACGTATCTACCTGCTGCAAATATATTTGAATAACTCCACATATATTTTTACACTTTCACTTATAAATAACAGCATTAAGCAATCTGAACACTGCACAATACATTTTCGTTAGTTACATAACGTCTAAAACACATACTTTTCCAATTAACAGGTCCGATCGTAAAGAATTAATGAAAACAATTACATATTACGAAATGTCAAATTGTCAAAACTATCCGTTGCCAACGGTGGCGAACGAAATAGTTCTCCTAGAACTAAATTTAATACATCAACAGATGTTTGATTGCAATCTGTTGTTCACTTAAATAGAACACAGAAGTTATTTATAAGAATCGTAGTGGGATTAAAAGTGAAGAAAAAAAAAAACACTTATTAAACAGCAGTTAGTGTCTTTCAACTTCGAGTGACGCGGCTGACCTAGTAACTTCAGCGAACGCAGGTTGGTACCAGTGACTTTGCGCCGGCAACAAGCAGCTGTACTAGCCGTAGTCAGTAAGCGCGTGGTTTTTGTTCGAAGTAGTTTTCTGTGCACGTTTTGTTACGTTTTCGGCTGGATTTTTCGCATAAATTCACCAACAGCATCGGTAATTCATATGGCAAATGCTTTTGTCATTAGTGTCGCATCGTTTGAACATATTTCGGTGTGCAATAGTGTTGTGCAAGTGTGATTTGTTGTGTTGTGAGTGTGTTTACGTGTATAAGTGATCGCTCTCGCTCTGTTGGAATATATATTTAAGTTTTATCCACTGGATTAACGTTTTTAACAAATGTAAGTTTGCTTTTCGATTGTTTATCTTGCATATTTGTGTTTGTGCGTGAGTTTAATTGGGTTTTCATACTTTTAAGTGACTTTTCTTTGTTTACTTCGAGTTTGACGACAACCACGCTACCTTCAGTGACCTGTTTCATGGTGAACACATTCTTCCACGTAAAACTCCTCGCTTGGCCAGTGTTGCTCACGAATATTCCATCGATAAATTCTTGATTTTTATCATGAAAACAATTTCTGTCGGCCCGACAGGAAATTATTATTTTTTATTTTGGTGAAAGTTTCCACCGACAATTCGACGTTTTAATTTAATTATATTAAATACAATATTTATCGCGTTGATTTTTTATATTTATAAAAAGAATTCGACACTTTCTGCACGAAATATATTTATAATGTGAACAAATTTGTTGAAAGTGGTATTAAATATTAGTGTTTTTCGATTATTAACAGACTAATAAACTGATTGAATGATTTTTGTATGGATTTTTGTAATGAAAATATTTAAAAAGCAGACTGAATTGTGAGCATAAATAATAATAAATTATTACAATCTGGATGAAAATGGTTATTACGGTTTGTATTACATTCAGATTAAACACAATATTATGAATATTATCCATTAGGATAATTTGTACGTGATGTGATTGATTAAATATAATCAAGTATAATGTACATTGAAATAATTAAAATCAGTTTATAGCGTTTTCAAATATGATATAATTTTATTAAATTTCTTTAATGGTTCTTTCCTAAATTATAATCCTTATATTATAACTTGAAAAAGCTTGCTAACACATTATTTTATACAAATGAGCCTGCAGCATTTTTTAACTCTAATTACTAACAAAAATGAAAATATTTTTAATCCCGAAACATTTTTCTCCCTACTGTGTTATTCAGTGTTACCACAACAGAAAAGAACAAATGTCCCAAAATGCGTACATAATGCCACTTTAATGATGTGCTAATTTGGGCAGCACATTTTGCGTAATTTGTATAACGACTATGCGTTCATAATTCACAAGTGACAATTTTTTTCATTAATCTTGATAACCACCACTTAATTTGTGTTTTTATATTTAATGGTAAAATCATTTTACTAAATTGTGTAGGCCTATTTTGCACCTGTTAGAATGATTAAAAGTGATTATGTATGTATGTATGTATGTATGTATATATATACAGTAAAGTCGCCATTTAGTGAACTCTCGATTAAATGAACAACCCGATAGAGTGAACACTTAAATTTTAGCATTACGTCCCGTATATAGTGAACAGCTGTAAACCCCGATACAGTAAACTATGGTATTTGCGATACTTCTCTGGGGAATCCCACTAAATATGAATCTAGATGGCACGTAAACGAAAATACTTGAACTTAAAACAAAAAAAATTAAATACTTAATGTCTGGGTACAGGAGAATGTGTGACCGT
Organism: Carabus problematicus; assembly: GCA_963422195.1. Classification (NCBI taxonomy): domain Eukaryota; kingdom Metazoa; phylum Arthropoda; class Insecta; order Coleoptera; family Carabidae; genus Carabus; species Carabus problematicus. The sequence continues at coordinate 1,194,943 of OY728578.1, forward strand.
GTTTGTTAGTAGAATATTTCAGTTTGCTCGTGTTACATGATTTGCGACAAAAATTAGTTCAAATTAACCTGAAAAAAGCGTAAACAACCCAACATTACTTATTTTTCAAAATATTTTTGTACTTTTTGAGTGTAATTCTCAAGAGATTTTGTTTATGTTTTTTTGAACTAGAATTTTGTTTTTTGCTTGAAAATGATCAAAAACCATATGATCGAAACGTCGTATATCTGTTATCATCTTGAACTATAGTCATTTATTCCAATCATTTTGGATTCAATATTTCTCTTTTTCAAAATCTACAATTGACTAAAGAAAATCTACAATAAAATAATGCAAAATCATATTTATGATTGAGTTTTGAAACAAACACACATTACCTTGAGCTAACCATTTTGGATTCAATATTTTTCCTTCTCTTTTATTATTTTACATATACATACATAATTTAGTTGATTTAGGTACCTAGAATAAAAGTTGTTTCTCAAAATATCTGAGTGAGACCAGAACCCCGAAAATGTAAACACCCCTAAAGAGTGAACAGGCTTGGCCGGAATTAGTTCACTAAATCGCGACTCTACTGTATATACAGGGTTAGTCAAAATTACCGGAACACCTAAATAATTCTCCTACCGTAAAGAATTTTAAAAAATGTTTCGTACAAAAGTTTTTTTGTTATAAACAAGCTACCGTTTAAGTATTTTTTAATATACAGGGTGTTCATTTTATTGCGGAAATTAGGTAAACTTTCATTTTTCAAATGGAACACCCTATATTTTTTTACTTTTTTCAATTCTAAGATTAATTCTTAGTATTTTTTGTAGGACTCATTTTTTTATAAAATGCATCATTTTTTAGATATAAGCAATTAATCTGTCGTTTAAATGTCAATTGATTGACTATTTGTCAATTGTTTCATGAAGTTGTGGAGCATTATCAAGCAGGCACATATACTTTAATTTACATTTACTTTAATTTTATGTATTTAATTTGTTATTTTTTTTTATTTTACAATTTTTTTTTATTCCTTTGGTTAAAATAAACGATATGTATGTATGAAAATACTCTTAATTCGAAGTTCAGGAGTTTGGATTAATTGCTTATAACTCAAAAATTATGCATTTTATAAAAAAAAAATTTCCTACAAAAAATACTTAGAATTAATCTCGGAATTAAAAAATGTAAAAATATACAGGCTGTTCCATTTGAAAAAAGAAAGTTGACCTAATTTCCACAATAAAATGAACACCCTGTATGTTAAAAAAATAAGTAAACGATAGCTTGTTTATAACCAAAGAACTTTTGTACGAAATTTTTTTTAAAATTCTTTACGGTAGGAGAATTATTTAGGTGTTCCGGTAATTTTGACTAACCCTGTATATATATATATATATATATATATATATATATATATATATATATATATATATATATATATAAACATATTTATTTGTTTATTGTAATCACATATAACCATTAATTTCGCTGAATTCAGCATTTTCATCTTCTATCCGATCTATGAAGAACAAATTTTTCTACTCCAATATAAATAGTACATTATACACCAATGGAGAGAAACCTCTTATTTTTCCTGAGGTGTAATTTGAAGCCCTCTGGCTACAAATACATACATCGAGGGAAAATGGTGGTCTCTTCGTCGCTAGGGAGTAGATGCTTTACTTCTGTCACAATTTTGATGCCACAGAAACTGGCTTCTACTCGCGGCCGTGGAAATATTGATTTTTTCTTAAAATTAATTGTTTGCTTCTCTGAAAATTTTGAATAGACAAAAAAATATATTTATTTACCAATATGCTTCGAAGAAATTGCGATATATTTGATTAGTTATCTAAAGATAAATATTGACTCGTGCAAATATACATACCAAAAGGCGCCATTGATAAAAATAAGGCCTTATTTGCCAGTTATCAATAAACATGGAATCTTGTTTGCATAATAAGCACAGTAATACAAATATTCCAATCTCTTAAATTTCGATTTAGACGAATTTCATCGTGTATATATATATATATATATATATATATATATATATATATATATATATATATATATATATATATATATATATACACACACACACGTACGCGTGTGTATGTATGTATATTAATTTACGCTGAATTTCAGAAGTTATTAGGCCAAACATATGTACATAAACAATCTTGTCTATTGCATTTCCCGATAACATTAACAAATACAGACATGTCGTCATTTTACTCATCTGCTTGTACAAATAAAGCAATGACTCCGGACTTCTAATTAGCGAAATCGTCTCCGCAATGAATGAATACACGATGACGAATCACGTTAAGCAAATAGGAATAATATTCATACACACAATGTAGCACATGACAGCTGGCTATACCAACTGTTGAACACTAAAATACACTAGTTAATATTCGACACGTGTTTTTTATGAGCCCAGAAGACGCCTTTGTACCGCGAGTGTGTATTGTTTTATACATGACACTATTTTAAGTACTCAGTTCATTAATAATCAGTATCACATCGATGTAGTACTAACTAAATACAACATCTACATGTTATGTATTCAATGTTGGCAGTGCATTTGATGTTTGAAGTTTTGCCTTAGGATACACTCATTTTGGGCCATAATAATAGTACCAGTTGATGAATCTAATTTGTCCCGTAGTGATACCAAAAGAAAATAATTACAAAACACTACATTTATGATCAAAAAAGTAGATTAACTTGGACAATAAATGAAAGATATTGCTCCTAATTATTATTTTAAATCTTCAGATAGTTTCAATAATTTTGTTAGTGCCTTTTAAAACTTCTAGATGCGATCGTAGGTAAGATAAGGTAGGATGGTAGGTACAAGCTACACGTACCTACCATCCTACCTTATCTTACCTGCAATCTCATCTAGAATTTTAAAAAGCAACATTTCGTTTCTTTTTTTATGCATCAAGAATTGGACGACACTAACCTGAATTTTGCTAGAAAACTCACGTTTCTTCATCTTACTTTTCTGAATCTCGAACAACAGATGAAATTATTTATAATGCGTTATAGTTAGAGTAAACTAAAAATAGACACATGTTTCAAAATAAATGACGAATGTTATGGAACTTTGATTTTGATAATGGGCTTCGCCATTTTGCACTACAATATGACTTACAATTGCATTCGCCAATAATTCTCGTATGAATATTCACATGCTATTATTATTATTATGGCATAAAGGTTGTGTTATAATAAAACATTTTTGAAAGCAGCTAGCCGATTGTTAGAACTTTGAGATCCAGCAATATTATAGCATTATGAACCTGTGACATTATATTTTTTTTTATGTAGCAAAATACGCTCGCCGGAAGAAGAGTATTTACAGTTTGTGTTTAAACAATACGTCCTTTGAAATTTATACTAGAGGCCTCTAAAATACATTATTATATCATTCACTTACCGGTAATTGTATGAAATGACCTAATTTTTTTCAACAGTATATATATATATATATATATATATATATATATATATATATATATATATATATATACATATATATGCATGTTTTGTATTTGCATATGTGTACTGCAAAACTTTTTGAAGGTAATGAATTAATTTATCCCGGTGATGTAATACATTCACACTGTGCTGTGAGCAGTGGCGGAGGCAGAATTTTTTGCATCAGCATGTAAGGGCACCAAAATAATTGGCATTCGAATACGAAGTGCAATTTAAATCATTCTCCACATCCCCAAAAGTAGTTACTTAAAAATAATTTCATGAAACATGAACGAAAAATAATTTAATAGAAATATTTACTTATATATTATTCGTTATATTAATGGTTTTCTTCGTGCATATTTATAATAAAAACTGCATAAAATTGTCGATTAAAAAATATATTCACAAATATGCTCACTTGTTCCTCATCATATTGGTGCTGTAATTTGGAGGTTATGTTTAATATTTGTTACGGGAAATTGGTTCGCGAATTTAATTAAAACAAAAACTGTAGAATTTTCAGCGTGCGCCCGTTTCTCACACTCCTGCTCCGCTACTGTATTCTGCCATGTCTAATCTGCGTTCCACATTCCTCATCGCATGCGTCATTCATTATGGCTAATTAACAACTGTTTTATTAGTACTCAACATGTGTAATACTCGTTTGAGCGATAGCTTGTCCTCAATTCTTAACTTTGCCACAAGTACAATGCCAGGTAAAATTGGTAACAATTTCTGGCCTATAAATGAAGTAAAACTGGGAAACAGATTCATAGAAAAGCTTTGTGGAACATATAAAGACATATGGTTTTGTTGTCTGATGTTTAGTTAAAAATGTTCAGGACTGCTGGTCCGAGTTTCAACAACTTTCTAACCTCACGTTGAACCTCGAGTCAAGCAAATTATGACATTGACTAGCTGTTAACTCCAACTAGCATCTGGAAGCCCTAAGTTCGGTTTGTACGTCAACTATTTTTAAAAATAACTGCACATTATCATTTGTACCACCAACTATGGCGGTTGCAACCGCATAGAACGCGGTACTAAATGTATATTTACACGGTTTATAACCTGGTAAATGTTACAATAATTCAGAACCCCCCCAAAAAATTGAATTTAAGCCTGCAATTAGAAAAGATATTTTATTTTCACTTTATATTTTAATGTACTATTTTGCTATTTGAGCTAACAATAAACTATTATAAATTTGTTCTGTGTACACCCTGTTCCACTATCCCATTCCTGACTTCTTCACTTGTAATAATAGATATTGCGGGTGCTATATCCTAACAGTACAAATCCTGTGAAATATTTCAATAAGTAATAAGATTCGAACATAATTGTAAACCTGATCGCCAAAACGAATAGCCATATCCATATTTCCTCATTCAACAATCTGCTGGTTCTTCTAATGTAGCTCGTAATTTATTATGTCTATATTTATCGCTGATTCAGGAGTTCTAAGAAATGATATCGCACGAACAAGTTGTGACAAGCATGTTCGGATACTAAACACAGCAAGTCGTGTAAAAAAAAAATAGAGCATGCGTCAGATTATTTTTATGCCAGGAAAGCCTTTAATATTTTGCACTGACATTAACATATGCTCTTAGGAACAACAGGAAATGTACAATCATAAAGCAACTTGGCATTTTTTTTCTTCTTCTTTTGTATAAATCCAGGTCAGACTGATAACCCCCAGTTAATTCATCAATGAGTTCATTAATTAAATCAACTGCTTTGGTGAAAGTGAATTGATGATTCTGATGGAATATGATCTCGATTTGTCGAGCGATTCGGCTTTCAATTATAAAGAAATAGGATTATGCTCAGGAATGATTTTAAATATAATATTCATCGTCAATATTATAAGAAGTAATATGCCCGTTTAACAAACTCGTCAATTTCAGTTGCCGTTCGAACTTTCGCTCATTATCAAGTGATGATTTTAAATTTTCTAATATAATTTTTAAACAGACATTGGAATTTCAAAATTACAAGGCAAATCAATGTCTACTTCTTGCTGGGAATTGGGCATCATTTTTTTTTTTGTAAGAATTCACATGGCATTTAGAATACTATAATTTGTTTAAAGTTCTTTCAATTTGCATCTTCATATATCCATGTTGACAGGCTATGGTTAATACAATATTTACACGTTAAACCAGGCATGCGGATTATAGACACTCGGACGGCCCTTTTTACCGACGAAAGTAATCCCATGAAGTATGTCGTAATCCAAGATGGTCCCATTGCGTCTATCAACCGGAACTTCATACACTTCATTCATCTTTCATCTAAAAAAAAAACTTCTTTATTTCGCTCCGAATCTCGGCCATATTCTCTCTTGAGTTATAAAGAATTGTCGCCCAATATTCTCGGCAAAGTTTTGACTTAGTTTAGGCCATTAAATTACTGTATTATCCCCAGGAAGAATTAGCTGTTTTCATTTAAAATACACAGGTTGAATTTCAAACCGAGCTTTTAAAATTACAGGTATGAAACCTCAAGATAATAAAAGCTAATAAACATGTGAAAATTATTACTATTGTAAAAACAAGGTTTTATTTTTTTACATAAAAAAAATCAAATAAAAACTCTGTTTTAAACTCCCGCAGTGTGAATCCGGCTTCCCATGGCCTGCTGGGATAAAGGTATGCGCTGTTTATTATCATGGCTAGCTGCGATGTCCACTGTTTACCAGAAGGTGCACATAACCTTCATATTGTCTTGTTCACTTCAACTCACAGCGGTTCTCAAACTGTTTGCCGTGCGAGCCAACATATTTAGTACACTGTATTCGGCCAAACATTCAAATTACGTCATTGTTTAGGGAAAACCTAACAAGCGTGAATATCACTATATATTTGTAAATATATTTAGTATATATTATATATATATATATATATATATATATATATATATATATTTTCAGTCGACAATTTTATTCAGTTTTTATTATTAATATGCACGAAGAAAACCATTAATATAACGAATAATATTAGTAAATATTTCTATTAAATTATTTTTCGTTCATTTTTCATGAAATTATTTTTATTTTGTGTTCTTATTAATGGCAACGCTGAAAACAGATATTACACGTTTATAGTAGACGTTTCTTGGCGACTTGTACGCTGTAAATGTGTTTTCGTGTAGCAGAACATTGTTTTAATCCGTTGTAGAACGCGTGTAAACGTAACTCGAACATGACGTCATAATTTCTAGTGACATTGCAGTGATGACGTTAATTCGTTGTTTGACCGGATACAGTATAGTTGTTCTACGACCCAAAATACTTCACTAGATTCTCGCATTGGCAGAAGATAGCAGCATTCAAAATTGAACGCAACAGAATTTGGCATCACGACTCTTAGTTTGAGAACCACAGCTCTAAGGTATACCTGAGCGCTTTCATTTCAAGTTACTGCTGGTTTCTTTCGTTTATGATGTTGCTGTCTTGTCATTTTCTTGTCTCCACCCCCTGCCCTTCGAGACCGTCTTTGTTCTTTGTTTTCTTGTGGTGCGAATTCGGGTAAAACCTCACAGAAGTATTCAAAAAATTACAGTCTGTTCTTGTTTGAACAATGCGGATGAATCCAGTTTTTAAACTAACTAGGAATGTATACAGACATACATGCCTGCAGCTCATCGACGTATGTGCAAGTCTGAATATATCACAAATTATTATTTATTTAGATTCACTTTTAAAATCCTAGGTGCCTAGGTCGCAAACAAAACAACAAATTTAAAACAAGTGTGAATACATTTTCTTCTCTTGACAAAAGCAAAGCAAACTAAGCCGACTATAAATGCATTGATCTTCTTTTGTTCAATTTTTAATTAAAAAATATTTTTTTCTCCAATGGTCTTACATAATTTTTCAAAATAAAAAATATGGAAAAATATTGTTCCATTTCCTGCATATGCATGAAAATTTTAAATACAATTGAACAAAAAATAACGCAGAAAAAAAATAAAAACTGAAAAAATATTGGAAAATATTTTTTTTCTCAAGTACGAAGGAAAATTTTGAAAAATAAAATGTACCTTGCACAACTAGACCATAACACGTATCTGCAGAAAAAATTTCATAAAAATCCGTTGGGTAGTTTAGGAGATCTGGGTGGAACAAAAAATCTCGTACGAGAGAGCGAGCGAGCGAGCGAGCGGACGAGCGACATACATACGGACATATGTTGTAATAGTCATTTCGTGATCCAGGGGGTCTGTCCGGGATTTCTGTGCAAAAATTTTTGAAATCGGAAGATGCTACAGACATCGTACCGAACACTATAGCTCTTCGACAGGAGGTCGATGAGCTAAAAATAAATAATGTGAAACGAAACTACAACATTGGACAATGCGAGTTCGAAGATTAAGTTTTAAAAAATTGTTTTTCATTCGCCTTTTCTGGAAGCCTGCAATTGTAGAATATTGACATTTTGGTCAGCTCTGGTTCAAAGGCAAAAGTTCGTAATAGTAGTGCCATTATATCCAAACATATCTCTCTGCTTTTTCTAAGGGAAATATTATTTTAACAACCTTGCTGTATAGCCTAGTAACATGCGCCCTACGTATAGACTGTTCCACAATCACATTCCGGGCTTCTTGACTTATAATAATTAGTTTCGTGCCAGTACTATATCCTAACGTTGGAAATTCTATGAAATATTTCTATTGCTAATAAGACTCAATCAAAATGTACGTATATACTGTTCCACAATCATATTCCTGACTTCTTGACTTATAATAATTAGTTTCGTGCCAGTACTATATCCTAATGTTGGAAATTCTATGAAATATTTCTATTGCTAATAAGACTCAATCAAAATGTACGTATATACTGTTCCACGATCATATTCCTGACTTCTTGACTTGTAATAATTAGTTTCGTGCCAGTACTATATCCTAACGTTGGAAATTCTATGAAATATTTCTATTGCTAATAAGACTCAATCAAAATGTACGTATATACTGTTCCACGATCATATTCCTGACTTCTTGACTTGTAATAATTAGTTTCGTGCCAGTACTATATCCTAACGTTGGAAATTCTATGAAATATTTCAATAGGTAATAAGACTCAATCAAAATGTACGTATAGACTGTTCCACAATCATATTCCTGACTTCTTGGCAGTGCTGATCGCAAGCATAAATCCCAACAGCCGTGACGTGCCGAGCAGAATGTATGCTAGGTCGTTTTATTTGTTCTCAGAATGCATGTCGGTATGTTGAATTCATTCACTATTTTATCAATGCTCGGCGTATACTGATAACACCAAGCTGCAGGATAAGACTTGTGTCACTTTCAACAGAAATCGTCGCTGATAACGGGCATCTTGAAAAAAGGCGCCATAGTCTTATCTTATCAGCCGTTAAATAAATGTTGTCGTTGAAGGAATATCAGTATTTAGTGTGGATTTATCTGTTGTTAAATGTGTTGTGTTTGTTTAGACTATTTCGAAATATAAACCATAGTATGTTTATGGAATCATAATATCCGTAAGTAATTATTTAATCTTACCGTATGGTATATAAGCGATACTACTCTTGCTATCGCCTTTATAAGATTATCCCCACCCTTATTTAGTTAGGAAAGAGATTCACTATTCAGGGTCGTGCATATGCTTGCTTAAAACAGTTTGTATTTGGAAATAGGTATTGATGTATATAACTCAATCGTTGGCTGCTCTATCCGACAGGAGCTAATCTCACTATGTATTCCCCTCTCCTCGTGCAGTGGACAGATCCATACTTGTTGGTATACATTGCTATATATACAGGGTGTCCCAAGAAATCTGGGACATCGGGAATTAACATGTAAATATAGAAATATTGTGATTATGGGGTGAACAAGACATGTTAGAGCAAAAGTGCAAATAAAACAGTTGTTCAGAATTAAAAACTGCCTAATATGATGTTATGTTCAGTGCTCAAATAGTTTTGTATATCGAGTAAATCAAGTTTGAAATGACAGATCAGGAGGTCATGGAACAAAAATTACATGTATTTTTGTTAGTTACAACAACAAATAATCAAATCATAGCATTTTTGTTAGTTACAACAACAAATAATCAAATCATAGCATTTTTGTTTCACAACCTCCTAATCTGTCATCAAAATGTAGTATTTCAAAATTGATTTACTGATTATATGCACATATCTGAGCATTAAATATGGCATCTTCACATGTAGTTTTTAATTCTGAACAACTTTTTTATTTATACTTTTGCTCTAAAATGTATTGTTCAGACGTAATCATAATATTTGTATATTTACATGTTGATTCGCTAGGTGCCAGATTTCTTGATATCTATGCGTGGGTTGTAGGTCTACATCATCAATCCTAACCGGCTGTGTCTGCATATGACATGTACACGCTCCAACCACATAGGAACCATACGGGTTGTCACCTGAAAACCACATGTGGTTAAATATATCTTACAGTTACTGATCTGAATTGTTAAACCTGTACATGTTGATCAATGAAAACAAATTCTATCAGGGGCAAGCTCTATTCTGTAGTTGTTTCTTTGCTCGGAGCAATTATAACATTGATAATAGTACATTATACACCAAGGGAGAGAAACCACTTATTTTTCCTGAGGTGTAGTTTGAAGCCCGAGGGCTTCGCCCTCGGGCTACAAATACATCGAGGGAAAAATGGTGGTCTCTCTCGAGGTGTATATACTATTTTTTCCACGTTCGGGAGTAGAAGCACTGAATTTCATAAATAATAAATTATAATAAATCGGAACGAAATTGCAATATTTAGAAACCTTTGGCGATGTTTCCATGCAACGCGTACCACGGACAACAGACATTTATTTACAAAAACCTTTGTTATAATAAGAACTCCCTTATGAAAAGTGTTTTCGCGCCTGGGGAGTAAATGCTTCATTTCTGTCCCGCGTTTGACGCCATAGAAACCGACTTCTACTCCCGGACGTGTAAAAATGTTTTTTTTCGAACTTTTGAGCAACAGGCCATCATTTCCAAAGGTTGCTTTTCGTTATAGATATAAATGTTTTATCTAATGGAATATGACCGAACGATTGTGAGAAAATAAAGGGTCTTCTAGGTGGTGAGCAGAAGGGAAGGAATGAAAGAATGAGACAACGAAAGTTCTACGAAATTCTTTATTATACCTGAATACATGAAAGATAATAGACACGAATCGGCAGATGCACTTACAGCCTCGTAAACCAGTGATGCACAACCGGCGGGCCTTTTTCAAATTTTTCATTTTTCACAATAAAATAATAGTACATTATACACCAAGGGAGAGAAACGTCTTATTTTTCCTGAGCTGTAATTTAACAAATACATCGAGAGAAAAATGGAGGTCTCTCCTGAGGTGTAACTACTATTTTTTCTACGATCGGGAGTAGAAACACTTAATTTCATAAAGAATTATAATAAATCTGAGCGAAATTGCAATATTTAGAAGCCTTTGGCGATGTTTCCATGCAACGCGTACCACGGACAACAGACATTTATTTACAAAAACCTTTGTTATAATAAGAACTCCCTTATGGAAAGTGTTTTCATCCCTAGGGAGTGAATGTTTCGTTTCTGTCCCGATTTTTACGCCATAGAAACCGACTTCTACTCCCGGACGTGTAAAAAATAAATTAAAACATATTTTTAAAAAACAAGCTTTTCTTAAATTGCACTAAAAAGAATTAAACGTGTGGGGCGCACATGTTTATATAAATTGGACATTAAAGCCCTTATTCCCTAGGGATGAAAAAAGCAACAATTTCCCTAGGGGAGTTTTTATTATAACAAAGGTTTTTGTAAACAAATGTCTGTTGTCCGTGGTACGCGTTGCATGGAAACATCGCCAACGGCTTCTAAATATTGTAATTTCGATCCGAATTATTAGAATTCTTTATTCATTAAGTGTTTCTACTCCCGATCGTGGAAAAAATAGTAGTTACACCTCGGGAGAGATTACCATTTTTCTCCGCGATGTTTTATTTCAAATTACAGGTCTGGAAAACTAAGACGTTTATTTCTGTTGGTGTATAATGTACTATTTCATTATCTACGTAGAATTATGTAAATGTTTATACATTTGTATAAAGCTATACGAGCTTGTAGTGTCTGTTCATGAATGCCGAGCTTGTCTGTTGACATACAAGTTACTGCCTGACATCTTCATGAGATGTGTCGTGCATAGACGAGTATTTACTGGCATGGTTCTGATTGTCCCGCTAGTGAATGGCAACATGACATACAGCAGTCAATATATACAGCTTGCTGAATGTCCTTATCACCACTAGAGCACCCTGTATACTCTGAACTACACTGTACAGTATGTTCCAGTATAATATTAATACTACATTTTCTTTTGATCGTGCTATTCCGAGCATACCCGATTGCACAATACAATCTCATTAATTTGTTTACCCTGAAGATTATTCTACATCGTCGCACACGTAACTTTGCTGTTCGACATTTATTATACACATAGGAGATCAATAATTAGTACAGACACGAGCACTTTGTAAAAAAAATACAGTAATTAACAGGGCTTGCACATAAAAACTAGTCTAAAACATCTTCCAACAAACATCGATGATGTTATGAGACATTAAATCGGTTTTTTTATCGTCTATGTGTTGAAAACGTCAAGATGTAAGTACATCTTAACGTACAACAGATGCGTTGTCAAGGGAATTGATACCTTTTATTTTAAAAGTGGTATTATTTCATCGAAAAACGATATGAACCCGTATAATTCGAATCTCGTTAGTGGTCTTCACAATAGTGAGGTTAGTGTACCCGTATTTAAGCACGGAACTGTCAAAATCACAAGCCTACAAGATGTTCTCAATCCAGAGGACAGTATTTTTGTTTCCCATCAGTTGGTAACATTGTCCCGTGTTAGTGGTTTTGCCTGGAAGGCTCTATATCAGTTAGAAGACGTTGCTGGTGCTTGTAGAATAGATAGTTTCATTTATGCCTCGAGGTCGTACTGTTTCTTCATTTGATTACTAACACTGCATTAGGACCACGGCCCAGTTCGATGAACTTTTGGACCTGGGGGAATTTTCGATCGACCCCTTAGGGAATCTAAAGCTAAAGATATCCTTCGAAACATGCATCAGTTGTTTTGTTTCAAGTCCCCTTTTAGTTTGTTGTGTTTTCGGTGTCAGACTTGCGGTTGCAAAGGTTCAGATTGTGTTGTTAGTTCTTTGAACTTGCGGCTAGATGGCACTGAAGGCAGAAAATACTAACTAACTAAAGAACATTTACCTGAGTTTGTTACGACAATGTTCCATTTGAATTATGAAAACGATCCTATTTCCTATGTACAAGATATTAAAATTTCCTTACGTATCAGTGGTTATATTTGAATTGAAATGCTTGTGAACGTACTCGAAATATACCCTGTTAAATTAGGAGTTATGGTAACTTTCAAGGGTCGCTGCTACCCCTAAACTTGGGACACTCTTAACGATTGTTTTCATGGGAAATGCAAGCAAAACTAAAGTTTTCGGAATTCATGTTCAACGTTGTTATGGTAACCGCGTTCAAAGATCTTTTTTGCTGTCCTTAAATGCTTGTGTAACGTCGCCAAAGCACCCTTCAGAGCAAGGGGAGAGGGGTACTGATATTTGGGCCACTCGCAAATACCTGGTTTTTGCCTCTCCAAAATTTAAACACTGAATGTCAAACTGCGGTTACATTTCAAATTAGAGATTCGGAAAATTAGCGTTAAAAATTATTATTGGGACATTACAATTAATACCTAATCTTGGTCTTGCATCCTAGAAATATTCTACAGTGACGCATCGAATATTAGTTGTTTGAATTGTGAAATAGTTTTATATAAATACTAATATAAACTTCTTCTTTCTTTCCAGATGTGTCAATTTTGGTGTTTATAGTGTGCCATGAACGTCTTTGTGCAAAGAGTCAAAGCCTACATTTACGTAAAGCAATGGTAAGTTTCATCAAATAACTGCATCCGATAGAATATTGTCTTCCTCCTGTCTTCCTTATTCCCAATAAGTATACATTCCTCACGCAGAACGGATTCCCAATCATGCTCAACCCCAAAGATTTTTTATATTTCTTGTTTGGCGTTGAGAATTACGTCTTTGAGCAATTCTCCTAAAGAATTCCGCGATAATCTCGGTTGTCTTCCATCTCTTTTTGTGCTGCCTGCTAGCTAACGAAATTACCAATCGAATTTCACAATGTTTAATTCTCTTCTGGCACATGTTAGAACTAATTCGCTATCAGTATCTTCAACTAATAATTATAATAAATACACTTTCGTTTCGTTGTCTTTCCTCCGGCTCAGATTTACTTCCAACGCCCGGAACGAAGACCATTTCTCAAGCTACTCGTTACCGGAATTGCACCCGGAGGATTATATTTATGACTCCGTGAACCGTACTGATGTTCCGGTCAAAGCTAGACGAGAAACACCGTACTGCTATCGACACATAAGGCACAGTTTCGCTCGAGTATATGCTAATATGCACATAGTATATTTAATGGATTCTAATAAGATGAATCTATTTATCTCAATTTTCATATTGTAGGTTAAATTAAGCTGGTATTAATATGCATACGCCGTGGATAGAATTGAAAACATGGTCATTTGGTAAGTAAAAATCTGGTGTGGTCACCACACGACTTTCTTATACTCCATTTAAATTGGCACATATTTGACATTGCAAACGCGTATTTCTGTAAATATTTTGTCTTTGTTTTGTTTTCATAGCATATATATATTTTAAATACATGCCAATATATAAATACATTTTACTCAAAATTGGATAAAGATAGAACAAAAATGCATAGAACATTTTTTCTTAAAATTATTGGTTCCTATAGCTGTTTTTCAAAACTTTTTCCATGTCTCTTTTAATTTCTCCCAAAATTCGCAATGTTCGCTTTTGTTGTTCAGTAAACTTCCTCTTTCTGTTGTGCGATTATGCCAAAAATTCTACAAAGATATCTTCCTTTTGTGTCTCCTAATTAGTTTTATTAATTGAATTTTTAAATTCTGATTTAAAAATATGTATTGCTGTTAAACAAACTGCAATCTTTGCTGAAAATAGTACAAAAGGAATTAAAAAATGAATTCTATTAAAAAAAATTGGAGTATCGGGTTTGATGACAAAATAGTGCGATTAAAAATTTGAAAATTTTACCGCATATACAAAGCTACACACAATGGAAGGGCATAAAAATCGTCGGCTTTGTTCTCGGGAACAATTAAATGCTTTTTAACAGTGTTGGCAAAGTGCAGGAAAATACAAATTACGCAAAAATGTAATATCCCTAGGAGTGTACCACAATACGGCGCTATATTTAGTTGATACTCGAAAATTAAAATATGTTTATAACTTTTCGAAAAGTTACACGTCAAAATTCACGCTTTTTTTGTGTGCTGAATTTTGCGAATGACAATATCAAATCGTGAAACTCATCGTTTCGTAATTCTTCTGATGACAAATTTTCCCGCATTCCATCGATATATTACAACTTCTAATCCATTATCCATCGATAGATTTGTCGTCCTCAATCTGTTGTACATCCCTAATGACATAAATTTTCACTTGCATCGAAGACAGCCGCGTATTTTCTTTGTTTCCAGCTCCCAGTCTGAAAACATCTGAATATCACGAGACGGGATCGAAGCCATTTGATTGATTGAGTACGGATCACAGCGTAGTCTGGTTAGGTGATCCGCTTTTATCATTCATCTTCATCTATTTCAATGCGCTGCTATTTGCTGTTGTTTTATGTTGTCTTTCCGTTCAATGTTTCTCTGTTCTTCCATTTTCAAAGACCTCTAGATTCAGATTGACGGAAAATGTAGTTCAGTTGAAATAGGAAAATTTATGTTCAGAAGATTTCACGTCCGATGATTTGGCGTTTATTTGAATTTTCGTTCGGAACATGTATGGTCTAGAGATTGAGAAAATCGATGGCAATAATTGTAAATATTCTTCAGGATGCAATTGTATTCCTCCAGGAATGCCGCTAATTTTGCAGCAAAGGATCACCATGATAAATACTCCTAGGACTCCCGTGAATAGACCCGTTTCTGTAGCCGAATCCATCAGGAAGTTAATGTACTGCATTCGAATGCTGGACGCCAAGTCACGCCACGACATGCCAATTTGGTTGCTCGATGGAATACTGGCAAATAGTATTTCCTTTCCATTTTCCTCCACACCCCTGAACATACGCAGCGTACCAACGACATAAACGACAGTGGTAGAACCGTATAGGTGTTCGCAGAAACGTATACCTCCACTAGACCCCCCCCATTACATCGACTGTCCTCGCTCTTATCCAATATCGAGTACAAATTTATAGTTTCCGGCCGTCGCGTTTTTGTGCCCTCCCAGTGTGATTGGATTCCAGGTCCGGGCTGCACGGAATGTTTATTAGAATCCGATAATACGCGGGAATTGAGTTTCGAATCCTTTGTTACAAGGAATTAAAACTTTCCAGGGAAATTGCATCTGTTGTTGGTCCTACGAGTGGGATTGCTACGAATGCAAGTACGGCGAATGCATAATGAATCCTCGGGCTAATTTAAGAGACGCCCATTGCGATAAGAGTTGTGTTCTTTGATTGGAGTCGTCGCGAAATTGCAACGAACAAGCCGTCAGATTGGATGCTATAATATGTAATTTTTGCTTGTACTTATGTAATAGAATCTTGTTCAGTACTACAATACACATTTAATTTACCAACGTAATTAATCTGTCCCGTGCAGTGTTGTCGTTTCGACAGCTTTTAAAACTATAAGAGTATTCTTGTACGAACGAATATATCGCAGTTCATTTTTCATGGTTTGGAAATTAACCTTCGCAAACGTCGATAGCTTTTACGCAGTCTATTACAACTTGGGGAGCCTACCAAATTGAGTTTCCATAAGCTGTTTCCAATCTAGCGCGATGGAAGTATAAAGCGAATCAATTTTATACCCTAGGTGTAGCGATAAATATACCGGGTGTCCCAGGAAATCTGGGACGTAGGGATTGAACGTGTAAATGTGGAAAAATTGTGATTACGGACTGAACAATAGATTTTAGAGCAAAAGTGTAAATAAAACTAGTATTCAAAGAATGGGTTAGTCACCCATGCCTGCAGCTCATCGACGTATGTCCAATTCTGAATTTATCACAAATTATTTACCTAAATACACTTTTAGAATCGTAGGTGCCCAGGTCGAAGTAAAACAACAAATTTAAAACAAGTGTGAAACCATTTTCTTCTGTTAACAAAAGCAAAGCAGACTAAGCCAACTATAAATGCATTAATCTTCTTTTGTTCATGTTTTAATTAAAGAATAATTTTTTCTTCAATGGTCTTACATAATTTTTCAAAATAAAAAATATGGAAAATTATTGTTCCATTTTCTGCATATGCAAGAATATTTTGAATACAATAGAGTGGAAAATAAAGGAGAAAAAAAATAAAAACTGAAAAATTTTTGGAAAATATTTTGTTTTTCAAGTACTAAAGGAAAATTTGAAAAACAAAAAATCAGGTGCACAACTAGACCATAATACGCATTTATAAAAAAAAATTCATAAAGATCGGTTGGATAGTCTAGGAGGAGTTAGTGGAACAAAAACCGTACGAGCGAGTGAGCGAGTGAGCGAGCGAGCGAGCGAGCGGACGAACGACATACATACGGTCACATATTGTAATAGTCATTTCGTGATCCAAGGGGTCTGTCCGAGATTTCTGCGCAAAAATTTTTAAAATCGGAGAATGCTACAGACATCGTACCGAACATTATAGCTCTTCGACAGGAGGTCGATGAGCTAAAAAGTTGTTCAGAATTAAAAACTGCATAATATGACGACATATTCAGTGCTCAAATACATTTGTATATCGTGTAAATCAAGTTTGAAATATTACATTCTGATGACAGATCAGGAGGTCATGGAACAAAAATTTCATGTATTTTTGTTAGTTACAACAACAAATAATCGAAACCATAGCATTTTTGTTTCACAACCGCCTAATCTGTCATTAAAATGTAGTATTTCTAAATTGATTTACTCGTTATAGAAACACATCCGAGCATTAAATATGGCATCATATGATTGCAGATTTTAATTCTGAACAGTCTTTTTATTTATACTCTTCCTCTAAAATGTATTGTTCAGAAGTAATCACCAATTTTCGATATTTACATGTTAATTCCGTATGGCCCTGATTTCTACCTGCTATGCAATATTTATTGTTTAACTTTCAAATAATAAACGTTATTGCTCGAAATATCCCGGCAATTCTTCTTACCACATTTGCCCGGCTGCCTTGCTCTGAAGTTCAAAATTATTGACCCTTGACCCCGAATGTAATTCGTACGTGAGCCGAATGCATAACTCGAAGAATCAACATTAGAGACCGCTCACTTCAGCACACGTGTAAGTGCTAAATATAGATGTTACGTACACCTCAGCGCCGCACAGTGGCGTACTAGACGAACTACTGCTTCAACATATCACCCTTAATGTGAAATGTATGTTTGGATTAGGTTATTGAATTTTATCAAAGAAAATCGTTCTGGGATAATACCTTTTGTACTTCTAAGAGTGGAGTAGCCTTCAAGAGAAAATCGACTGCCCCGAAATATTATATTTTGTTTATTTGTGAGACGTCAATAATGCAGACCGAAGTCTCGATACTAACGAAATAACAATATTTCTTTGCCCACAAATCGTTTGTTTCTGATCCAACTCAATTATCGTCATACAGCAAATATCAGCAGAAGTTGAATATATGGAACACCATTTGATAGTTCCACATATCGCATGACGTATTTGTGAATACAGACTTCTGACAATGGGCAAATCGACACAAAAAGAAATAGAAGTTGTATGATAAACGTGTGCAATGTTCAACAATAGTAAAATGATTATCGGATATAGCAGAATGGATGAATGTGCTGGCCAATGGAAAAGCGGGTACCGCTCCAGCCTATCCTTTCATATCTCTTGCAGGACCACAAGGGTCATCTAGCTGGAACCCCATTAGCTACATTTGCATAGCTCCGAAATTCTGAAATAGAATAATCGATTAATGCGTATTTCAGCTGCGTGAATCGTTGATACTCTCAGTCCAATGTGCAAATGGATTTTGCCGAAATGATTATTCGCAAGATGCAATGATTATGAGGTTTCACGAAAAGAATTTCAGAAGTATTTGATATCTTGCTGGTACCGGGGAAATACATCGTACAATACACTCACACGAGACATACGCCATTTGTTACGCCTCAGCAGTTACGCCGATACTCTTTTGTTCCGATCAATCATGGCACATTCGATAGAGGAAGATAAACGTGAAGATTTGCGGGGAGATTTTAAGAAATTTATGAGAAATTATTGCTTACAGGTGATACTGACATTTAGCTTGTTCTGCCCGGAAAATCGTGATATATAACGCACGAACAGACATACACAAATATACCGGGTGTCTCAAGACATCTGCGACATAGGCAATTAACATGTAGATCTAGAAAATCTGTGATTACATCTGAACAATACATTTTAGAGCAAAAGTGTAAATAAAAAAGTTGTTCAGAATTAAAAACTGCATAATATGATGTTATGTTCAGTGCTCAAATATATTTTTTTTTTTATTTCGAGTAAATCAAGTTTAAAATATTGCATTTTGACGATAGGTCATGGAGGTCATGGAACAAAAATTGCATGTATTTTTGTTAGTTACAACAACAAATAACCAAAACACCGTTTTCGTTTCACAATCTCCTAATATGTCATTAAAGTGTAGTATTTCAAAATAGATTTACTCGTCATAGAAACATATCTGAGCACTGAATATGACATCATATTATGCAGTTTTTAATTCTGAACAACTTTTTTTATTTACACTTTTGCTCTAGAATGTATTGTTCAGAAGTAATCAGAATCTTTCTATATTTACACGTTAATTCCCTATGGCCCAGATTTCTTGGGACACCCGGTACAATAACCATTTGTATCGTTAGGCGAGTCTCTCGATATTTGTGATTACGGTTTTAAGTTGAATTTGTAACAAATTAATTTAAATCTGATTTGCATAGTGGACAGAGCGAGAGACTACTCGTGATTGTTTTATGCAAATTTGTCAATTTTCGAACGGCTATTTATTGTTAAGCCTATTGAATTAATCGACACTAATTGCGCATTGGGAAAATCAATAATAAATTTGTAATTATTCATGTATAGATACAACTTTTATATTTACACTTTAGTTCTAAAATGTATTGTTCAGAAACTATGTTAATTTCCTATGTCCCAGGTTTTTTGGGGCACCCGGTATATATATATATATATATATATATATATATATATATATATATATATATATATATATATATATTTATAGTAAAGTTTCATATAATTATCTGTTATATAAATTAGAATTAAAATGACTAAACCTGTAGTTTATTAGTTATAAAATAATTTTCCAAAAATCATGTGTACAAATAATATTTTTCAGAATTGATTCTACACCACTTTTATATCATTAGATTTGCGCTGAATATATAAATAGGTAATAAGGTAAGTACAATTAGTGTTAGATTTGTTATATTATTGAGTGAGACGATCTGAATATTGTCAACAGAGTTTTATTATTTGAATAAAATCGTACAGCCGTTGCAGTGCGATGCATAAAATGCAGAATTGAAATTTATTGAATAGGGTATTGCATACTTTTCTGCAAATATCATTCGCTTGCTCCTCTAGGAATGCAATATATGAAAATATTATTGAAAATACCTGCACATTTATCCAACTGTCATATTTCTATTTCATTTGTGCCAATTATCTGTACGTATAAGTATCGTGTTTACCTGACCTGTACAATACCGGGCGACTCTTTAAATGTATGATTAGTCCGGGCTATGAATTTTCAATTAAATTGACAGTTGATAGTATTATTTGAATTGTCAAAGTGCCACTTTAAAATAAGTAAGTTTTTCGTACAGACAGTTATTTTAAGAACGCCAAACGCCAACGAAAATGGTGAATTTTGACAATTCAAATAATACTAACCACTGTCAATGGTACCAATGTACAAATCAAAAAAGATCACCCGGTATTAATGCTACACGGAGCTTGTAATCTTGATTATGTGGATGTGATTAACGCAGAATCTTGGTCAGAAATACGCCAAGATGTCATTGTCATTGTCTGTTCGTCTAACTTGTCTGTTTTTGACAATTCGCGTTGATGACATGCCTCATTTTCAACCATCACTTCCTTGTCATTACATATTTTACAAAAGTCTCCCGCCGCTGGCTCTTCACCCTCCCTCCTCCGTGTTCCATGTTCCTGTGAGGAAGGTTATTCTGCATTGAATTTTCGGCAATTTATAATGTTCACAACTGGTTGTTCAAAGTTAGCCTGAAGGAATTCGTGCGCTTTCAAGGGAAACTGGTGACTTGCGAAGGGTCTCCTCCATAAAGAAAGGGCCCTTGTGAACAGCTGACTCAGACCTCGGTTTGCACAGAGCAGTATTAAGGCCCCGTTATTATACAGCGAAATATTAATGATTGCAAGATTTGTGATGGTTTTGGAAAAATTTACCCTCCAGTCGATATTGGGTGTGAAATGTAAACGCGTGAATCGAAACGAACAATTTGATGATGGCATTAAACTAAAATTAGTTATGAGACTTGAATTTTGTTAATATTTAGAAGCTTGCAAGATTCGCAAAAATTGTCAATTGTATCACCTTAATGTAAGATGTTCAAAAGTATCATTAAATACTTTAAAATATACTTGTTCTTTGTAGGAGTTCATTGCATTAAAGAAATACTCGCTGAAGAGATCCGAAATATTGGCTTTTCGTATTTGAATATCGGTATTCGTTAATATTAATCTTCATCTTGCTTTTTTTTTTTGTTTATGTTATCAGAAACTTTTCTCGTTCTCAACGCAAAACATTTCTTTCTAACGTTTCCAGTATTTATTTTTAATTCCACATGTATTTACTTTGGTTCTCTTCTTATATATTTCCAAACTTGTTTGGCCCTTATTTTCGGCGACTTTGTTTCTCTTCTTGTGGTTTAATTTTCGATTAAAGATCCTCGTAACATTTGCTTTGGCATTGTTTGAATTTCCATACGTGTCCGTAAATTCTTTTCCAGCCTCACATCTCTCTTGGAAATTTTAAATATTTGATGTTTCTATTCCATACTTATTATTCCGAGCACAGTCCAATGTTGTTTTTTCGCTCTAGTTTATTCGTTTTTTCTTTCTGGCTAATATTTGCTCTGATGGTTTGGTTTGTTTGTTATTCGATTGCATGAAAATGGGCCCTTCTGACTGGAGAGTGTGATGAAAATGGGGCCCCTCTGGCTGGAGAGGCTAATGGAAATGGCCGTTGGATTTTTCTATTAAATATTCTCCTAGCTTTTCATATTTATGTGTTCCGCAATGAAGATATTTAAAAAGTATTACGATATTGTAAAAGTAGGTTTTGGTGGTTATAAACTTCGTATTAAGACTGGCTCAGTTTAAAGAATAGTCCTACTACAGTGCCTCCACATTTCATCCCAATATTCCGCAACAAATGTCTCGCCTGAATTTCCACCCGCAAAACCTTCAGCGTCATCTTAATATTTATAATAAATCCTGACTTGGCCGTTAGCTTATCGCCGCCACAAAAAGAAACAGGGCCGTAACAAAGCCGAAATCTGATTAAAACTCCACAAGTCTTCGTAATTTCGTCTTGCCGCTAACAAAGCTTCAAGATTAATCATCAACTTTGAACAATTTCGTCCGAAATGGACGGCAAAAATTTTCACCAATATAAACAGCTTCACATCCATCCATTTGGTGGGCGGCTGATGGGGATGAGTTGACGGGGCGGGGCGGGGTGGGGTACGTGTTTACAAGGCATAGATGGAGCTGTCAGGACTGTACAAAACTTAATTTCATCCGACATTTTGAGTAATTATGAACATAATAGGAATAACGTTGGAAGAGTGGAAAATTACTTCAAGCTTCTTTAATGGACGGATTATATATCTGGCAACGTGCGGAGCGGGGTGGGGGTAGCCCGAGGGGTGGGGGAACAAGTTGGTACGTGAGAAAACAATGTAGAAATATTGGCAAACAGCGGGCTTTATTGATATATATACCTACGTTTAAAATGTATTCAAAATCTTAATTGAAGAAAATTAACTAGGATCTGTTTCGGGAAAATGAACATTTCAGGACTCAAGGAGATTTGATAGATGCTGTTCTACAGAGGTGTACTCTGCGTTTTTACGTTCTTATACGCAGTTTAAAGGAAGTATAGGAATAATGAAAAATTGCGATTGCGAGATTTTTGATGAAAATACATGTTTTGAGGTACCTTGAATACGTTTTGACTATTTTCGCAATGACGTCTGTGTGTGGATGTGTGTCTGCCTGTTCATTATCTTCAAAAACGAGCAAAGACAGGACAATGAAACTTGGTATTTAAAAGTTTTTGATTATACGAAGAACTGATTAGATTTCTAGCATAATCGCACAACCGGAAGCGGACGTTTACTGAAGATCAAAATCGAACATTGCAAATTATTGGAGAAAATAAAAGTGATATGGAAAAAGTTTTGAAATAAACGTTATAGGAAACAGTAAACTGAAGAAAATATGTTCTATGCATTTTTGTTCTATCTTTATCCAATTTTGAGTAAAATGCATTTATATATCGGCATGTATTTAAAATATCATATATGGCTATGAAAACAAAACGAAGATAAAATATTTACAGAAATACGCATTTGAAATGTCAAATATGTGCCAATTTAAATTGAGTATCAGAAAATCGTGTGGTGATTACACCAGATTTTTTTTTAACTAAAAGTTAGATACAAAAAAATCCTTTCGATGCGAATGTAATTGCTAACTGCTGCATTTAGATTGTATAAATGTTCTTACACTAAGCTGAGCTGGTTGCCTAATGCCTGTAATATTCTAAGTTAATTATAACCAATCTCGGCAATGGATTAGCTCCAACATTGGCCGCGTATATGGATGGATTAACATTTGATCTGTACTGAGGTTTGTGCGAATCACATACAACAGTTATGGCTGGTGTATCGCTCACAGTTTGATTCATACGACTCCCAAGGGAGTTTCACCTCAATCTCTCTCTGCATCTGTCCATCATATTGCATATTTGTTTGCTGATAAGCAGAATCTGTCAGTGTATTTGACGGTATATGCAACCTAAATGAACTGGATTCAAAAGGGAGACATTTAGGGAAATAGATTGGTAAATTATAAGCAGAAATAATAGGAGAGCATGTATGACAAGGTGTATGGATATGAACGAGGCGAGACAGTTATGTATGGACAGGAGTATTTGGCGAGCAATTGTTAGAAAATAAGGAAGGAAAGGCAGTTTTTTTATCTAATATATAATAGAAAATTTTTTGAGTGATTGTAGGGAATAAAGGGCCTGCTACCCCAGTAATGGGAAAGGCGTGATGTTATGTATGTATGATTGGTAAATATCTGAAGTACATTTCAAAGCATTCTTTATTGTCTTGAGACGTTAAAATATTGTGTATTGTATCGTTGTATATACATGTATGTTTCGTAAATACATCTGTATGTTTAGATGTGTACATATGTGTTTATTTACACCAGCTCGTAATGTGTTCCTTGTCATATGTGTTTTATTGTTAGTATTAATTATCTCCGTCGTTGCATACAGCAGTCCTCTGACATTGTTTTCACTAATAATTTCATTTATATCCGCTTGTGGCAGCACATGTCGTACCATAGATAAGCACATACATCAGACATTGCAAGTCATACATATACTGTATCCAGCCAAACAACCAATTTACGTCATCGTTTAGGGAAAACCTAACAAGCGTAAATATCACTACATATTTCTAAATCTATTTTTAATCGACATTTTATTGTTTTTAGCTCATCGACCTCCTGTCGAAGAGCTATAGTGTTCGGTACGATGTCTGTAGCATCTTCCGATTTCAAAAATTTTTGCACAGAAATCCCGGACAGACCCCCTGGACCACGAAATGACTATTACAACATATGTCCGTATGTATGTCGCTCGTCCGCTCGCTCTCTCGTACGAGATTTTTTGTTCCACCCAGATCTCCTAAACTACCCAACGGATTTTTATGTAATTTTTTCTGCAGATACGTGTTATGGTCTAGTTGTGCAAGGTACATTTTATTTTTCAAAATTTTCCTTCGCACTTGAGAAAAAAAATATTTTGCAACTTTTTTTCAGTTTTTATTTTTTTTCTCCTTTATTTTTCACTCAATTGTATTCAAAATTTTCTTGCATATGCAGGAAATGGAACAATATTTTTCCATATTTTTTATTTTGAAAAATTATGTAAGGCCATTGGAGAAAAAAATATTTTTTAATTAAAAATTGAACAAAAGAAGATCAATGCATTTATAGTCGGCTTAGTTTGCTTTGCTTTTGTCAACAGAAGAAAATGTATTTACACTTGTTTTAAATTTGTTGTTTTGTTTGCGACCTAGGCACCTAGGATTTTAAAAGTGAATCTTGATAAATAATAATTTGTGATATATTCAGACTTGCACATACGTCGATGAGCTGCAGGCATGTATGTCTGTATACATTCCTAGTTTTTTTCATTATTAATATGCACGAAAAAAGCCATTAATATAACTAATAATGTTAATAAATATATCTATTTATTTTTTCATTCATTTTTCCTCGAATTATTTTTTTTTTGCGATTGGCAACGCTAAAACCAAATATTACACGTTTATAGTTGACGTTTCCTAGCGACTTGTACTCTGTAAATGTGTTTTCGTGTAGCAGAACATTGTTTTAATCCGATTTAGAACTCGTGTAAACGTGATTGAACATTACGTTGAACATATCTAGTGATATTGATAAATTGGTTGTTTGGCTGAATACAGTATACTTATGTACATACGATCGTATATACAGTGACGGATTTACGCTAAATTCATCACGTGCATCATCTTTACATAATCGGAACGTGCTTGGAATATCTGTGCCATACAAACACGGTTCCGATTGAATCTCTTGTCTAGAATGATTGTTTTTTAAAAAAAAAAATATCATCCATGTTTTTGCGTAGCTTGCCTTTTGAATTCGTTCTTCGAACAATTCGTATATTTTTCTAATAAAAATAACAGCAAAAGCCCCGGTAATTTTTCTTTCATTAAAATGCGATATTTCAAACTTGATTGAAAAATATTTGAGCATTTAATATGGTGTCATATTGTGCAGTTTTTTCCCTATTACTGAGGTAAGCAGTATCACAAGCAAGATTCAAAACCTTGGCAAGAAATAATTTACATGAGCGTAAAAAATGTGATCCCCGCTAAATAGCAAATGAGAATAATAGTACATAATACACCAAGGGAGAGAAACTTCCAGAGGGCTACAAATACATCGAGGGAAAAAAGGTGGTCTCTCCCGAGGTGTATATACTATTTTTTCCACGTTCGGGAGTAGAAATACTTAATTTCATAAATAATGAATTATAATAAATCGGAGCGAAATTGCAATATTTAGAAGCCCTTGGAAATGTTTCCATGCAACGCGTACCATGACAACACACATTTATTTACAAAAACCTTTGTTATAATAAAAACTCCCTTATGAAAAGTGTTTTCGTCCCTAGGGAGTAAATGCTTCATTTCTGTCCCGCGTTTGACGCCATAGAAACCGACTTCTACTCCCGGACGTGTAAAAATTATGTTATTTGTCATTTTAATATTTCAGTAAAATATTTCCTTCAAAATAAGCACACAGCCTGTGTATGTAACTATGGTGAGAATATATATTATATGTAATAAACTTCAGTTTATAGTAAACCATGCAGGCAAGAATTTCTTACGATAAATTTTAACTAACCCGTGCATTCCACATATATTCCAACGTTATAACACATCGCCTCTACATGCCCTATGAAGCGATGTAAACAGGCCTTTACACTAGCCAGTATGCTCTATTCAAACCTATATACGAGTGACGTCACATCAGGGAAATTTTATTCACAACACAAGCTATCTCTTTCCTACACATTTGACTCGTATAAATCTATGCGCACATCGTATTGCCATAAGAAGCCCCGCCTTCTTCATAATTCGTTTGTTTTTTTATGACGTCACTTCTATATGGATTTGAATAGATTTTGCTTGTTCAGTAAAGTCATATTGTTCTAGAATATACGTATCTTGCATGTTGAACGTGTAAAATCATAATTATATTTGTTCTTTTTTTATGGTTTTAGTGTTGTAAGAGTGTGTGTGTGTGTGTTTGTATTAAGAAAACTAATTACCTTGTACGCTTGCAAGTGACGTGTAACCTTAATAATTCCATTTTCAACCGCTACAACCGCGCTAGTATCATATTCCTTCTACCACGGTTGTGAAGTATTTCTAACCGGTTGCTTGTAAAATTCATTTTCTATCTGTTATTATTTCTTTCTCTAGTTTATTAGTTTTTTTTTTCGTCTTCTTCTTTTGTCATACACTACACAGTTTTTCAAGATTTATTATTCCTGAGGCTGTTTCTTGGCTTGCTTTTATTTCGTTGTGTTTAAATAAACATGAAATACAAACTTGGTTATCGATATAGAGTATTCAAATCCATATACGAATGATATCATAAAAAAAACAAACGAATTATTGAGTAGCTCCGCACCTTATGACGATACGATGTGCGTATAGATTTATACCAGTCAAATGTGTTAGAAAGAGATAGCTTGTTTTGTTTATGTCGTGAATAAAATTTCCCTGATGTGACGTCACTCCTATATGGATTTGAATACACTATACAAGAAAATATTCTTTCGACACCAGTCTTTATTATATAGGCCATGGCTAACTAGAACAGTATTTTCCTTTCTTAACGGTTAAAGTCAAACATTTTCATGAAATAATACATTATACACCAAGGAAGAGAAACGTCTTATCATTCCTGAACTGTAATTCGAATACATCGAGGGAAAAATGCCGGTCTCTCCCGAGATGTAACTACTATTTTTTCCACGATCGGGAGTAGAAACACTTAATAAATAAAGAATTCTAATAAATCGGACGCGAAATTACAATATTTAGAAGCCGTTGGCGATGTTTCCATGCAACGCGTACCACGGACAACAGACATTTGTTTACACAAAACCTTTGGTATAATAAAAACTCCTGCTAGGGAAATTGTTGTCTTATTTCGTCGTTAGGGAGTAAATGCTTTACTTCTGTCACAATTTTGACGCTATAGAAACTGATTTCTAGTGCGGAAAAAGATATTTATTTAGCTAATATTCATTCGGCTGAGGTTTTTTAGTTCGGATTAAGTTTCCAAATACAGTAGTGTCCATTTATAGTAAACTCGCATATAATGAACGTACTAAATACATTACATGCTAAATACTCTCGTTATAATGTACTCTCGTTTATAGTGAACCAAATTCTTAGTTCCTGGTTCGCTATATGCGGATTATATTGTACGTTTACACGACCTCTCCACTGAAAATAGCTTTTGTGAATCAACGGTTGAGAATCCGTTAACTGGAACAAGAATATTCAACTTTGATTTGCCGGAAATTAAAAGTAGATTGAACTTTTCTTCATCATCTCTTGTTTTGTTTGTAGAACTTTTCAAATTTTGAAATAAAATTTGCTAACGATTTTCCTTAATGACCGTTGTTTTAGAAATTGGTGGAAAATTATCGTTGCGTGATTTTCCTGGTCAGGAAACGTCAGTAATGAGAGCAAAACTTAGGGAAAATGGCAGAGAAAACATATATACCGGGTGCGCCAAGAAATCTGGGACAAGAAATTAACATGTAAATATCGAAAAATTGTGATTATTTCTGAACAATACATTTTAGAGCAGAATTGTAAATCATTAAATTGTTCAGATTTAAAATCTTCGTAACATGATGTCATGTTCAGTGCTCAAATATTTTTGTACAATCGAAGTAAATCAATTTTGAAATATTGCATTTTGGTGACAAATCACAAAGTCATGAAATAAAATGTGCATGTATTTTTGTTAATCACAATAAATAATAAAAACATAGCGTTTTTGTATCACAACCTTCTAATCTGTCATAAAACACAGAATATCCAAATTGATTTACTCGTTACAGAAACATATTTGACCATTGAATATGGTATCATATTATGCAGTTTTTAATTCTAAACAACTTTCTTATTTGCACTTTTGCACTGAAATGTATTGTTCAGAAGATATTTCTATATTTATATGTTAATTCCTGGGACATCCAGTAACTCTGCCGGGTGCCCGAGAAATCTTGGGAAATGTAGAAAAATTGTGATTACTTCTGAACAATACATTTTAGGGCAAAAATTTAAGTTGTCATTGCATAATATGATGCTCAATATTATAATGTGTTAGAAATTACAGTGAATTAAGGCGAAAATATGCTTGATATTGTCGCGTTGCTACATTTCAAACAACATACGTAAAATGTGTAACAATAAAATTAAAACAACACTTCATTTATCTCCACAGAAATACACAAACAGATAAGCTTGTGAGTGTGCGTTACCAACCTCTCGAAACAAGTTTACACCATACGGTATAACAAAGGAAGTGACGGTTATCTAGAACAACACTGGGAATGGTTGAAATTACCAACTGAACAGAACATAATTACAGCTATTTAACTCTGTGATAACAAATTTGTGCTTTTCCAAGGATAAAAAAAAAAAACGAATTTGATGTGAAAAAGTTTTGTAAAACACGCAGCGTAATTATATGTAGACTCTTATCATATTTTAGCTGGTCGATAGGCAAAAAAAAAACAGATTCATATGTACAAGTTCTCATGTAAATATTATCTATTGTTTAAATAACTATACAACTGAAAAGTGTAACTTTTATGTATTATTTACTAATGTTAGAGATACTTACAATAAGACAGCCCGATTAAGACGCTAATTCGCTAGTTATG
Organism: Carabus problematicus; assembly: GCA_963422195.1. Taxonomy (NCBI): domain Eukaryota; kingdom Metazoa; phylum Arthropoda; class Insecta; order Coleoptera; family Carabidae; genus Carabus; species Carabus problematicus. The sequence continues at coordinate 1,224,408 of OY728578.1, forward strand.
CTATAGAAAAAAATCTGGTGTGGTCACCACACGACTTTCTTATACTCAATTTAAATTAACACATATCTGACATTTCAAATGCGTATTTCTGCAAATATTTTGTCTTCGTTTTGTTTTCACGTGGCATATATGATATGTTAAATACATGCCAATATATAAATACATTTCACTCAAAATTAGATAAAGATAGAATAAAAATGAATAGAACATTTTTTCTTAAGATTATTGGTTCCTATAACTTTTGTTTAAAAACTTTTTCCATATCTCATTGGAAAATAGTAAAAACGTATTCAAGGGACCTCAAAACATGTATTTCCTTCAAAATCTCGCAATGAAAATGTTTCATGATTCCTATACTTCTTTTATGCTATGTATAAGAAAGTGAAAATGAGGCCAATTTTTACAATTATTCTTTATAATGCACATTCAGGAAACCGCTAATTCCGATCCATCTAACTAATTTTCATCTAACAAACGTAAATTCATGTTCCTGTCACTGATTACTGTGAAATACTTCAAATTTATTTGTCCTACTTTTGATTCGTGAAAAGCATTGATGAAACATTTGAAGCATTGTCCGTCAGCATGGTCAAATTTAAATGGGCTGATCAATGATATGAAGTTTGACAAGTGTAAAACGGACCTATAGATTTTCTAAGATCACTTCGTGATTTAAGGACGTTTTTGTTTCCTAAGTTGTAATCGTTTACTAGTGCTGTATTGTTTTGATTCTATCTTATAAAAATATCTCTGTCATGTAATGTTAACTAATATGCAATGGAATCTTGCTGGTATCATTTTAGACAAATTGTTTGTTATTTTCTATCCACGTGAGGCAATCTTTGTGACCTTGTAAATACCAAAGAAACACACTATATATATATATATATATATATATATATATATATATATATATATATATATATATATATATATATACCGGGCGTCCCACGACTTAAATCGATGAATCCACTTGTAAGTTCGTTCCACGTTTAATAATATCCGTTGAGAACTGATGTGTGTGTTCTGAGGTATTTGCTTTTATCTTTCGGTAAAAGCCAAATGATCACACAAAAACCAAAGAATCTTGTTCATTTTCCTTTACATCCTTTGTCAGCGAACCGAAGAAGAAGACGATGGCGACACACAAAAAAAATTCGAAAAGAGAAAAGAAAATTTATATCTTGCACAGGTAATTTCCCAGCAATTTCAGTTCAACGCCTCTTTTCAATTTCAATCTCTATTCGTCGCCGCGCTGCTAAAACGTTAAAATTCCAGTTCTTTTTTTTCATTTTCATAAAAGTGTCGCGCCAAAAAAAAAATCGCTGTTTAATTTCCCGTCAATTTTGTCAGCACATCTCCAGTGATATTCTTCATTGGTAATTTCCCCTTGACTTTAGTCTACCCCCCCTTCCCTCTGTCGGGCTTTCTTCATTCTTCCGTGTCGCATGATAGTTACTATTAACTCCCCACTCCAACCCGGTAGTGTTGCTCATTTCGTTACGTCATCCTATTAGCACACAAGCCCCGCCCATGCCCCCACTGCGGCACCTGTGTCTAGTGCAACTGATGATGCAATACTACTCTATGGAGTACCGGTGGAATCGGAACGGAAATTATTTCCAAGAAGCGAGCGGTTATGTGGACGGTGAAAAATTTCACCGAACACGAAATATGAGATTTTCTGTCGGATCGCACGTAATCATGACTTTACACTGGTGTATACATGCACGCGAGGATATAAATGTTCACAGTATGTGTGTGTGTGTGTGTGTGCGAGTGTAATATGGTTTATATATAGCTCTCAAGTACTTGTACCACCCAAACATGTATGTATATATGACAGACCCACGTTCTTTACAGATAGAACAGTGTTTGTCAAACTACGACGCCAACTTCTTACACTTCCTCTGTTTAAAGGTTGCCGCCATCTTGTGTTTGTCAAAAAGTAAGGTTAATGTTGTCGTATTTAACCGAAAATCTAGTCTAGATCCGAACAATTCGTACACTTATCTGTAAAAACCGTTCTTGTCGATAAAATAAAACTATTTTTAAACAATGATACCAATTATTTTAAGTTTAAATTCAACTAGCTATGAGGATTATTCACAAATAAAATCGAATGATCCCTTGCAAGTTCAAATAGTAGACAATTCTACATTTGCACGTGAAATGATTATATTTTTATTGCATAACACCGTGGATTTTGAGAACGTCTGGTTGATGCACACTAATATTGGCGTGCAGGTGTTGTGTCGGTAATACAGAATGCACGTGCTCTCAGCCGGTATCAGCGGAAATAACTGTTCGTTTAATGGTTACAGTACGGCTCCGTTGCGCAGTTTATCTTTTTCATACCAATATACACAAAGAATTATGTACTTATACTTGTGTTAGTACATGCATCTATAAGTTTATCCTTATATCTTTTATTTTCATCTTTCTGATAAATTTTCTACACGTGTTTGTATTTGAAAAATGCTGTGTTATGTTCAAAGGAGTTCGGAGTTCATTAAATCCTTGTATGTGCTTATTATATTTCACCTTTATATATATATATATATATATATATATATATATATATATATATATATATATATATATATATATATAATTGTATTATATGCGAATGGCAGTTCCTTGAAGTAAACGAATTCTTTTAGTTCCTTTTTTCGCCGTTGAACTGCTGTAAGCATTCCTGTGAACGATAGGTTTCAAATCAGTATCGCTGACTAAAAACGTATTCGAAGTTTCTCAACATGAAATATCGATTAAGATATATGAGTAATAGTGGTATTACACGAAAGTTTTCATTCCAAAACTATACGACGTCTTAAATATCCATAATCCACAATTTTACCTTCATTCATAATATGCTAGACAAGGGGACCTTAAAATTCTTATGTCTTGTTCCAGATGGACTATGCAGCCGAATGATCAGACGCAAAATGTGGCGAGCAAAGTTCGCTATCACCTCCATTTTGTTTCTCACCACAATTACCCTAGCCGCGGACACTACAACGCCGGCCCCATCGTTAGACTTCCGGTTCACGCGTGCCCTCTACAATGTGACCATTCCGGAGAACAGTGTAGGCAAGACCTATGCAACACCTGACCCAGGCGAGGAACGCATCGGGATTCCGTTACCTGACGGACACAACCTCGGCGAACTTCGGTTCAAAATTACGAGCGGCGATCGTGACAAGTTCTTCAAAGCCGAAGAAAGGATCGTTGGTGATTTTTGTTTCTTATTCATTCGGACTAGAACCGGTAACAATGCAGTGTTGAATCGCGAGCGGAGAGACAAGTACGAGTTGGAAGTGCGTGCAACTGCGACGAAACGCGAAGGCAAGTACAAGTATGTGCTGGAAGCGGATACAGTTGTCCGAGTGACAATTCTGGATACGAACGATTTGAACCCGCTGTTCTTCCCGACCGAGTACCAAGCTCTAGTGCCTGAAGATACGCCGGTTCACCAGAAAATCGTCCAGGTGTTCGCCGAAGATGCTGATCTGGGTCGAAACGGGGAAATCTACTATAGCTTCCTAGACGAGACCGACCAATTTGCGATCCATCCAATCACGGGCATCGTATCATTGACGCGACCACTTAAATTCACCGACGGCTCGTATCATGAGCTGGTAGTGGTCGGTCAGGATCGAGGGACGTCCTCCCGTTCGGGCGCGAGCCAATCAAGTCGAGCACGTGTCAAGATCCGTGTGAAACAAGTGAACTTGTACCCGCCCGAGATACGAGTACACCGGCTGCCGCATATCGTCGAGAATTCCAACGCGGACATCTATGCCATTGTCAACGTGTCGGATAAGGATTCAGGTATTCACGGGGAGATTGGAACGTTGGAAATTGTGGATGGAGATCCAGACGGACACTTCAGAATCCGGCCCACACAACAGAAAGGCGAATTCAACATTGAGGTGTTGAAACTACTCGATCGGGAGACAACACCCCAAGGGTATCAGTTGAAATTGAGAGCTGTTGACAAGGGTATTCCACCAAGGGAAAGTTACAAGTCTGTACCGGTGCAGTTGACCGATTTGAACGACAATGCACCGATCTTTAGCAAGGAGATTTACGATGTTAAGGTATCGGAAACTGTGCCTATAAATACACCTTTGATAAGACTGAAAGTAACCGACAAGGATGAGGGGAAAAATGCTCAAGTCTACCTGGAAATCGTTGGGGGTAATGAAGGTGGTGAATTCCACGTGAATCCCGATACAGGAGTTCTGTATACGGCTGTCAAGTTGGACTATGAAGCGAAGAACTTTTATAGTTTAACTGTATCGGCTATCGATCAAGGCAACACCGGCACACGGAAACAATCGTCGGCCAAAGTGAAGATCTACGTAGTGGACACCAACGACAATGATCCTGTATTCGAGAGATCCGATATGGAAGTGTGGATCAACGAGAATGAACCATCAGGAACCTCGGTGACGAAAGTGACGGCCAAAGATCGTGATTCCGGTGAAAACGCGTACATTTCCTATAGCATTGTCAATTTGAAATCCGTACCCTTCGAAATTGATCCGTTCTCAGGGGTTGTTAAGACTACGCAGCTAATAGACTACGAAAGTATGCGCAGAGAATATGTCCTGCGACTTCGGGCTTCCGACTGGGGTCTTCCATATCGACGTCAAACGGAAATGCAGCTGACGATTAAGATCAAAGACATCAACGACAATCGGCCACAGTTTGAGAAGATCGACTGCACGGGACATGTACCACGATATGTTCCAATCGGGTCGGAGATTATCACTTTGTCAGCTATTGACTTTGATGCGGGTAATATCATAAGTTATCGTATTGTCTCGGGGAATGAAGACGGTTGCTTCACGCTGGATGCCACCTCGGGGACATTGAGTGTTAGTTGCGATCTGAATGAACTGCGTGTGAATGAAAGAATCGTCAATGTAACCGCTACCGATGGCACTCATTTTGCTGATATTGTAAGCGTGCATTTTTTCCTCGTCAATGCTAAACGAAATTCCGCGTTGACTGGACGGATCCTTAGCGATGAGATGGGAGCGTTTGATTGTAAAGACACAGGTGTTGCTCGTCGGTTGACGGAAGTATTGGCAGCTGCAGAGAGGAACAACGACGAGAACCATAGTCGAGAGGATTTCCTAATGATGCCTACCAGATACGGGCAGAACATCCATTCGCCCGAATTCCTCGAGTTCCCCATCGAGATCAAGGTGAACGAATCCGTAGCGCTGGGCACGACTTTGGTGAAAATTAAGGCACGCGATCGTGATCTGGGCTACAATGGCAAATTGATCTACGGAATATCCGGAGGTGATGCTGATTCCGTCTTCTGTTTGGACACGGACTCGGGCGAATTGAAAATCATTGGCTACTTGGATCGCGAACGGGAAAGCGAGTACTATTTGAATATTACGGTGTACGATCTGGGTAAACCACAGAAAGCTGCTTCGAAACTTTTACCGATAACGGTGTTGGACGTGAACGACAATGCACCCAAGTTTGAGAAGAGTCTGGCTGCGTTTCGGGTGACGGAAAATGCACTCAATGGTACCGCGATCTTTCGAGCAAATGCCACAGATGCGGATACGGGTGACAATGCGAAGATTACGTATTCATTGGAGACAGATACGCACGATTTCATGGTGGATTCGGCGACTGGTGTGTTGTTTGTCTGTAATACCCTGGACAGGGAACGTCAGGACTTGTATGAACTGCGAATTCGGGCGACCGATAGCGGAGGAAGAAGTGTTGACACGGTGTCCTTGCATTCCGAAGCGCTAGTCAGGATTACAGTGGATGATATCAATGACAATGCGCCCAGGTTCAGCCTGTCCAGTTACAGTGTCAAGATTCGAGAAGATGTACCCGTAGGAACAGTCGTAGCCACAATCACAGCCTCGGATCCCGATATTGGTCCTGAGGGTGAGGTTATGTACTCGATTGAAGAAGATGATAGCGACGGAACGTTCAAGATCGATCGACTGTCAGGTGAATATAAAATTATCCGAGTTCTAGTTTAATAAAAACCTGTGAATCCAAAAACTCCCAAATGTGTCGAATCTGCAAGGGATTCCTTTTTATCTACAGCAGTGAGTCGTTCCTTCGGACATAAATGGTGGTTAATTAATAATTTAAGCTGTCCTGTGTTATGAGAATTTATTATATGATAAAAGTTCCATACGAGCAGAATATGAAATACATTAAAGTTACATAAACCTTCCTTGTCGGAGCGCGCAAAATAAATTCAACACCATTTTATGTGCCCATGTGGACAACAGAATGTGCGCATCAAAAGGATATTAAAAATGTATATAACCACACATATATAACCTGTTAAATACGCGTTATATTTGTGCTGGAGCACATAAATGCATCAAAACATGCACACACAAGTACGATGCATAACAAAACAAAATATCCCCATATTCTGGTGGCTTTTACGAGGCCACTCTGTTCATATTTAATTCTTTTAAAAGGTGATTTAAAATTTATCAGCGTTCGCATAAAATTGCCTGGTAAACAATTCGTGCATTTATGATTCGGCAAAAATATTGTTAATTTATTCGGGCTAGCAGTTACTGGCTTTGAGGCTAAAACATAGTTTTTCCATGTCCGGGAGTAGAAGTCGGTTTCTATGGCGTCAAAATTGTGACGGAAGTAAAACATTTACTCCCTAGGAACTCCCTGTAAACAAATGTCTGTTGTCCGTGGTACGCGTTGCATGGAAACATCGCCAAAGGCTTTTGACTATTGTAATTTCGCTCCAATTGATTATAATTCCTTATTTATGAAATTAAGTGTTTCTACTCCCGATCGTGGAAAAAAAACTAGTATATTCACCTCGGAAGAGACCATCACTTTTCCCTCGAAAGTTCAGGAAAAATAAGACATTTACTCTCCCTTGGTGTATAATGTACTAATATTGGTTTATGGAGTACCAACTTTAATAAACGCGTGTTGTAACGAATATATGAGGACCAGGGTTAAATGAGGACCAGGTTTAGTTCGACTGACATTAATTCTTCCGCCATTTTTCAGGCACAATACGTACCTCAAAAGCTCTGGATTTCGAGGAACGTCAGATTCACACACTGACGATCACAGCGGCTGACCTGGGTGCTCCACCGTTAGCCTCGCGTGCTCATGTCACCGTGCACGTGGTGGACGTCAACGAGAATCTGCACGCTCCACTCTTCCAAGAGCTAGTGGTCCAGGGTAGTGTCCCAGAGAATGCAGCCACCGGCACATCTGTGCTGCAGGTGACCGCTACAGATCAGGATCCTCCCGGGGAAGATAGCAGGATAGGGTACAGCATCAAGGGTGGCGATGGAATAGGACTGTTCTCCATTGATAACAAAGGTAAGGATTTAGATTTTGACAGATTATAAAGTAAGGTTATATCCTCGCAGGAGAGATGTACAAATATTAGCCGATAAACCTCAAGCCAGAAGGCTATGGGACGCGTCGAATGTTGTCCTTAATGACGGGGCACACCGGACATACGAATGCTATTATCCTTCCGCATCCTGTGTAACAAGTTTGACAAGCCCACCATTGGTCGCCGTATGTATCGACGTATTATGTCTCAAAGTAACCTCACATATAAGCCAATAAAACACGAATAAGCACTTTAATTCTTGCGTTTGATTTATGAACTATATGCCGAGAAAATGTTATTGATTTTAGCTCTGATGGTACACTTATAAAACTAGCTTGTAGCGAGAAGGAAAGACAATGATTTGTAGTAAAGCTAGATCTATGCTTACATTCAATAAGTTTTCGTTTTTCTGCCGCTAATATAATCGACATAAATATTATTATTTTTGCCTGCGAATTTGAATGCAAAACTACATGGATTATGTATGTATGTGCGCCTGAATGCAGCGCAGGATGCAACCAGCCATGCAGAGCTGTAAAGTTGGTTGCGGAACACTGCAACTGGACCTCATATTATTTATCAGATATGTGCATGTATACTGTGTTTAGCCAAACAACCAATTCACGGCATCACTGGAAATTATAACGTCATGTTCGATTACGATTACACGCGTTCTAAAACGGATTGAAACAATGTTCTGCTACACGAAAACACATTTACAGAGTATAAGTCGCTAAGAAACGTCTACTATAAACGTGTAATATTTGTTTTCAGCGTTGCCATTAGTAAAAAACAAAATAAAAATTAGCTGATGAAGAATGAACGAAAAATAATTTAATAGAAATATTTATTAACATTATTTGTGATATTAATGGTTTTTTTTCGTGCATATTAATAATAACAATCCAATGAAATGTCGATTAAAAATATATTTACATACGTATAGTGATATTTATGCTTGTTAGGTTTTCCCTAAACGATTCCGTAAATTGGTTGTTTGGCTGAATACAGTATATGTTGAATATAAATAGGATAATTCCAATTGAAAAATGGTACAGCGAAATTGTCAGAAACAAACAAAATTCTAACATTTTGAATAGCCACATTGATTTAGGTTTTGGTTCAAATTATTTCTTTAGAATATATAATACTTTGATTAACGCTCAGGGTACAAGACGAGCGCTGAACGAAACAACCGTTGAACGAGGTAAATTGCAGATTTAAATCGTAATTTTCTATAAATTGATTCATTATTCTGTCTTCATAACGCGCAATTATTCTAAAGTTTGTGGTTATTGGAAGATTAAAAGTGCTGTGTTATACTAAATCAATGTATTCATCTGTAGTTTACATACATACATACATACATATGTACATACATATATACAGTAAACTTCGCTTATAACGTACCCGCTTATAACGAATTTTCGGTTATAACGAACCAATCTATAAGGTACGAACTAAAGTATCATTAAACGTATGTTATTTTTTTCGCAAATAACGAACCCGTTTATAACGAACTTTCGGGTATAACGAACCTTAATTTTTATTATAATCACAAAAGTTTTCGGTTATAACGAACTTAAAACGGCATTTTACCAAATAATCAGGGGATTCTTCGAAATCTTTCAATTCCGCATATGTAGGGTCACCGTAACAGTTCTTGCGGTACTTGTGTATATATGATTAATTGTATGAAAAAAAAAATTTTGGACCTTCCCGCGATTGGAGCGGCCCATGTAGAAATTTCAGCATGTCCCACATGGCCTGTCCGCCCCTGTTCACTGTATTTAATGTGTTAAAGAAGTACAATTATGAGTTACGCAATTTTGAAGAAAACACATAAAACTCTTACTTTAAATAAATAAAAATCATATAAAATAATAACAAATATAAACAAAAGTAAAATAAACGATTTTTTTTTTAAATAATATTCATAAAAACTATTGTTAGTGTACATTGTATATGTATTACAAACCAATATCTAACTAAATTTTGAACAAATCTGGATTTGTCTAGTTTTGCAAAAGAGTTCTACATATTATATATCTACTTGAAACATGTACCTATGCATTAATAAAAATAATGAATTTTTGATGTTTATCGTTTATTACGAACTTCGCTTATAGCAAACTATTTTCGTCGGTCCCTTGAGGTTCGTTATAAGCGAAGTTTACTGTATATATATATATATATATATATATATATATATATATATATATATATATATATATACATGCATACATACATACAAGTCGGTCACATATTCGAATCGCATATGTTCCATCCTGAAATCGTCCATTGCTGGACACAATTTCGTACGGACGCCGATCTATTGAGGTAATGTCCGCGAATCAATTGAATTCTAACCCCCTTTTCCCCGGCAACCGCCCCACTTTGTTCTATCCCTCGAGTTTGGATGGAGGGACAGTGTCTACGCCCCTGGTGGCTTGTCCAAAGCTTATTTACGACATCGGGTTTAATCTGGTGCAATCAAAATCGTCGTCCTACCATTTGCTACCCTAGTAGGCGAATGGACAACGTTGGGTGCGCGGAATCGATTTATTGAAATTCGACACTGTACGTTTTATACATTCGAGATTATATTTGATAATAATGAGATTATACACCGCTACCAAACGCGAAGTTAATGTAAGAGGCCCCGAAGATTTTTAGTTAATACTTCAGACCCGACTGAACTTACAAGAAAAATATTAGTACATTTTGCACCAAGGGAGAGAAACGTCTTATTTTTCCAGAACTGCAATTTGAAGCCCGAAAGCGAAGCTACAAATACATCGAGAGAAAAATGGCGGCCTCTTCCGAGGTGTAACTACTATTTTTTCCACGATCGAGAGTAGAAACACTTAATTTCATAAAGAATTACAATAAATCTGTGCGAAATTGCAATATTTAGAAGTCTTTGGCGATGTTTCCATGCAACGCGTACCACGGACAACAGACATTTGTTTATAAAAACCTTTGTGATAATGAAAACTCGCGCCAGGGAAATTGTTGTCTTATTTCGTGCCTAGGGAGTAAATGCTCTACTTCTGTTGCGATTTTGACGCCATAGAAACCGACTTCTACTGCCGGAAAGAATTACTAATTTGATTCCTCTTGGACAGCGGGGCCCTTTCCTCTTATAAGACGGCCCTGGCTACTAATATGCTACACGATCACCTCTGGTATCAGTCACGCAGTCACTACTTATGCCATTATTCAACCAAATAACCGCACTTACGCATTCCGCTCCATCTGCATGTCTGTTCCTGTGCATGTCACGTGACATACACAGTGCGTGCGGCACGCCGCAGCGGGGGGGGGGGGACGAGTAGTTAAGTGCTGCCATCTAGTAACAGCCGCGCCAGCCGTGGATGTAATGAACCATGATAGTAATACTGCTTGGCATATGCCTACACGCTCTACGCCGACTATGATGTATAACGTGAAATATGTCTCTGAGTCTAGTAGGCGAATGCCTGGGAGATAATGAAGATAATACTCACATACCGGCAAGGGCTGGGGAGGGGGTGTGTATACTTATAGTAATTACAGGTGTGTGAACTAAATATGACAGGTGATGCCAAAATATTTTAGCCTTGGGATGAGCGTAATAGTATAGGAAAGTTAAACTTGGAGGGGAACTATTCAACAGTAGTATATTAACATGGGAAGCTACGGTATATATGTATATATATATATACATATACCGGGTGTCCCATGAAATCTGGGACATGGGGAATTAACGTGTAAATATAGACAAATCATGATTACGGGCTGAACAATACATTTCAGAGCAAAAGTGTAAATAAAAAAGTTGTTCACAATTAAAAACTGCATACTATGATGTCATGTTCAGGGCTCAAATATTTTTGTATTTCGAGCAAATTAGGAGAGAGATTAGATGGCCATAGACCAATAATTACATGTATTTTTGTTAATTACAACAACAAATAATCAAAATATAGCATTTTTGTTTCACGACCTCCTAATCTGTCATTGAAATTCATACATACATAACATCACGCCTTTCCCATTACTGGGGTAGCAGGCCCTTTATTCATTGAAATGCAGTGTTTCAAAATTGATTTACTAGTTATAGAAACATATTTGAGCATTGAATATGGCATCATCGTATGCAATTTTTAATTCTGAACAACTTTTTCATTTACACTTTTGCTCTAAAATGTATTGTTTAGAAGTAGTCACATCATTTCCATATTTACATGTTAATCTCCTAGATTTTTTGGGACACCTGGCATATATAGTTGTTTGTACTCCGTTTTCCATCGACAATGCGTCCAATTAATAATGCTAAATATCATGACACGAACAGACATTCGACCGACAAAACTTTTCAAAATGATTAATACCGAAAAAATACTCCTACCTATTGAAAGAAAAATATATAACGCCATTGCAGCCGATATCTATGTATATCTTTCACACAATCAGAGCTGTCGCGAAATTTTATTATCACAGTTTGGCGTGGGGTTGCGTGAAAGATCACTGTACGGCGCGCTATCTGTCGGTGACGTTTCCAACTGAGGATTAATAATGCGACTCGTTTTTTCAACTGTCATCGGGCGCGCGATGACAATATTGACAGATCTTCGACAACAACTTTACAAAACAAAAATCACAGTTAACTCACACAAATACTTTCGGTTTGCCGAAGGAATACACACGCTGTGGAATGCGACGGGTAGCGTTTGGAGGTTAGAAACGTACGTGTGTGACGTCAGAACTGGGAGAATCCTGGGCGAGAATCGCGCAGGAATGTTCACAAGGATTTTACTAGTATTTATACTTTGAGTCATGAAGAAATTGCCATTGAATATTGGATATATTGAAACTCTTCAGAACGATACAGAGTTTGTCGTTAACCCTGTCCACTAGCGCCACAGTGGCCAGTAGCTAAACTCACGTTTTCGTCGAGACGATGGCTAATCTCCTACAAAAGCAATAGCGTTACGATTTTGAAAAAAAAATAGATCATTGTTAGTTCCGGTTTAAGGATTCTCCAAATGCTGTATTTCAAGGAATAGTGCCTTTCTTTCGGCATCCTCGAAGAAGAATATGACAAACATTAAATACAATTACAGTATCGTCGTGTAATTTCTGCATTGCGAATGATCTCCATGCAGTGAAGTTCGGAACAAACACTTTTCGTTATGTTTTCTCGCTGTCATAGTGACATTATCAGCGCTGACACGTCGTTAACAGGTTAATATACATATGCAAACATAAGAGAAACTGCACATACACACATATTTATACTGTCTTCTTCTGACAAAGAGCTTGATAAGTTCCTGACAAGCTTCGTAGCACAGTCCGGGTGACAGACAAGACACAATCAAAGCTACATTATTCACACAAGGCGTGCTCAGATGTGTCGTTTCGTTCTTTGGCCGCTACTCTACACTGGCGCTAGTTGACAGGGCGAACAATGCAGCTACGTGCATGCTGTAAGCTCTTTGTGAACATTACTAAAACAAATGCGCATATGCGTGAAAGAACACACAAGTATAATAATAATAAAAAGTGATCTTAACTGAAATGGACGTGTTGATAAAACGGACATATTACTTTTTATTAATAATACTGTCGATGCACTGACAATATGCTATTAATCAAGCGTATATACAAGCTATAAATGCAAGTGTTTTATCCTATATTATAATCATTCCAATTGTTGGTTCGAAAATAGATGTATCAAGATTATTCGAATGAAATATTCTTATATATGTTTCCGTATACATAGATGTATTCCTATGTATCGGGAGATTTCTCTTTCATATCCGATAGCAGTTCCGAAGAAAGCAAGCATGTCTTTTGAGATGTCAACACACAAAGATTTCGTGGGGCTCCGTCTTGTTGAATGGATTTTTGATAAGGTCTCCGATGACAACCAACATATATATGTTCAGATATACATACGGACATTTAGATATACAAACATACATTCAGATACCAGGGTTGGCTTGGGGATGTTTTAAAAGACACAGGTATTTCTTGAAAGGGAAAATTGAATCTCTATAAAGATACGAGTATTGCTTGAAAGTGAATGTAGAACTTCTTTTAGTAATTTATGTATAGTTGAAAAATAAAAATGCACGCGAATTTTAAATTCTAATTAGCAAAACGAGCAAAAACTTTACAATATCGTTTTACACGTTTAAGTTGAAGACAATTGAACATACTCTGATATCAATAAAGTACCAAACTCCCGAGGTGTAACTACTATTTTTTCCACGATCAGCACTAGAAACACCTAATTTCAAACATAAAGAATTATAATTAATTGAAGCGAAATTACAATATTCAGAAGCCTTTGGCGATGTTTCCATGCAACGCGTACCACGGACCCCAGACATTTGTTTACACAAACCTTTGTTATGATAAAAACACCCGCTAGGGAAATGGTTGTCTTATTTCGTACCTAGGGAGTAAATGCTTTACTTCTGTCACCATTTTGATGCCAGAAAGTGGACTTCTACTGTCGGCCGTGGAAAAAGGATGATGTTATTATAATAAGAGATATAGTACTGCTATTGCACAAGGAGAGGTTAGGAATATTTCATAATCAGTACAATCCCTTTTGGTTTTGATGTAATCAAAAAATCCTGAATAATACAAAGGCTATTCGACTCTCCTAATTAAACATTAATATTCAACAAACATACATTCTAATCAACAATACTAGTAAACACGCATTTTACATATTCCATTCGAGAATATCTCTGTTGTTCAATATCAATCTTCACATATCCGCTATCGGTAAATGCTGGAAGATATTTTATTCAAATTATTCTACAGAAACAGAAAAATTATACGTTTTCAAAATACGGTATATATTAAAATTGTTTCTGACCTTTTTTTTCCAGTCGCTTGCATTTTAATTCCGAAATCAATTATGAATCAGTTTAAAATTCAATATTGGCAACCAGAAAATATACGGGTTTTGTAAAATAAAATAAGAAAATGCCGTATTCTTATTTTATCGTCAATAATTAAAACAACTGCTTCGTAAATACAATTTAACGCAAGTAAAAATATTTCAACTGGACCGAAAATATACTCTCTTGGATTATTAAAGTATTACTGATTTTACTGGTTCAGGGAATTTGTAAAATATATTTTTAATGGACATTTTATTGGTTTTTTATTATTAATATGCACGAAAAATCCTTTAAGATAACTAATAATGTTAATAAATATTTCTATTAAGTTATTTTTCGTTCATCTTTCATCAGCTTATTTTTATTTTGTTTTTTACTAATGGCAACGCTGAAAACAAATATTACACGATTATAGTAGACGTTTCTTAGCGACTTGTACTCTGTAAATGTGTTTTCGTGTTGCAGAACATTGTTTTAATTCGTTTTAAAACTCGTGTAAACGTAATCGAATATGACGTCATAATTTCTAGTGACATTGCATTGATGACGTAAATTGGTTGTTTCGCTGGACGCCCTATAGCTTGTTTGTTTCGTCTCCGCAATGAGGTTTAATTCTTGATCATTTGTTTCTCGAATTAAGTCTGAACAACTGGACACATTAGTTGAAGTTGTGCGAATAGTTTGTTTATCACTATTCTAACTGTCATTTCTAGCAATCCTCTCTTTCAAAGATCAACTGAATAAATCAGTGTCTAAATAACTGAAAGTTAATATGAGTCCGCGAAAATATGAAACCGGAACGAAACCTCGACGACACAAGGAAAAAGTAAGAGAATGAAAAATGCAAAAGAAAAAAACTTTCAATGCAAAGAAAACTTGCCTGGTGTGGAATTTTCTTCTTCTACGTCGAAAAGAAGGAAAAACAAAAATTCTTTTGTTATAAGTTTCCCTCCAAGGTGTGTACGTGAATGCCCTTTGTGAAAAGATAACTTATCGAGGTTTTTTTTTCTAAAAGACATTGAGAAATATGAAAGACCAAACTTGAGAAATTATAAGTTATACATACGAGTATATTGTTAAGTCAATAAAATACGATTTAAAATATATACCGGGTGTCACAAGAAGCCTGGGACATAGGGAATTAACGTGTAAATATAGAAATATTGTGATTACGGGCTGAATAATACATTTTAGAGCAAAAGTGTAAATAAAAAAAGTTGTTCAGAATTAAAAATTGCATAATATGATGTTATGTTCAGTGCTCAAATATTTTTGTATACCGAGGAAATCAAGTTTGAAATATTGCATTTTGATGACAGATCAGGAGGTCATGGAACAAAAATTGCTTGTATTTTTGTTAATTACAACATCCAATAATCAAAACAGCGTTTTTGTTTCACGACCTCCTAATCTGTCATTAAAATGTAGTATTTCAAAATTGATTTACTCGTTACAGAAACACATCTGAGCATTAAATATGGCATCTTATCATGCAGTTTTTAATTCTGAACAACTTTTTTATTTACACTTTTGCTTTAAAATGTATTGTTCAGCCAGTAATCAAAATTTAGATATATTTGCATGTCTGCTACAAATTCCAAGTTCATTATATTGAAGGCTACAAAATGGCGTGCTTATTGTACAGTATAATCCACAGTAAAGTGGAAACTTGCTTAGAATAAACGTATCACTGAGTTCTAAGTAAATACATAACATAGTAAATACTTTCGTAATAGTGTACGGTCGTTTATAGTGAACTAAATTTGTGAAGTCTTCAAGTTCACTGAAAATGGAGTCTACTGTATTTAGTTAACAACTTTTGTTGCTTGTATATTAAATATTAAACTCTGGTTCGCGGCAAAGTATCATGTGCGCATTTGCTGATAACGTCTACATGCTCTACAAGTTATTATTTAAATATTAATCGCAAATGCGCAGTGACTTTTTGCTTCGTCGTTTGTGCGACGTTGTACACGTAGACAAACAGAGCGCCGCGACGCTTAAATATAGGAGGGTGAGCGTCGCTCATCGTAATTTTTACGCTCATTTTAATTTCATCCTCGTTGGAGACCAATTTCGCATTCAGATTACATCGTAAGTGGCACACCGTGCCACACTTGAACTCCTGCAACTAATGATTTCATATCAAGCTGGCAGGACACGATGCAGGAATACTGCGCGCACGAGGGCAGGAAGCAAGGCGACAGTATGAAGTACTCAGGAGCAGGAATACTGCAAGTAGTAGTGCGACAGTATGACGTACCGAGGGACAGGAATACAGCGATAGCAGAAATACTGCCTGAGCAGGAGTTAGCAGGAGAGACCAGGAATACTGCTGTAGCAGGTATTAGCAGGAAACACCAGGAGAGGGCAGCTAAAGGCAGGAAAGAAATGTAAGCAGTAGTGAGATTGTTGTTAGCAGGCGAGGGCCTGGGTAAAATAGGAGAGAGCAGGAATATTGCCAAAGCAGGAGCTAGCAGGAAACACCAGGAGAGGACTGGAGAAAATCTACGCAGTACTGTGTACATTACTAGCAGGAAAGGGCTGGATACAGCAGGAGTTAGCAGGAATCACCAGGAGAAGACAAGAGAAGTCAGAGGAGAAATTTAGTCAGTATTGAGCATATTTCTAGCAGGAGATGGATACAGCAACAGAGACCACGAATATTCCTAGAGCAGGAGTTAGCAGGAGAGGCCAGGAATACTGCTGCAGCAGGAGTTAGCAGGAAACACCAGGAGAAGGCAGCTGAAGGCAGGAGAGAACTATAGGCAGTACTGAGCAAATTTCTGCAACAGAGACCACGAATATTGCTAGAGCAGGAGTTAGCAGGAGAGGCCAGGAATACTGCTGCAGCAGGAGTTAGCAGGAAACACCAGGAGAGGGCAGCTGAAGAAAGGAGAGAAATTGAAGCAGTATTGAGATTATTGTTAGCAGGAAAGGGCTGGATATTGTCGGAAGAAATTTGAGCAAAAGTGCAATGAAGCACAATAGAGATTGTGCAATGCAAGGTTGTTGATAGCAGCTATCCTTTTGCAATGATCGATATATCGCAAAATTGGTAATATGCTACTATCCTGAGTAATAAATTTACGCTGTAAATTCTACACTGCCGCCTAAAGCTATATATATATATATATATATATATATATATATATATATATATATATATATATATATATATATATATATATATCCTAGATATCTACAAGTATATTCCACAGGAGCATATACAAATTGGTCATGCAAATAATTTAGCTAATCAGCGACAGATTGAAATGGAGACCACGGGCAAATACGCTTCAGGACATTTTAATTAAATAAGAACCGTACCCCTCTGTCTCTTCTCAGCCCCTTCCCCGTGTCTGTTACACAGAGTTAGGTATACATATATAGAGCATATTCACGGGATGGCAAAGTTTAAAAATGCACAAATTCAATTACGAATTCTACCCTGAATTCAGGATTACGATTTGGTCGAGGACATTTATATTTCTGTTTGAAGACAGAACCACAAACCTCTCCCATCTACACACTGTTGCCAATGTTAATATTGATGCTGGAGTAGAGTATCCATATCTATAGTGTATTCAAATCCATATAGGAGTGACGTCACATCAGGGAAATTTTATTCACGACATAAACTAAACAAGCCATCTCTTTCCTGCACAATTGACTCGTATAAATCTATACGTGTCATCGTAGTGCCTTCAGGGGCGCGGGCTTCTCAATAATTCGTTTGTTTTGTGTGACGTCACTTCTATATGGAGCTGAATAGACTTTAGCATGAAATACGCGGATGTTGAATTAACTGTAACTTTATAAAAAAAAAAACTATGAGAGTATTCTTTTGTAACTGTTTTTCAAAGTAGGTAATTTTTTGTTTACTCTTAATTATATTTTATTGGTAATATAACTTTGTTCGTTTACGACAAACTCCAATTAATAATTTTATTAAACTCGAGTCGATATTAATTCAAAATGAATTATGTATATGGGCTTAATGACTTTACTCGTTATTGGAAAATGAATTAATTTCATAATGATTAGCAATGGGGAAAAGAAAAGGTACTGTATTTAATATAAATTGCGTCGAAGTCGTTTCGCTAGTAATTTTGGTGTTCTTTCATTAACTATTGGAACATTACTGTAAGGAATACTTTTTTTAATTCTTTTTCTATAATAATTGAGAGAATTTCTTTATCTCGCTCGGAATAGGAATAATAATGTTTAGAATCGTGCAAGATTTTTACAGATCGTTCAAAGTAATGTATAATTAATTAAAGAAACGTCAAGAAGCAAGCTTTTTTATAATAATGTAGACGTTTCTTCTTTGGGGAATAACGACAAGAACGGCCATGTTGAATCAATGACGATGACAACAAAAGACAATTGTAGCTCAAATTTTAATACAACCAAGTACAGCAGGGCCTCGTCTAACGAATCAGCCTTATATTGGATCTTTTCTATAAGCTGATTAAAAATTTCCGCAATTGAATGTTCATGAACCGCGTTATAACGAATCCGCGTAAATCGAGGTACACTTGAGCGAAGCCAGAAGGCCAAAAATTCATCGAGAGAAAAATGGTGCTTTCCCTCCCGAGGTGTACCTACTATTTTTTCCACGATCGGCACTAGAACCGCTTAATTTCATCAAGAATTCTAATAAATCGGAGCGAAATTACAATATTTAGAAGCCGTTGGCGATGTTTCCATGCAACGCGTACCACGGACAACAGACATTTGTTTACACAAAACCGTTGTTGTAATAAAAACTCCCGCTAGGGAAATTGTCGTCTTATTTCGTGCCTAGGGAGTAAATGCTTTACTTCTGTCACCATTTTGATGCTAGAGAAAGTGGACATTCGATCGTGGGGAAAATGACGAATCGCGAAGTTCACGTTTTGTTCACCGTTGAAAATGTAAAATGCACTTTAGCAAATGTTGCAGATCTATAGTCGACAATCGGAAGCAATGCAATCAGTATCCTAGCGACGAATTTCTTCTGCAAAAGAAACATCTGCATTTTGCAAACTTTATACTGTTGAAATACGGCCTTTGTAGACAAATAATATTCGCGAGTTTATACCAGTACAGTGTAACGTTTCAAGATGATTGATGATGCAATTGCGCTATTGCGGCCGTTATTGTTACGTATCATGTAAAACATACTATCTATCACAATGCATTCGGGTAACAACAGTTTCGTGGCCATGTACTGAACACTCTGCAAATCTATTTGTAATACCCTGTATTTATTTGTGTGCTTATCCATTTGAACAGAGTTTGTGTGTACAATATACTCGTATTTTGAACTCACACTTGTGTACAATGTACATTGTACATGGAATATTGTCGATCTCTGGCATATACACTGTCTGTTTTAAACGGCCTACTACAGGCATCTCGGAAACTACATGAGATACAAGATTCTGTATATATATATATATATATATATATATATATATATATATATATATATATATATATATATATATATACATATATATATATATATATATATATATATATACCGTGTGTCTCACGACGATCTACACGTAGGACCGTTGTGCGCTCATTTGATTTTTAAAATAAAAATATTAATCTGACTGCTTTTATTCATTTTGATTAGTATCTAGACAGTATAACTGGCAATTTGATGTTAGAATTCCTTAAATATGTACTATTACACCGAATATGTTACAAAAATATACTAGAATGTGACAAAAACAATAAAGTAGTAAGTATAATATTGACAATTATACTGTCTAAATTGTAAATAACACAAACGATCAAATTAATATTTCACGATCAAGAGCGTACGTAACGAACCGATGTGTAGGTCGTCATGAGACACACGGTATATATATATATATATATATATATATATATATATATATATATATATATATATATATATATATATATATGTACCGGGTGTTCCAAGAAACCTGGGACATAGGGAATTAACATGTAAATATAGAAATATTATGATTACTTCTGAACAATACATTTTAGAACAAAAGTGTAAATAAAAAAGTTGTTCAGAATTAAAAACTGCATGATATGTTGCCATATTTTATCTTCAGATATGTTTCTATAATGCGTAAATTAATTTTGAAATACTACATTTTAATAACAGATTAGGAGGTCGTGAAACAAAAACGCTATGTTTTGATTATTTGTTGTTGTAAGTAACAAAAATACATGCAATTTTTGTTCCATGATCAGTCATCAATATATATATATATATATATATATATATATATATATATATATATATATATATATATATGTATATATATATATATATATATATATATATATATATATATATATATATACATATATATATATATATATATATATATATATATATATATATATATATATATATATATATACATATATATATATATATATATATATATATATATATATATATATATACATTAATGGTTTGAATGCTTCCTTCCTCAAGTACCTTGTTCTACTGTGCCGCCCCCGGTTCTTCTCAACACCCGCGCGCGCCCCTGTCATCACAACCCCCACCCCACTGCACATATTGCCTACGGCAGTACTGCCTCAGCACCCTTTTCTTAACCTCCCGCCCCCCCACTTCTCAGTCCATGTTCCACGGCTGCTGGGATGTGGAACTGAAGAGACCATTACGCAACTCCCCGCGGGCTACGCTTATGTATCATCTTGCCATGTTCATGTCAGTGGCGTAACGTGTATCGATGTTTCAGGCAGGCACATACACACACACACACACACACATCTGTAAATGCCCCAGTGCTTAGCGATGCCGTTACAAAATAAGCACTAAACAAAACATCGCTAAATCCGCTCACTTTTAACATTGAATCACATATCGCTATAAATTGATCCATAATAATTGTTTGAAATTATAATTATTACTGAAATTTTACTAAAGATCTAAATTATCTGTTAGTTTCAGAATTAGTGTTTTCTTAAACACATTTTCTTTGTGAATCTTGCACTTTTTTTCTAGGCTTCAAGCAAAAATAGCGTATTAGTGAATCAACTTTAATCATATTAGCGTTAGACGAGAGATCTCAGTGTATACAATGAATATCAACGAACAAAGCTTGATTCTACGGCCTTTTTGAAGCTAAATGAAATGCTTCAGCTTGATTCGTTCCCCGGACCAGCCATGATAATAAACATATTCATACATACATAACATCACGCCTTCCCCATTACTGGGGTAGCAGGCCCTTTATTCCCTACAATCACTCAAAAAAAATTAATATTGTATATTATATAGAAAACTTTATAGAACTTTATCGATTTGTAATAAATGTTAGACATATTCTTACGAATACGCAAAACACAGTTTATACAATATTTTATTGCAAAGTAGTACAGAATCGTTGCTGTATCATTTGCCCCCCCGTTTGTGCCCACATGCTACGCCCATGAACTGCGGCGTTCTGGATCCTTGCACATATATATATCATCTGTGTTCAAGTTCAGAATACTAATGCTCTGTCTTGCCTTCGTGTAAGTATTTTGAATGATAACGCATATGAAAGCATTAAAAATGTCTCATAAAATTTCGAACATATATATACGTGGATCCAATATGAACTAATCGATATTATTCAGCTCACATATTAAATCTTCCGGCTCCGAAAATCTCTTTTACACAAGTAACTAATCATTTGCTATTCGTAACAAAATATTTAACATAAAATACACGTCATTTTGTTCGGTTCATTTCGTTGGTAAAATGGCCCCAAATGGGGCCCTTTGAATTATTTATTTGCTTGACCCTTTACTCCTTTGAACACACACGAACACACACGTAAATAATAATATATTTCATTTTCTGACATTTGGAATTATATAAAAATGTTTCGGAGTAATAAAAGCTGGTACGGGCTGGTCTCATAAAATATATATTATTGAACGTTAGCACGGCTATAAAATGGCACTTACACACACACTAGATGCCGGATGTTCGAACATTCACGTGTAGTTTATTACCACAAAATTGTTCGTGCTGTATATACCGGGTGTCCCAAGAAATCTGGGACGTAGGGAATTACTATGTAAATATAGAAAAATCGTGATTACTTCTGAACAATGCATTTTAGAGCAAAAGTGCTAATAAAAAAAGTTGTTCAGAATTAAAAACTGCATAATATGATGCCATATTTGATGCTCAGATATGTTTGTATAACGAGTAAATCAATTTTGCAATACTACATTTTAATGACACATTAGGAGGTCGTGAAACAAAAACGCTATGTTTTGATTATTTGTTGTTGTAATTAACGAAAATACGTGAAATTATTGTGCTATGGCCTCCTGATCTGTCACATCAAATTGCGATATTTCAAACTTGATTTACTCGACATACAAAATTATGTGTTAGCAAAACTTTTGAATTGCCCAGTAAGAACGCAAACATAAGACTGTTGTTTTCAGGATGAAATATGTCTATTAACATTTATAGACTGGTGTTTCAATTTGGCCCTCCGAAATTTCGGTATGAAGAATGCTTTGGCTGAAAACAGTGATTCATATGTTTAGCTAACCGCACCATACAACCAGTGTTGTACGAATTTATTACTTTCATTACCAACAATCAAGAAAAGAGACTACATTTTTTTGTTCTGTAAGACTATTGGGAATTATTAGCAAGGCTATAAGGTTTGTCTAATTATCGCCACGGAGAAATTTGTACTTGTAGATGCTTGTAGATCTTACACAGTTATTTTGAAACTGCGTTTTACATTTATCAAACTACAAATCATGGTTCAAATCATTTAAATTTGACCAACAACGGACAATGCTCTAAACGTTTCAATAAATAAATTTGCCATATTCTACATCAGTCAATGGTCACTGACGGCATGATGAATTTGACTTTTATTTGAAATGAAAATCTCCTAGATGGGGAACATGTTTTAATGAAGTTTCACTGTATATTATCTGAATTCGCATCTGTCAAAGTCTGTAATATTAAATTGTAATTTTCAACAACTGTTCAATGTCTAATTGTTTTTCCCTCGGCCGGGAGTAGAACTCAGTTTCTGTGGCATCAAACGTGTGACAGAAGTAAAGCATTTACTCATTAGGAACGAAATAAGACAACAATTTCCCTAGCGGGAGTTTTTATTGCAACACAAAGGTTTTTCGAAACAAATATCTGTTGTCCGTGGTACGCGTTGCATGGAAACATC
Source organism: Carabus problematicus (assembly GCA_963422195.1). Classification (NCBI taxonomy): domain Eukaryota; kingdom Metazoa; phylum Arthropoda; class Insecta; order Coleoptera; family Carabidae; genus Carabus; species Carabus problematicus. Next base: position 1,247,912 of record OY728578.1, read on the forward strand.
GCCAAATGCTTCCAAATATTCCTAAAATTAGAATTGAATATGAGCTTTCAATGTTTAAGTACTGTAATATACACTGACAGTTGTTTAAAACTTCTGCACAAAACTTGCAGATATTAATATACTCGAAATTACAGAATATAGAAGCACTTTTAAATTAAAATCTGATGATTTAAATCGAAAAAATATCTAGGGCAAATTTACGCGCAACAGTTGGCAATTTCGTTGCGTTCGAATTACTTTTATAACAAACGACTCGAGGGGCTTTAATGTTGGGCCGAGGTGAAATTAAGATTAATTTTTAATTGCCTCAAGTTGCTTCAGCAGAATATTTGAGAAAGATGATTGTTGTCAAGCCATTTTAGATTTTTAAAGCTTGTCACCGGAATTCAGAATCCTATGACGTTATCTGCACTTGCCGATAATGTCGTGCTAATCCCCCCCGCTTTAATCCAAGGGGTGCCGGGGGGTCGGTATAAGTGTGATATTGCGTGATAATCGTGTTTGTATATTTATTTGTGATTTGCGCGTTCTAAGTTGGAATTAATGGTGGACGCATATTCTAAGGTGAATGGTAATGAATAAATAATATCACCACAACGTAGCTTATCATTTGCGGCTATTCATTTCCCATTAGACCATGGGAGAAGCATGCTACCAATGCGCCATATTCTCATTAATGCATCTGTTATCATCCGTCATTCTTTATATTCAGATGGCGTACGTCGTAAGACCAGACCAGAGCTATCATTAGGATAATATATGTGCGCGGAACTAGAATCGAGGAATTATTACCTTTGTTGCAAATTCCCACTAAATCTCCTGCTTTCTAAATCTTCTGTCTGTCTTAATATTATGACGAAGGGTAATTATTCGCAAAGTTTCGTCTCCAAGATTGCTACAAGGTCTTTGATTTTCCAATTCGTTTGAAACCTTGTTCATAGAAATCCAAATATCATCGAAACATCTATAGTGTATTCACATCCATACAAGGGTGACGTCACATCAGGGAAATTTTATTCACGACATAAACAAAACAAGCCTTCTCTTTCTTATACATTTGACTTGTATAAATCTATACGCACATTGTATTGCCATCAGGGACGTGGGCTTCTCAATAATTCGTTTGTTTTTTATGACGTCATTCTTATATGGAGCTGAATAAACTTGAGCTGAATTGTAAATGCAACTAACGTTAGTTTTAACTGAAATTTCCTAGTTCCTGTCTACATTGTGTGTAATTCAGTTAATCCAGATCTGCATGTCCTGCAGACTGATGTCCGTTGTATGCAGTATGTTCTGATTGGCCGTGGAAAGTTACCGAGCAACAATGAATTCACACGTCTGTGATTCTAACTGTCAAATTATATAGTTCGTAATTTCGCTGGAGGAGTTTCAGAAATGATTATTATAATACAACTAGTTTGTGTACAAGAGTAATGAAATTAATCATTGTTACCTGAAAGTATATATATATATATATATATACAGTGCGAATAACGTAAGACTATACATTGGCGACTTTATTTTAGCTTTAATCAATTTGCCCATGTCAGTAACAACTGAAATTACAATGACGTTTGTTTTGGTAAATGTCACTATTTTCAATATTGTGTTACTGATATCTCACGAGTTTGCGTAATAATTAGTGCAAAAAATGTACATCACAGAAGAAAATTTTAAGATGTATTCCTGGTATTTAGAAGGGGCGTCTTTGCGAGAAATTTCTGATTATTTCAGCTTTGAATTCCCGGGCAGGGCCCATCACGATGGCAAATTTAGTTATCACCCCCAAGTGATTTTGGAAATGTACTGATACCAATTACAATTTCAGTACTTGAAGTGTACTTTTAATTCAATAACATGTAATAGATTTAATAAAATATTGGAATAAATTCTGTAAATGATTTAAATAAATATAGTAGTCTGTGGACTGGTGTCTAATTTTACATTATTCAACCATAATAAATTGGAGTTTTTGTATGATATCACCATGGTAACATTAAGTAAATGCCCTATGTCTAATTTTAAATTATTCAACGAGTTGATACTAGCATGGGCAAATTGATTAACGCTAAAATAAAGTTGCCAATGTATAGCCTTACATTATTCGCACTGTATATATATATATATATATATATATATATATATATATATATATATATATATATATATATATATATATATACACCGGTTGTCCCAAGAAATCTGGGCCATAGAGAATTAACATCTAAATAAAGAAACATTGTAATTACTTCTGAACAATACATTTTAGAGCAAAAGTGTAAATAAAAAAGTTGTTCCGAATTAAAAACTGCATGATATGATGCCATATTTAGTGCTCAAATATTGTGTTGTATATCGAGTAAACCAATTTTGAAATACTGCATGTCGATGACAGATTAGAAGCTCATGTGGCAAAAATGATTATTTGTTGTTATAATTAAACATTTTTGTTTCAATTAAGCAATTCGACCTCGATAAGCGGTTTAGATGTGCTCCTGAGCGCTGTATAAATCAGCGTTATGCGAAAATATTCTAATACTTTGTCATTTTCTATAAATTGATCCATAATTTCCGTAATTGTGTCTTCATGAACCGCGTTATGACGAATCGTCGAAAATTTAGCGCTTTTTGCGGGGGGTGGGGGGGTTCTCGAAAAAACCGCGTTGTATTGAATCAACGTTATTCGAGATGGCCTTAAACGCGGGCCTTTACTGTATTACATCAGTTTAAAATGTAGAATGTTACAGGAACTTACTGCTGTACGATTTTTCGCTATTAGATTTCCTAGCAGTGGTAAGTGACCAGGCTTACCAACATTCTGCACTGGTGCCAACTGTGTAGACCCCAGAAACTACACCAGCACCGCTAACAAACTAACCTGGCACGCTATCCGTGAATTACTCGAGAAATTTCCATGTTGTTCCGGCACTAGCAAATTGTAAGCTCGCTTATCGATACGGCAGATTGCTCTGTAAATCTAGCCTTAATACAGGCTACCCTTCTTGCTCCCCTTCCTAAACCTCTCGCCGTGGTCCTCTCATTCTTAACATTCCAACGAATGCCTAATGACTCTATATGCTGGAAATGTATGTGGCACTTTTTGAATTTTCTCCTTGACGTTTAGTTGTGTTCGTCTTTTTTTCAAAGTGTTAATTTTAGCATTAACACGGTTTAGATACGGTTTACATCTAGCAAAGTTTCATCATTTCCGTCAGTGAAATGCTTCAAATTTATTTGTCCTTGTTTTGGCTTCGCGACGAGCATTGCTGAAACGTTTGAAAGATCATCGGTGGTCAAATTTAAATGAGCTGCACAATTATTGGAATATGTAAAAGAGAGTTTAGCAAAGGTGTTCTTAATCTTCGTTGTTCATCCTGATTATGGCGATGATTCTAATGTAATTTGATTTGAATGATGATTGCTTTCCTAGGGACTAATCTGACGATATCAAGAGGGAAACTGGAAGAGATATTTAAAATCTAATTACACGACTGCGTTTCCCATTGGTTGGTGTATTAATTTTCGAATGATTTACCGTGCAAAATCTACTCCAGTCTGTCGAAATCTTCGTTCTATGTTTGATCTTTAAACCCAAAAGTTTTGTCCGATTAATAACGAAATTCTTGGATTCTATAATGTGAGCAAAACGAATAATCTGAAGGGATTTTAAATTGCCGTTTGAAACCTGAAATCTGCCGAAACGTGAATTCATCCAATATTGTCACAATATGAATAAACATTGCAGAAAATAAAAATGACGCATTGAAATTGCATTTGCAGAATTGATATTGTAAAACTGTATTCGTCCAAGGTTAAAAGCACATGTAGGTCTGATGTCAACTCGACCGAAACAACGCATGGAGTACGGTTCTGTATTTGCCCGGCCCTGTTATGTATTTTTTTCGCCACATGCCTGTGGCGTAATCGCTTGTACTGGCCCGGCAAAATAAAACGCATCAATGACTGTCCAAACAGCAATATTCAAACATTTTCCATACGCCTGAATCTTATTGCTAACAACTGCTAACTACTGATGCCATATATTCACCTGAAGAGCGACATTTTGGATGCTGAATCATTCTTTTCGGATGCAGTTCCAAAATCCCTGAAACCCGTATGCATTGCTTCAAAATTGTCTGGGGTTGCTTTAGTACTTCGGTTTCTTCAGTTGGACATCCTTTTCGCTAGCGGATTCCACTCACGCCATTTTGAACTGCGCACTTGTTCGTTTACCAGTCCAATTGTTACCGATACCATTCCGGTTGTCCGCGTTTACTGCATCCTTCTAAATGTCGTCTCTTCACGTTGGAATTAAAAGCTGAGCTTTGAAAATACTGATGATCTTGCGGCACTACGCGACGTGAAGCTCATTCTTCACCGTTCGTTAAGCTCGGCCGCACAAAGCTTAATTCGATTCCGTGGTCATCCGGAATACTTTGACAATTTCCCAAGCTTTTATTTTTGTTCGCTCGCCGCGGTTACTGTACATTGTGGCGGGAACTGCGTTGGTTACCACAATGGTTATTAATGGTTATTGAAGAACGATTTCTCTAAATATCCCTCTGTGCTTCGACTGGATTAAATCGAAATTGATTCGCTGTGTGTGCTTTCGTGTTTAACAATTCGTAACAAGCGAATGAATTCAACGGTTGGAAAATCAGAAACCAATGTTCGAATCATCGAATTACCGATGTTTGATAAGTATGTTTATTGAATTTATTTGCTTCTGATATATCCTCCAAAATACTTGGCAAAATATCCACTTAATTCGTAAACAATATTATGGTTGATGCATATGAAATTAATCTTTTCATGTATCTACAACAACAAAAAATCGTAACTATTTTGTCAAATCTTTTTAACATACCTACTTATATAATAGACTTTCGACTTAATGGGACATCGCTTGGCAGGAAGTTTGTCTATTATAGCAAGGTTTTACTGAATTAGTTTAGTAATTTGTTGTTACAAATTTACATCTGCATTTGTCTACGATTTTATCTAAGTTTGTATTTCGCGTTTATTGTTTTTCCTCCATGTTTGTATGTACATGAGTGTGTATGTGTACAAGGTTGGTATGAGATAATTTATAGCCTTGTGCTGTTGCTAGTTTTGTTTTCGTACTTACGTATATTCTTTCCCTAAAGCTGTAAGTCTTCGTTCCTTGTTACGTGCTGCCATCTTCTGCTGTGTAAACATACTACAGATTCACCACCATGACATTGGCTGTGTATTTTGTCTATGTGATACATACATACATACATACTTACATGAAAGATGCAACAACGCAGACACAATCTCAGCAATGTTTCAAACTGGGAACCGTACACAGGCTTGTTTGGCACAATTTATTGATATATTATTTTGTTTTGTGCTGTCAGATACTTTATTTTTAATGTTTCCAAATATCTTGCCCGCTCCTTGGTTTGGCCTTTTGCACCAGTGGCTCCCAAAATTATGGCGCAGTCAACGATAAAATACGGATCGCTATATATCATTCGGAAAAGTCTGACGGTACAGTTTAGAGCAAGAATAAAGCATAAGTTTTGTAAACTTACGCTCCAACTAGTTGGGTATATATTCGTCTTAGTTTTGAGAGTGGCCAAGGTAAAATTTACCCAGTGTATCGTCTGAAATTTAATAAAATAAAAATCTGCCGTAATCTATTTTTGCTTTGCATTTCAACGAGAATACCCAATCCGTTATAGGATCTGTACCTGTCGTTGAATTGTTGAATGTGTTATTCCAATACGCTGGATACGATCTTCTTCCCGTTTATTTATCGACTACTACGGCCCTGGATACCCCTAAATCCTTTCCTGTAACTATTCCGCGCTTTCGCTGTAATAATATATTGCTGTCTTGCTGATCGTGCTGGTTTTATTTCATTCTTAAGTTCGTCCTGCATCCAGTAAGCCATTATTCTACCAACGAATAGCTCGACAAGGTGCTCTTACGTGCAATGGTTGGAAAAGGATGCAGCGATGTATGTTTTACTAGATGTCTCTGTTTGTGTGTGAGGTCGGTATATTTCGCCAATTAACTCACGAAACTCTTAACTCAATTCTAAATCGGCGCGATGTAGCATGCAGCATTTAATATACGATGAACGAAGATATATGCAGAAGCATTTGGAGACTTAATCACTGGCAATATACTGTACTGAAATCTCCCGAAGAAGATCGCTAGTTGACGTTGTGAAAGAAAAGAGCACTGCGTTTCTATAAGGATTCACATATAAGTGGCCCCAAAAAATCTGTAACATACGGAAATAAAAATGTAAATATAGAAAAATATTGGGATTACTCCTGAACAATACATTTTAGAGCGAAAATGCAAATAAAAAAGTTGTTCAGGTTTAAAAACTGCATGGTATGATGCCATATTCAGTGCTCAGATATGTTTCTGTAATGAGTAAATCAATTTTGAATAATACATTATAGAACAAGGGAGAGAAACCTCTTATTTTTCCTGAGGTGTAATTTGAAGCACGAGGGCGAAACCAGAGGGCTATAAATACATCGAGGGAAAAATGGTGGTCTCTCCCGAGGTGTATATACTATTTTTTCCACGTTCGGGAGTAGAAACACTTAATTTCATAAATAATGAATTATAATGAATCGGAGCGAAATTGCAATATTTAGAAGCCTTTGGAAATGTTTCCATGCAACGCGTACAACAGACATTTATTTACAAAAACCTTTGTTATAATAAAAACTCCCTTACGAAAAGTGTTTTCGTCCCTAGGGAGTAAATGCTTCATTTCTGTCCCGCGTTTGACGTCATAGAAACAGACTTCTACTCCCGGACGTGTAAAAATACTTTTAATGACAGATTAGGAGGTCGTGAAACAATAATGCTGTGTTTTGATTATTTGTTGCCGAACCACAGTGGCTCACAATATGGTAACGCGAAACTATTTTCTACTTCATTAATGCACTGATTAACGAAATTTCGATTCAGGAATTTAAGATGCGACCATGGAAGATCATTAAAGTCTTTGACTTTTCTCATAAAAAAATTCCTCGTCTATTAACACCCTTTTAACTACTTGTCCATCAATAAGTTCATTAAAAATTGTTAACTCCCAAGCAAAAAAAAAAAAATTATTACGTCAGTGCAAATATGTCTACATCAGCTTTAACTTTGCACAGTTTCTTACTAAACTTGGCAGAGTGTAAATGATTAAAAGAATAATGTTTAAAAATCGCCTGGACAATTCCACAACCCTACAGATTGAATAAACCAACGTGTTCTTGTCTTGTACATACATATATTCGTTTATCCACTTCTCTTGTTCTCCATTTTCTTGGCTGGTTCTTGCGTCTCTATCGGTATCTCCTTTTGGCGCTCCCCACGATGGAAACGAATGTAGTTCCATGAATGTAACGAGCTGTCCTTGATGTGATTCCAAGTCTTCGTTCTGCTTGTTCAGTGATATAGCGCTCAACTTGCCTGGCGTGAAGTTACAGCAACGAGACACAACGAAACTGGTGACTGAGCACTACTAGTTCCGTGTACCCGAAGTATTTAATGCCTGTGGCACACCTATCGAAGAACATCGAAGTTCTCTTCGTACGTATCCAGTTTTTAAAACCGAAATGACAAAAATAAACCCCCGGTTAAAGTGAAATGAGACATCCAAAATACGACACGATCATTTTTCTTCGAGTTGCTCTTCGATTAAAATTGAAGAGCCGCCATTTTTTGTCTAAAGACGAGGGCGTTCTGTTGTTTCATCGAAATTCCCTTCGATGCACTTCGATAAGTGTGCCATCTCAGCGATAATTTTAGCACGGAATTTATGTAGGAGTTTTGGGAATAAATGAAGAGATTTCGCCAAAACCAAAACACCATCATTGCGGAATGAAAAAAAAGGTAGAAATCATAAAACTTTTACTCTCCACTGAAACATGGCCGATTGTAAAACAAAAATCACGAATTCAAAGACACCGAAAGAAAGGTGTTTTTATTGTGTTATGTACGTGAGGAATGCCAAATGGTGCGTTCTTGGCGAACGGTGTTTGTTTCATAGTCAGCGCAAACCCATCGGACAATAAACATGTATAGATTCGGACCCGGTACACGTGATGCCAATACAAAATCCTACCGACCATAGACCTCAACTACGTGGGATTATCCATAGACAATCGATACACTGGAAGACGAAACTGGTATTCAAAAGTGAAGCTCTTTTCTCTTCCACAGTAAAGATCTTATGGATTTATTACATCGTACTGTAACAAGTACGTTCTATAATAGTACATTATACACCAAGGGAGAGAAACGTCTTGTTTTTCCCAAGGTGTAATTTGAAGCCCGAGGGCTACAAATACATCGAGGGAAAGATGGTGGACTCTCCCGAGGTGTAACTACTATTTTTCCATGATCGGGAGTAGAAACACTTAATTTCATAAAAAAATTATAATAAATCGGAGCGAAATTACAATATTTAGAAGCCTTTGGCAATGTTTCCATGCAACGCGTACCACGGACAACAGACATTTGTTTACAAAAACCTTTGTTATAATAAAAACTCCCGCCAGGGAAATTGTCGTCTTATTTCGTCACTAATGAGTAAATGCTTTACTTCTATCACGATTTCGACGCCATAGAAATCGACTTCTACTGCCGAACGTGCGAAGAAGATATTTGTTAGTAGTGCCATCTACGATCACAATTCGTTACTAAATACATCATTCTGTAACTTGTCGCAAATGTCGTTGATTTGCAAAAAAAACTTTAATCGTAAAAAATACAATGCATACTAGAGCAATAAGAATCTTTCGTTTCATTTTGTGCTTGTCGCGTCGGTATTGCAGGTCGCTGTACTTACCGATGCGAGACACGCGAAAGGGTTTTATGTAAAATTAGGAAATAAAATTTCATCCTTTGGCCAGACTTAGCATCACATCTAGTTGCTCGGAACACGGAGATTCTCTGACCTTCCACAGATACATTTAGATGTGAGTTTTGTCACGAATTACTCAGCAGTAAGGAGCGTAAAAGTCAGGACAAATACTACAATGTGTGTCTGCACATCTCCACAAACAGTGGCGCTAGTGTCGACAGAAGCCAAACACATGTTGACGTTGTCGGCACTCTCAATAGAGTTGTTGTTGTTTACACGAGTTTATTTGTACACAAAATATAAATATATATATATATATATATATATATATATATATATATATATATATATATATATATATATATATATATATATATATATATACAGGGTGTAACACGTACACCGACCACCGCCATTATTACCTTTATTATTATATTTACAAAAAAATACTATAGAACAAAGTTGTAGGGGACCAAGGGGGACATTCTTTCAGAGAAGAAAATATTTTTTTAAACCAGTGGTTCTCAAGTTACAACACAAATTTTTTTTTTCAAATGAGATTCTACATATTTCTTATGCCTATTCGATAGCATATTTTTTTCTGAATTCAACCATGTATTAGTTTTATATCCTTACATAATAAAAATATTGCAAAAAATTCGATTGAAATTTAAATAAATTTTTATTTTTAATATTATTGTACAGTAGGTTATGGATGAGAAACAAGAGTGATAA